>OU898285.1:78031098-78428267 GCA_918026665.1 Diabrotica balteata
TTTGATTCTTGTAACGTGTTTTTCAATTATGTTCGTTATTTTATAGACTTGATGTATGGTCGAGTGCCTTTCTGTGAAGTCAAAATGGTGGGATGGAATTAAGTTTTTGTCCTTTATAATTGATTTCAACCTTTAAAGTAATAATGTCGAACAGTTTAGAAATTACTGAAAGTAAGGAGATTGGCCTGTAGGACAAAACCTCACTTGTTGGTGGTTTTCCAGGTTTAGCGATCACTCTCTGCTACCTTCTACATGAATAAGTCAGAATGAGACAGTAATAAGATAGGCAAGTTTAACTAAGGCTTTTCTAGAAAGTTGCTTTAAAACCTCTGCGGTTACTCAATCATACCCAGGAGCTTTCTTAGGGTTGATGTTTTCTTTTGTTTCATTCGCTTCTTTTGGTGTAGTTGGTCTAATTTCATTTTCCTCCTGCACAAGGTTTCCCCAATCAATTGTGCTTTCGAACTTCGTTTGGCTGGAATGGCGTTTCAAGATATTTAGTAAATTTATTAGTTTTCTGTGAATTAATTTTTGCCCAACTGCCATTCCTTATTGGAGGGTTTTACAAAATCGATCTTTTTAGTATCGCAGCGGTTGTCCAGAGTAAATAGTCTGTTTTACTGTCAAATGACAATTTACTTCGATAGTGACTAATTGTCTCATTTTTAATTCTTTGGATTTCTCTCTTCAGTTGCTGTGTTGCGTTGTTAAGTCTATTTTTATCAGCTGGAGATCTACATTGATGCCAGATCCTTAGTAAGTTAATTGTTTAATTAGGTAACCCTACAAACAAGTTTTATAATAGACGATTTCCCATCTATTACATTAGCTTCTTTTAATAAGTAATTTGTTTATTTTACAAACATCTAATTGATCTTGCAATAATTGATTATCCATATCTGATAACCTATCTTTCATAAAGCAACGTGCTTTCATCAAAAGTCGCAAAATAGGGAGATCTCCCATCAACAAAATGGAGAAAATGGAAGAAAATGTACAAAAAATTAGGGAAATGATGACAGGAGTGAGTATAAAGATAGAAGAACAATCAAGAGAAGGCGTATAAATATAGCTATACAAGCCCTGAACATAGATACAAATGTCCCAGAGACTCTAAAACATTTGGGTACAACAAAGAATCAATTTACGGTTGTAAAAGGCTTGAGATAGGAAGATCCTTTATACACTACATTATTCAACTTAGTGTTAGAAACTGTAATCAGAAAATGCAGGATGAAGGTGGAAGAAACGATCATAAAAAATGAGCACCAGTGCTTGGCATTTGCTGATGATCTAACGATCCTAGCAAAAACCGAGAAAGACTTAAGAAGAGTTGTGAAGAAATTCATTGAAGAAGCAGAGAAATTCGAATTGGTACTAAATGAAGACAAAACCAAATATATGATCATGGGATGGGCAGAAGGGAAAAAAGAAGACTTTAGTGTGAGGTCTGTAAGTGGTAAAGGCTGTAGTTTTAACAGGGTGGACAAATTCGAATAATTGGATGTGTAGTTTTCGATGAAAATGGAAAAGAGAAATGGTAGCAAGCCAAAATTAGGGAATAAAAAATTAAGTAGTTTAAGAGCCCTACTGAACTCAACATACGTTTCTAGACAAGGTAAACTCAGAATATATAAAACAGTATTCGATCCACAGTAACATATGCCGGTGAGACATGGACATTAAATAAGAAGGAAGAGGATACTCTGGAAAGATGGGAAAGGAAAATATTGAGACGCATATTCGGAGGACGGAAGATAGAAGATGGTTGGGAGAGAAGAACCAACAATGAATTAATCGCTTTATACAAAGGACCTACCATTACCAAGTTCGTCAAGTCACAAAGAATCAGATAGTTGGGACATGTGGAAAGAATGGCAGCAAACAGAATGCCTAAACTAGTAATAACCAGAAAACTAATCGGTCCCAAAAGAAGAGGCACACCTAGAACGAGGTGGATTAGTAAAGTGGAGGAAGACCTTAAACACGTGAAGGTGAGGGACTGGAAAAGAAAAGCACAAAATAGAAGCGAATGGAGAAATATTGTCCACCAGGTCCTTCAGAGTAGTTAAGAATGTTGTATATACATATTTAAGTTAAAGTTTTGTTTCAAATACTTGTAATTAGTTAATATTAGGATTGTTTAAAAAAAATGCCCTTGGCCTTAACGGCCTGTTGTGCGTTAAAATAAAATATCTGATAAACTGTTAATCTGATAAACGATTATCCATATCTGATAAACGTGTATCGATGAATAAACAAGTTGTCTTCAAAGACCATTGTCTTTGGAAATAATTAATCTGGAACTTTGCTGTTAGATGGCGCCATGCTCAGAATAATTTAATTGTTTTTTCCTAATAATTATCGCGAATTAAGAATTAATTAACTCGAACGTATGGAGCGCAGAATGACAATGGAGTATGGAAAAGACGATACAACTTTGAAGTTTATAGAATATTCCAGGAACCAGATATCGTAAAATATATTGATAGGACGTCTGAGATGGATAGGGCATGTAATGCGAATGGAAAATTACCCAGCTAAAAAAACGCTGTTTGATAGACCCATTGGTCAGAGAAAAAGAGGAAGACCCAGAACAAGAACCCCTTGATAACATCGAAGAAGACATGAAAAATATGGGACTACCTGCTTGGCGGAGGAAAGCGATGGATAGGAACGACTACAGAGAAATTCTTGAGGGGGCTAGGCCCACGCCGGGTTGTAACACTAAAAAGATGATGATAATGTACAAACGATTTTCTATCAATAATACTAGTTTTTATCTAAAAAATAAGTAATTTGCATTTCTATATTGGCTAGAGCTACGCTCAAAAATAATTAATTCATTGTAAACTAATTAATTGGCCTACAAAACAACTGACCCATTACAATCATGTACTAATTAACTACAATCGATTCCATGCATATTCTCATTATTCTTGAAAATTTGTCGTCCTACCACATGGGGGTCTAAAAAATATATTTTGAAAGCCTGAATTTGAATATTTTACTATTATTTATTTATGTATTATTAGATTTCACTTCAATAAGAATAAAATTATAATCGATTAATCTCCGTAATCATCGAGTGAACGAAAAGTAACGAATGAACTCCATTTCATTTTCATTTCATTCCATTCCATTCCACCTTCAGTCGATGGTCGATGTCGATATTGAACGTCAACTGTCACACTGAATGTGACGTGTGCTGTTTATTTATATTTTAATCTTTAAATTACCTAAGATCTAAGATGATTCCTATTGTATAAAAAATAAATAACACAGCATAGATAGATTCTCAAATATGGACCCTAGTGAAGATATGTGCAAAAGTCTCGCCAAATGGTTACAAAAAATCGTTCCCAATAAAACAAGGTCCATTCCTGAAATATGTGATGGGGTTGGAATGGTGGATGCTCTACTTCAAATCTCACCTGAGCATTTTAGTAAACTTGAATCAAAAATTAAGAGGGACGTTGGAGCAAACAACTGGCGTTTAAGAATAAGCAATTTAAAAAAGATTGTGGAAGCTGTGATAGAATTTTACCAAGATGTTCTTACACTACAAGTATTAGATATAGGAGTTCCTGATGTCAATCAGATCGGGGAAAATAACGATCCTGTTCAGTTAGCAAAACTTTTGAGATTAATTTTGGGTAGGTGTCATCTTTTTTATGAATCAAATTTAATTTCTTTTTCATAATAATTATGTGTCACACTTTTTCATGTGTTTAAATTATTGATATGTTCCAATCATCTTCCATATTGTTCTTGAATTGTCCGTTTTCTATTGAATTTAATTGTAGCTGTAGTTTATATTTGTTATTACCTCTAGGAAAATTTTGTTTTATTAATTATAAATGTTTGCTCCAGGTTGTGCAATAAATTGTGAGAGAAAACAAGAATATATTACTATGATCATGGAAATGGAAGAATCTATTCAGCAAAATATTATGCAGGCAATTCAACAACTTGACGAGGTTACAGGAGGACAAGGCCGTTCAGGTTTGAGTCTATTAATTTTAGATAGTGATACAAGAGTTATGAAGCTAGTCAGTGACTTGGAATCATCAAATAAGTCAAGAGAAGCTCTAACACAACAAGTAGAAACTTTGGAACAACAAATACAAACTCTTTTAGATGAAAAGAGGTTGCTGCATGAACAAAACCAGATGTTAATTGAAAAGGAGGCTAAAAATCCCCAAGAAAACATAAGGAAGCAATTAGAATCCCTAAAGGATGAGCTCTTTAAATCTGAAGTGATAAGGGAAGACTTTAAAGGAAAACTTTTTGAACAAGAGAAACAAATTCTTACCTATCAAGAAAAGATCAACGAACTTCAAATAACTGCTAATGAATCAGCTAAATTGAAAGATGAAATAGATGCTTTAACAGAATCTGCAGGAAAGGTTGTGGATCTAGAATTAACAGTGGCATCATATAAAAAACGCCTGGAAAACTACCAGGATATAAAGAGAAATCTACAAAAGCTAGAAGAAAAACAAATGGAATACATCCAGAAAAATATGGAACTTGAAGAAGAATTGTCAAAAAACAGTACTTGGAAAGCACAATGTGAGGTGTATAAAAACCAAATAGTAGAATTACAACAAAAGCTTGATGAAGAAGCTCAAAAAGCTGACAAAGCTACATTTAACTTGGATAAAATTAAAGCCAAATTAATTAGTTTACAAGGAGAAAAGGAAAGATTGATTCTAGAAAGAGATACTTTAAAAGAAGAAAATGAAGAATTAAAGCTTGGTCCAAGGGAAAGTGGAGCAGCTGTTTCCCAAGAACTTACCCCAACAGAAATGGAGAAAAGACTTAAGCTTATGGAAAAAGAAAATAAAACACTTAGAAGTTCTAGTCAAGAAATGGAATCAAAACAACTACAACTTGACAGTGCTCTTAATAGGATTGAGAAACTTCAACAAAAAAATCGAACACTAAATCAGACAGTATTAAAATTAGAAGCACAAGTCGAAGAGCTTAAAACACAGCAATCAGAAATTCAAGGAACTTCTAGTGGCAGTTCAATAGTCAAAGAGTATAGGCAAAAAATACTTGCCTACCAGGAAGCATTAGCATCTAAAGACAATGAATTACAATCTTTACAAACTAGATACAACAGAAATGTCGGAAGAGCTCGTGAAGTAGCACAACAACTTGAATTCAAATCGAATGGCGATTCTGAGAATGCTTCACTAAGGCAACCTACCATGAAAGAACTGGAAGAGCGGTTGATTACTGCTGCTTTTAATAAACTAAGTCTGAATTACCACAGAGAAAGTATGGATGAGAGATTAAGCGTTTTACATGGAGGACAAGGACAATCTTTCTTATCGAGACAAAGGCAGCCTACTCCGAGAAAACCCGTACAGAGATTTAAACCTAAATAAGAAAATTACGTTAGTCTATTGAGTGAAAATAATTTATTTTATTCTAGTTATGCACGAGTTGTAAAGATTTTTATTTATTTTAGATTTTAGTGGGAAAGAATGTTATTCCCAACTATTTTTATTACATATATATATATATATATATATATATATATATATATATATATATATATATATATACATTGCTGTTCAAGAAGTATAATGACAAAACCATAAAATTTTTTAAACAGACTTTATTGTGTTTGAAGGATCAAAACTGCATATCGTCGTTAGGAATGAAATATCTCCAATGTAAAAATATCCTAATTTTACAGGAGACACAAAAAACAGTTAAATAACGCTATTTTATATTGTATTAAATTAGTAATTGATTTTTTTGGCCAAACTAAGATTGATATTGATATTAAGGTGAAATTGATTCCTTAAGTCAGTACAAAACATTAAACTAATAAAAAAAATATTACAAACGCGCACATTGGATAAATTATAAATGATTGAACCGGTACATAGCAGGAATTTCAAATATTGTGTATGGCATGTCATAGTACTATACACCTTGAATTTGGTGTTATTAGGGGAAAAAAGAGTCATATAAACAGTAAAGTGATTTGTATTATCTTTATTTTAAATAAACAAACTTCGACATGTAGTATCAGTGTATGATATTTTTACAAACACCACCGAAAGTATTATTTTTTGTTGATTTTAGGAAGAGTATCGTAAAAGTGATGATGGTCTTTTTCAAAACTGATTTGAGGTCTTGCAGATGTTTGAACTTGTCTTCTGATATTTCAGGAGGTGTCTTGAAGAGCGAGTTTTCATAAACCGACAGGTTTTGGCTTTCTCTTCTGTGTGGTAGTAGCTTCCAGTTATCTGAGTAATCAGTGGTGTAGTATACCTCTTCATTGGGACTATATTTTAATTGTCTTATATCTACAACTTGCGAATCTTTGGCATTTTTTCCAGGTCTTATTGAACGAAAGTTACTGTCAATAGCGTACTTTTTAAAGAACGTAAAATCTACGTTTTTAATATTATACGGATGTTTTGGCCGAGCAAGATGCATTCTAGCAATGTAATCCATCGGTGAATTAATTGGAGTCTGAAAGTAATGTTCCAAAGTTAAATGAACTCAATCGGCTTCCATCATAGTATGACCTTTTTCAAGATATAACTACTGTATTGTAAGGGATTTTGCTCTTACTGAATCACTTAAAGCACTAGCCAGAGTTCTTTTCGATTTTGGTAGTTGCATCCATCTGAGATGAATACAAGAGTTTGATAGTTAGCAGGAATATTATTTATATAATCTATAAGACAAGATGTAAATTCATTGCTACTGACTCCACCATTTGCTTCATGCCAAACGTACAACTGGACATCTTCATCATGTAGAGAATAAATGGTGAAGTTGTGTACTTGGAGTTTGAGCTTATAATACGATTGGTAAGCTAATACTTTTGGACACGTTAAGAAACTTTGAAGATCAACTGTGAGAACCAATTTTTTCAGAATTTGCGCTACTTTTTAATAACTCTTTTGCCCGTCTTTCTTCTTTCTGCTTTGACATGTGCTGATCATAATCTTCAGTACTTATTGTCTTCATTTTATGTGCAACACACGTATCACATTGATCTTTCCTTTGCTTATGTATGCCAATTTTCTCTGCTTCTAAAACAACTTTAAACAACTTGATATGAGCAACTGACTGCTTTCTATCATCGCACCATTCTTTATATAGTCTGTACATATAATTTGTTGTTATAATACTGTTGTCAATATATCTGCTAGTAGATGCTCTACAATAGTGTGAAGGAACTTTAGGAATATCTTGCAACCATTCATTAACATTCTTTTCTTTGCAAATTTGTCTCATTTTTCTTGGAGTAATCTTGTTGAATGTTGGAATTTTGTAGACTTTCACTAGAAGTATTAATTTCATGAGTGGCTGGCTCCCTTGAGACCCATCATTTCATTGTGTCTTCTCCTAAATTTAATGTGTTCAAAAACATAACTCGGCATACCTTGAGGTAACTTCCGTCTTTAGAAATAAAAAAAGTCACGAGCACTCTTCTTTTTGGACCGTTTGTCTGAATTTTGAGTATCTTTTCGGCGCCTTTGCACTGCTCTTGCCCGAACAAGATTTTAACATAAGTGCTTTTATGTTCCCACGACGGTAATATCCATTTTTTTTTAAAAATTCGTAGTCTATCGTCCTGCGTAATTAAAGAACGTCTGAATGAGTGTTCTTTTAAACATTTTGGCGTTATAATATGGTTACATAGCTCCTTTACTGACTTGGCTTCTCCTTTAACATTATGTGTCACTATACTATTTTCTCTCTTATATCCTAGATAAGATTTGCCTTTTAATCTCTTGAGCGCACTTTCCTTCTTTCTTTGTGATTTTCGCTTTTTTGGGTTGTCTTCTGATATTGAAATCATTTCTCTTTCATCCTTTTCTTTACCTTCCGTTAGTTCTTCTCTTCTAATGAGATGAAAGATATCTAACCGTAGTAGTGAATTTGTTTACATACCTGTTTTTGGATTTTTCATTATAAATTTCATTTTCAATAGGAACAAAAGTTTGGATATAATTTTGCCGATCTTCCTTAAGTGAATTTTGTACAACTATTTTAGTTCTTGTCTTGAAAACACTCATTTTGCACTGGTAAATAGCTTATTTGAGAACATTTGAGGATAGGAATTTGACAGATGAAAGTATGAAATACCTCCAATTTGCAGATATTATAATAGATAATAGCTCCAATGTGTTTTTTAAGCACATTGGATTTATTTCAGTCCAACAATTAATAATATGTTACATTGGAGTAATACATTGTTAGACATTAGGGAAGTTAGGAATCGGTACGCACATTGGATATTTTTCTAGACTTTAAAACTATTCATAGCGATTCAGAATAGTTTAAAATCTGAATTACCAGAAATTTGCACATTGGAGGTATTTCATTCCTAACGACGATATTCTACATATTTGTAAATCATTGTAACTGTACTTACAAATTTCACCAGGACCAGTGATTTCGTAAGTACAATTATGATGATTTAAAAATATATAGAAAATGCAGTTTTGATGTCTCCAACACAATAAAGTCATTTTTCAAAATTTTACAATAATTATGTCATTATATTTCTGGCTGGAACAGCAATATATAAATAATGTGTGTGTGTACTATATATTCTACATTTTATGTAGTCATAACACATTTCTATTATGAATCACTGTATACCCACTGATTCTTGGTACTAATTATAAAGAATAAGGAGGTATACCTAAGACAACACAGATATTAACCAAAAACCGAAATATGTTTTAAACAGTACTAATTTATTAAAAATTTTTTAATAATAATATACCTACCAAAAAATGTTTTAATTTTTTTACTAAAATTTATTTTATTATATATTATATATTATATAAAATATGTGTCTCATTTAAAAGTAAAATAGGAATGCTTAAAAACTTTTCAAAATCTTTGTTAGTGCCAAAAATTAAAAAAACTAGAAAATAAATGGTAATTGAAGTAAGTGAAATGAACTAAAAGCATTGTTAATAATTAGGTAAACAAAACCTTTTTTACAAATGGACTAGGAATGACTTTTGAAATTTGACTGTTGGTCCAAAGAGAAAGTATTCAGAGAATGATATGGATAAATGCTGGGACTTGATTAATTGATTTTTTAACATAGTTTTCAGGTCCAGTTTACAAGTGGGCATGCTTATTGTAGGATTTTCAAAGTCATTCCTAGTTTTGACCATTTCAGTATTAATACAGTAGGAAAAAATTCATCCTGGGAAAACATTAATTGCACATATTGTACTTCAATTATGTTGAAGTTATATTTATAATTCAATTATGTTAGATGAAGAATTATATATTGTATTATAATATATACTAATTTGTTGGCTAACAGTGGATGTAACAGTTTACATATTAAAGGATCCACAGTTAAAATTCCAATTTAACTGTGTCAATAGTCTATGTCACTATTTCTTCAAACTATGTTCTGAGGGGTGTTTCAAGATTGGATTTAAATTTGATTACATTACAGTAATGTTTGCTTTCATTTTTGTTGTCCTTTTTCTTTTTACCATTTTCTTACATTGCTTTTATTATTTCAAGTATATTGTACAAATCTCATAAACAGTACTGATTTTATTTTCTAGTTTTTTTATTTTTAAATAAAATGATATATACTCCATTAAAATCTTAACAGTATTGTGATATATTTAAAGATGCATATTATATAATAAAGAATACTTAACTTTGACTTTGAACAGGTTGTTGTACTATTTTATAACGAATGGTATTAAATAGCTATATTTTAGATTTGTTTTGATTGTGTATCCTTCTCATTATTAGTCTAGGTTAAGATATCTTTTGCCTTACTACGAAATATATTTTAGGCACTTTAACCATTTGTACCTAAATGTAACTGTTTGAACTAGATATTTAAATTGCTTCTAAAAGTTTTTATCAATGACATTTTTAGATGATCAGACATTTTCTTATGAGTAGTAGAGTATCATGAAGATATTCATGAATTAACTTAATAAATTTTATGCTTTGAGATTTTAAATTACTGGACCAAATTTAGTTATATGAAAATTTATATATTTTAAGTAAAATAGTAAATATATTTTATGTTTAAATTAAATGTGTTATATATTCCCAACCTTGTATCTTTGGCCAAGTAATATAAAAACACAGACAAGAAGATTGCTTGAATAAGCCTATGATTTCAGTGACTAACTTAGATGTCATTCTAGAATATTTCAGAGATATTCATACAGAGCTTATTATTGAAGTCAACCTCAAACCCCACCATACCATTCGGGGTAGTAGAGATACAAAGAACAGAGGTAAGATGCTTTTTGATTACCTTTGCACTACTGAAATCAATTTGTTGAACAATGGAATAGCAGAATCACTGATTGACTTAAGTCTATGTTCTATGGGGATTGGGATATGCTATCTAACTGGCATGTGTCTGATGCGATATTCTTATTGGATCATGCATTCATATGCTTTGGGATAAATTCAGTTAAACTGTACCCAAGGTTTTACAGAAACTCTAGGGTGACCGATTGGGAATCATTTAGGATAGATCTTAAAACAAGGGTTCGGAATTATCCTAAAAGACCCAAAAACAACATTGAGGTTGAACTGGCATTAGTTGCAATATGCAATAGTTGCCTAAAATGAAGAAAATTGCTTATTCAGAAAAGCAGCAACTGAAAATCTATAATAAGACAAGCATATCATTGAAGGAAAGAATTCTGTGAAAACATTAAAAGTGTACCTGACGGTGCCAGAAATAATAGTTTAACAGGATTCTTAAAAGAGATGACACTAATAAACCAAAGTCAGTTAAATTATCCAATGGGAAGTATATGGACACTGAGAATGAGGCTGTAGAGGATCTTTTAAGTGTTCACTTCCCAGAGTCGACGCAGTTGACTAGAGGAAATAATAAACAAACAAACTTTAGCCCAACTGGAATTGACTGACTGACCTCTGATGAATAAAACTTTGGTTCTTCAACTTGGGTCAAAATCAGATGGTATATTGAAACTTTCGAACCGTGTAAAACTGCGGGACCAGATGGTATATTTCACAAGAGGGACTGGAAACAATGATGGGTTCCCTGATCCAACTATTTAGTGCTAGCTGTGCTCTGGGGTACCTTACCAAATCTTGGAGAAGAGCGAGGGTGGCGTTTATTCCTAAACCAGGAAAAACCGATTATACCTTTAGTAAAATTATACAGGCCAATAAGTCTGACTTCATTCGTGTTGAAAACCTTAGAAAAAATCGTTAATGAATATATTAAGAAAAACAATCGTAATTAAATCCCACTGCACCAGCGGCAATAGGCCTATTAGGTAGAGAAATTGTAAGATATGGCTTAAAATAAACACTAGAGATCTTTCGTATGGCTGTTTATTTAAGAATACATAACACAAGTGTCTCCATAACTTCTAACCTAAGTGTTGCGGCTGCTACCGTCAGGCGCCTAGGTGACAACTGTCCTAACAGGTAACTGTCATTACCATTACCTTTTAGGACTTCAGCCACCTTTACATATGGCACATATTACATCTCCCCCTTTTTACAAATTCAGTTTTAAAGGTGGGTTAACAACTCTACCTGATTTAGTTCTATAATTATCTGCTTGTTCAGTGACATTATTTTGTATGTCAGTAGAGGTAGGCAACTCTGCCTCTGTTGTCTGTGTTGAGGATGAGGGTTCTTGATCTAAATCTACATCACTTGTATTCGTAAGTATTGTAGTTGGTTGTGACTTAAATCTATTTAGGGATTCTCTAATATCTACTCTATTGCGACGGACAATATTATTATGCTCATCTCTCAAGATATAAGACCTTGGAGCTTCATGCTGCGATACTATTTGGGCTGGTTCCCACCTCTTTTGACATTGATTGTACATAACAACATCTGTCTCAGATTCTAACGACTCTAAATCCTTAACACCTTGGTTATAGTCTCTAACATACACATTTCTCCTTTTACTTAACTTTTCTTTCACATTTATGCATAAAGCTGGTTTTAACATATCTTGATCAATAGGTAATTTGGTTCTACAGTGTCTGCTCATTAGGAGTTGTGAAGGAGTATAACCAATGTGTTTAAGGGGTGAATTCCTATATTGTAATAATGCTGATTCAACATCAGACCTATCATCAATAGACTTTTTAACAATACTCTTAGCAATTGCTACACCTTTCTCAGCAAGCCCATTTGACCGCGGATAATTGGGACTTCTAAACTTAATTTGAAAATTCCATTCTGTAGCAAAGTTTTTAAAATGATAGCTATTAAAAGGAACATTATCACAGCATATATAAGCTGGTGAACCATGTATAGCAAACATTGATTTTAGAACTTTAATGACAGAAAAAACAGATTTGTCTTTTATCGAGTGAAGCTCTATCCAGTTTGAAAAAGAATCATAAGCGACTAGATAACTTGTACCATAACATGTGAAAATGTCAATGCCGATTCTTTCCCATGGATATTCTGGTAAAGGGTATGGACATAATGTTTCCCTTTGTTGCTTCGATCTAAACTTTTCACAAGATTTACATCTTTTTATATAAGTCTCTATATCAGAGCTCATTCCTGGCCAGTAAAAAATTTGCCTGGCTCTAGCTTTTGATTTTTCAATACCAATATGACCCTCATGCACTAGCCTTAACATTTCAGATCTTAAGCTTTTAGGAGCAACAATTTTATTCCCATAAAATAACAAGTTATCACAGACACATAAGTTGTCTCTGAGCTTAAAAAATTATTAACTATCTGTGGCACATCACGCTTGTGTTCTGGCCATCCCTGTATGCACAGGTTTATAACAGTTTGCAATTGCTCATCTTTTTGGGTTTCTATTCTAAACTCTGATTTTCTAGTATCAGACATAGCAACATTATTTACTACAGCATGAACTGCGAACTGAAATTCAGCATCTGACTTCAGACCTCCTTCTTGTAAAAATGCCCGAGATAATGTATCTGCAATGTACAGATACTTTCCAGGTTTATATACTACATTTAAGTCATAATGCAATAGCCGTAAACGCATTCTTTGCAAACGTGGAGATAATGCACATATATCTTTACGAACTATTGATTCTAGAGGTTTGTGATCACAACTAACAAGCACATTGTGACCATACACAAAATAATGAAATTTTTGAAACGCAAAAACTATTCCTAACATTTCTTTCTCAATCTGAGCATATTTTTGCTCAGTTGTGCTTAAGCTCCTAGATGCAAAGGCTACTGGATGGCCACCTTGCAACAAACAAGCGCCTAACCCATCTTTACTGGCATCAGTTTCAATTTCTATTTCTTTAGATGGGTCAAAAAATGTTAGCACTGGTGATGCTGTTAGCAAATGTTTTAATTGAAACAAAGATTTATCATGAATACCAGTCCAGTGCCAAGGGACATCTAATTTTGTTAGTTCTCTTAATGGGGCTGTGACTTTTGACATGTTAGGTACAAATTTGCCCAAAAACTTTGCCATCCCCAATAGTCTCTGTTAAGGTGTGGATATGGAAAATAAATAGTCGTACTTTACTACTATTATAAAAGGCTTTATTTCCTATAACATACATACTAATTAACTAACCTAACTTAAGCCACCATACTTCTTACTACTACCTACAACTACATGATACTCATTCATATTACTATTATTGTCTGTCATGTCAACCCATGACACTATGGGTGCGTTCCGCTTACTCTTACACCAATATATCTGTGTATACAATATAAATGTATTACATTCTCAACACGCCTCCTTACATTTACATTGTATTTACATTAATTCAAATTTAACATACTTCGAAATTTTTCAAATTTATCTTGGCCCAAGGACTTCGTAAAAATATCTGCAATATTATCATCAGAATCTACTTTAACCACATTTATAACATTTGCTTTAACATAATCATTTACATAATGATAATGAATTTCAACATGCTTAGAATTTTTTGTAAAATTGCCATAATTAGCTATACTAATTGTACCAGTGTTATCTTCATAAACATCAATTGGCTTTATTATTTCAATATCAAATATTTTCAACAATTCTTTTACAAATATCAATTCACTTACTGCTTCTGACAATGCTACATACTCTGCAAAAGTTGAAGCTTTTGTAACGCTTTTTTGTTTTCTAGATTTCCAATAAATTACATTACCAAACAATCTTATTACAAAACCAGTTGTAGACTTTCTATCTAAATGATCACCTGCCCAATCGGCATCCACATAACAATCAATAATACTTACTTTTTCATTTCTGTTATAAAACAATTTTAAATCTTTAGTTAAGCATAAATATTTCAAAATTCGTACAGCATATTTAAAGTGCGTTTCATTATAGCAATTTTGAAATCTACTCAGATAATTTACGCTGAAACTTATATCAGGCCTTGTTGCCGAACTTATGTATAATAGTGCACCAATTAAATTTTTATATTTAATATTTCTTTCACAATGATCAGATTTATCAATTTTTAAATTTACTTCCATAGGTGTATTATACAGTTTACCTTTTTCTAAATTATATTTTTTCCTTAATAATTCAATATATTTATTTTGATCCAATCTCATTTCATGTTTACTAGAATCATAATCAACAGTAATACCAAGATATTCTTTAATTTCACCAATATCTTTCATTTTAAATTTTTCTGATAATAAAATTTTAATCCTTTTAATTTCATTTAAATTTCTACCACAAATCAATAAATCATCGACATAAATTAATAAGTAAATAATATCATTTCCAATTTTATAAACGTACAAACAAGGATCAATATTACTTCTTTCAAAACCTAAATTTATCAAAAATGTATCTAGGCACTCATACCATGCCCTTGGACTTTCTTTTAAACCATATAAAGCTTTAACTAATTTACAAACTTTACTTGTTCCATCTTCATAACCCTTAGGTTGTTTAATATAAACTTCAGAAATTACTTTACCATTTAAAAAGGCTGTTTCAACATCCATTTGTTCAATTACTAGGCCCATTTGACAACAATATGACAATAAAATCTTTAATGTTTGCATTTTAGCCACAGGTGAATAAATATCATCAATTTCATCAGTTTGTTGAAAACCTCGTACAACCAATCTAGCTTTATAAGTATTATCAGACTTTTTAGTATAAACCCATTTAACATCCAGAATATTTTTGTTTGTATCATTTTTAACCAATTTCCAAGTTTTACTTTTATTTAAACTATCAATTTCTTTGTCCATAGCTGTTTTCCAATACTTACTTTCATTAGAATTTATCGCCTCCTCAAATGTATGTGGTATATCAGTTCTACACATATTTACAAAAATACTACTATTATATACATAGTAGTCATCAAATTTCTTTGGAGGATTTTTGGCTCTGTGAGATCTAGGTAACTCAGGTTCATTTTTATTCACACTATCATCCATACTTTCATTTGTACTTTCAAAAGTTTCATCTATTGAGTCATTTTCAGAGCTTTCATCAATTTTATCAGGGTAACACTCTTCATTATTATCATTATCTGATTCGTTAAAGTCTAAACCTATACACTTAACGTTTTCTTCAACAATATCCACGTGTCTAGCAACAATGACTCTGCCATTTAATAATACACGATAACCAACATTACTATAACCAATTAAAATTCCCATATCAGCTTTCTTATCCCATTTAGAGATTCTCTTCTGTTCTGGTCTTCGTACAAAAACTTTACTTCCATACAAACGCAAATTAGAAACATCAGGTTTCTGTCCAAAAAATATTTCATATGGAGTTTTCTTTTCAATTGTATCAGATAAAGTACGATTTTTCAAATAAACCGCAGCACAAACTATTTCAGGCCAATATTTTTTATGAATATCTGCTTCAGCCAACAAACATCTTGACATATCCATTATAGTTCGATTAAACCGTTCTGCAGTCCCATTCAATTCATGTACATATGTAGGACAATTATCAATTACTATACCCCTTTCTTTTGCAAATCTGTAGACTTTACTGTTCAAATATTCTTTCCCATTATCACATCTTAAAATCTTTATTTTCTTTCCAGTCAAATTTTCACTTTCATTCGTATATTCATTCAAACAATCACATACTTCTGCTTTTGATTTTATAGCATATACTTTAGAAATCTTACTATAATCATCAATGAAAGAAACAAAATAATTTTCACCTTTAAACCCAGTAGTTCGAAAAGGCCCACAAACATCAGTATGTACAATCTCTAAAATATCTTTAGCTTTTTTTCTACTGTTTACAAACGGAATATTATGCATTTTACTTTCAATACAAATCTTACATTTCATAAATTCAGATTCAAACTCATTAGGAATTCCATTCAACAGCTGATCTTTAGATAAAATATTCAAATATTTAAAATTTACATGACCTAATAAACGATGCCATTTTTCCTTTTGATTCATATTATTCATATCTTTATTTGCAACATTTACATGCAATTCAACTGATTTTAATTTACTTTTCATAATATATAAGCCATTATTTTTTAAAGCAACTGCTGTTATATTACCAAGTTTATCAAAAACTTTTGAAATATTACCTAGAGAAATAATCTTATTATTTTCTGTTATTTTGCTATAACTTATCAAATTTGATTTCATATCTTTAACATAGAAAACATTTTGCATATCTACTAAACTCTTTTTACCAAAAGCATCAAAGTAACTTAAAACATTTCCAATTTTAGTAGCTTTTACAACCCTATTATCTCCTAAATAAACATTAATGGGATCTTTAAGTAATTTACATTTATCAAATAATTTTTCATCATTAATAATGTGGTCTGTACAACCACTATCTAAAAGCCATTTTATTTCAATACAATTATTTACATTACCTATTTCAGTATTTTGTGCAATAACTGACATATCCTTACCAAGAGCTACTGTTGTAAGCCAAGAAGCACTGTTTCGCTCTTCGTTCTTCTGTCCTTGTCGGTTGAACCGCTGTGCACTTGTTCCATGCGTTCCGCGCTGTCCACGTGAGTGGCCACGTCCTCTGACGTAGCTTCCTCTTCCGGCTTCTTGTCGACCTCGCGTTTCTCTCCACCAGCCTCTACTGCTTGTCGTTTGTCCGCCATTACCCGACGCTTGATTGGCGCCATTTTTGCAATCTCGCTTGAAATGACCAACTTCGCCACACTGGAAGCATGATCGATCCTGTCGACCTTTATTTACCACAAATGTACTGGATTTTCTTCCAAAATCATTGTTTTGATTTTTTAATTCGGACATCATAACCTTAGTTTTTACGTAGTCTGCAGTTTGATCATCTTCTTTTAATGTATCTATTAAATCACCAATATAACTGTACGACTCTGGCAACGTGTTTAACATATAGTTCAATTTTTCCTTTTCAGACACACTAGCACCCGCGCTTTTTAACTCGTTTATAGCTTTTTCGAAGTCACTAAAAAATGTTGCACAGTCTCCATAGTTGTTCAATTTTAATCTTTCCAAGTTATTTCTACATACTATCTGCAATGCCGTTGATTCTTTCAAATATAAATTATCAAATTTCTTTATCATCTCATACGCCGTAGTTTTTTCGTCGATGTACTCCATCTGTCGATCCGATATTGCACCGCATATATAATTCATTGCTTTTACATCATCGTCATCCCAATTTGTATCATCATTTTCATTTTTCGGTCTGGTTACCACAACATCACACTTCTTCATTTTCAAAAATAGCATAAGACGTTTTTTCCACATTTTATAATTCTCCCCATCGAATATAGGTATTCTAAAATCACTACTACCTGCCATCATGTGTCACACTTTTTTTTTCAAACTGCACCAAACTTTTTCTGTTGTAAAAGGTACGACTTTCCAACCACGGACCTCTGCTACCATGTTAAGGTGTGGATATGGAAAATAAATAGTCGTACTTTACTACTATTATAAAAGGCTTTATTTCCTATAACATACATACTAATTAACTAACCTAACTTAAGCCACCATACTTCTTACTACTACCTACAACTACATGATACTCATTGACATTACTATTATTGTCTGTCATGTCAACCCATGACACTATGGGTGCGTTCCGCTTACTCTTACACCAATATATCTGTGTATACAATATAAATGTATTACATTCTCAACAGTCTCATTAGATCAGATTTATTATCAGGTGTTGGCATTTCTAGAATAGGTTTTACATATACTTGATTTAATTCAACACCTTGTTTGGAATAAATCTGACCTAAAAATTTAACACTACTTAACTTGAATTGAATTTTTTCCTTATTGAATCTAAGGTTGTGCTTTAGGGCCCGTTCTAGTACAAGGCGAAGGTTTTGGTCATGCTCTGCTTCATTAGCACCTGTAATAATCAAATCATCAAAATATAGACCAACACCTTCAATGTCACCAAATATTTCATAGTTTTTTTCTTTGAAAGACTTCTGGGGCTGAGCATATTCCAAAAGGTAAACGACAAAATTGATACCTACCGAAGGGAGTGCCAAAAGTACAATAATCTGCACTCTGATCATCAAGTTTAATTTGAAAGTACCCATCTTTCATATCCAGAACTGAAAAATACTCTTTGTTACACAATTTTGCAGCAATTTCATCTGCTGTGGGTATCAAAAAGTATTCTCTTTTAATAGCTTTGTTCAGGTATTTAGGGTCTAAGCACAACCTTAAATCCTTGTTTTTCTTTTCCACAATTACAAGTGGGTTTAACCACTCTGTGGGTTTCTCTACCTTTCTGATAATACACTCATTTTCTAGTTGTTTTAATTTATCTTTTAGTTTCTTATGTAATGCATGAGGAACCCTACGAACTGGTTGAACATGAGGGACTGCACCTTCTGTCAATGAAATGTGATAATCATTAGGGAATTGTCCAAGCCCCTGAAAAACTGTGGGATATGCTTCTACAACTTTAGCCATAGTTTTGAAGTCTACATCTAAACTTTCTACTCGCTTAATGAGATTAAGACTAATACAAGCATCTAACCCCAACAAAGGTACTTGGTTCTGAACATCAACAACAATAAATTTAATATCTGAAGATGCAGCCTCTACCTTGCAATTAATTATAATTTCTCCTACAGGTTTTATTTTAAAATCATCATTACCATAAGATACTATTGTAACATTACTTTTATTTATTTTTTGTATACCAAGATTTTTAATATACTCAAGAGGCAGAACATTTACTTCTGCACCAGTATCTAACTTAAATTCTACTATGCAATTTTTTACCTGAACTTTCTGTTTCCAGACATTCTGAGAACTTCCAGATTTCAATAAGCCTACAGTTTTGACACAATTGATAAACAACTCACTATCATCACTTTCACTACCACTATGTTGGTTTTTTACTTCATGTACTCCCTTCCTGCTCACCGACTCTCTTTTCTCCAGACCGTTGGTGCTCTTACTACACACTCCAGCAAAATGGTTTCTACCCTGGCAACGGGCACAAGTTTTGCCATATGCTGGACACTTTCTTCCTCGATGCTTGAACCCACAATAACTGCAAACTTTTTGTGATGTGCCTCTATTTGACCTCACTGCATCCACTGTTGATTCAGCTGTAAACGCTTTTGCTTGGATTTTACTGCTTTCACTTAGTCTACATGTTGTAATAGCCTTTTGTAATGTCAGCTTGGATTCTCTTAGGAGACTTTCTTGTGTTTGTTTGTCTTTTATTCCAATAACAATTCTGTCTCTAACCATGTCGTCCTGATCTTTATATTCAGTCATTTTCACTGCTTTCTTTAACTCAGTCACGAAACTATCAAAATTTTGCCCCTCTTTTTGGACAATGCTGTTGAACTTAAACCGCTCATAAATTACGTTAGACTTATGGGAGCAATACTCTTCAAACTTATCCAAGACAGGTTGCAACTTTTTATCGTCTCCTTCTACATTAAATGTGAAAGTGTTGAACAATTCCAATCCATCATCTCCCAGTAAACTTAAAAATGTGGCCAGTTTCTTTTTCTCAGGCTTATCTTCTAAATCGGTGGCGTCCATGTAGAGGTTAAATTTTTGAGAGAACCTCCTCCAGTTTGCCGCCAAATTGCCATCATCTAATACAAGGGGTTCTGGGGGTTTAAATTGATTTTCCATTTTTCTTCTAGACACAACTCGAATAAACCCCGGCCCGACCTGACACCATGTAAGATATGGCTTAAAATAAACACTAGAGATCTTTCGTATGGCTGTTTATTTAAGAATACATAACACAAGTGTCTCCATAACTTCTAACCTAAGTGTTGCGGCTGCTACCGTCAGGCGCCTAGGTGACAACTGTCCTAACAGGTAACTGTCATTACCATTACCTTTTAGGACTTCAGCCACCTTTACATATGGCACATATTACAGAAATTACATAGGTGAAGCCGCCCTGCACAATCTGCTGTTTAAACTCGTAAGGAGTTTACACCGGAATAGCCATGGAAAATAAAGTTACTTTGTAGTAATAGGTTCCGGTGGAGACAGGTAACAGGTTCCGGTAACCTATTACCCAAGCTGCAAGCAGCTCCATTCCGCTTGGCTTGCTATTTATAGTTTTACTATTTACTGTTTATACGTTTATAGTTTAATTTTGTTTCAACCGTGAGTGAATAAACTACTTAATATTATTAACGTACAGGCACTCGAGAATTTATTTTTGCATTAACTACAAACAACTACACTAGAATAAGGACAAGCAAATCTAATAACATACGTTAAAAAAATAAACATAGTCTCCGTCTTAATAATCGTACGTGCTTACGGTGGTATTCCCAACTATTTAAGTGGTAAAAAATTAAGCTCATCATAAATTCGGTGACAATGACCATCCTATTCTATTACCGATACCGGTTGAGCAAACGATTCTCAATTCCCATCGTTCGATGTTGTCACGTCAACATATCGAATGCCGATTCGAATACCACTGCTTTTAACGTTATAGTTACACTGTGACAAAAGTAATAGGCAGTTTGCTCTAACCAATTATTGAAAAAACGAATACTTATTGATAATAGTGTTATTTATCCGAATACGTTATATAACGCCCATTTTAACACCGGAAAGAAGTAGCCCTTGCTGCATTTTTAGACATCGAAGAACGTCATGGAATATAGTTGATAAGCTGAATCATGGGCTTAGTAGCCGGGGAATTTGGGTTCAGGCATTCGCAGACGATGTTGTAGTAGTGACTAGGGGAAAATTTCCCAATACTGTTGCGGATCAGGTGCGATATGCTCTTCATTACATAGAGAATTGGTGTATGAAAGAGAACCTCTCTGTAAACCTTTCTAAAACTAAACTAGTAGCCTTTACTAATAAGAGGAAGCTTATTGGACTGAGTGAGCTGAAATTTTATTTGGAGAGGAACTAGAAAGAACCAATAAGGTAAAGTATCTAGCGATAACCTTGGATTCCAAACTCCATTGAAACACACATATTAAAAAATAACTAACAGGGCTACGCGACACTTCTGGAATTGCAAACAAGTTTAGGTAAAACCTGGGGACTGAAATCAAAGGTAATCTGTTGGTTATCAGACTGAAGTTTTTGCTTTGGTAGCCTGTAATAATGAACTCCTGAATGAAGACTCCAGAGCAAAGAGAATCAACATTTATACATATAGACAAGCAGCCACTCTGGCCGTCCAGAATGCATACATCAGTGATGCGACCTACAGTTACATACTCAGTACTTTGGTGGAAAAAGACGGCTTTGCAATCTTTTGTGATCTCTCTCACGACCCTACAAAGACAAGCGTTTCTAAATATGACAGGAGCCTTGAATAGTACAGGAACGGCATCTTCAGAAGCTATCACAGGTATCCCCCTGCTGGAATTTCATCGGCAGCCTTTATGACCATCCTGACACTTACAGCAAACAATACTTGGAGTTATGTATTGAATATTCACACAAATATCACTGGGACAGTACTTGAGGAATCCATCTTTCAGGTGAACTCCGATATGATGACATCAGAACTAATCTTTACTGAGAAGATTAACACAATTATATTATCTAGAGAACAAAAAGTCCCAAACATTAATGGGGACTTAATATGGTTCACAGATGGATTTATAACAAATCATTCTCTCTCTAGTTCCACCCCTCCTTATAGAGTATTGTGCGTTTATGCATTTCTTAGCCAAAAGTGTATTTTCCTACACATTTTCGATATATTTTTGAAACCTTTCTACCGTTTGCGGATTTTTAAGGAGTTTAATATTAAGGCGCCTTGTTTTGGTATTTCTCTCCTTCGGATTTGAGATTCTAGACCGAATTCTTGTGCCAACTAGAAAATGATCTGAATCAATATTGGCGCCTCGATAGGTGCGGACATCCATAAGGTTGGAGAAGTGTCTAGTATCTATGATCACATGATCAATTTGGTTCTTTGTTAATCCATCAGGCAAGGTCCAAGTCCCCATATGTATTTTTTTGTGTAGAAAACATGTGCTTTCTACGATCATGTTCTTTGAGGCTGCGAAAGTGACTGCTCGTTGTCAATTCGAATTAGTATTATTCCATATAATAATATAGAAAATATATAACAGCGAATGGTACGTAGTCTGATCTTCAAATTTAGATTTTTGCACGTTAGGAATGGCTTCATTCGTATAAATGCTGATCTGGCAATCTCTATTCGCCTATTTATGTCTACAGTATGATCATTGGTTTCATTGATCAAAGTTCCCAAATACTGATATTTTTCTACTTGTTCTATTACCTTACCATTTATTGTCAATAGGTGATGTATATTTTGTGGTCTTTTTGTAATTAGCATGTACTTCGTTTTTTCAGCGTTTATAGCAATTCCCATCTGATAGTTCATATAGTTAATACATTGACTGCACATAAACGCTATGAATATAATGACAGCAAATCTACCATATCAAGACAGAGATGTCAGTTTTGCAATACTTTTGGGTATATTCAAGATAATTAGAGACTTTGTTGTTCATTGCAATAACTTTTTTGTTTATTATCCGATTTTAAGTTTGCATATCTCATTTTGTGTATCTTTTTTTTGAAAAGGTTGTCTATTGTTAAGTTATGAGCAAAATAATGAGTTTGACGTTTTGATTGTTTATTTAAAAATATTTTACTAAAAAATGGATGAATCTCTAGTTGAGAGTCTTTTTGTATCTCAATCTTCACATTTCAATTATCAAACCTGTCTATACAGTTGTTTCGAGTCAAAAACTAACTTAATTGGCGTATTCGGAAAGATTTTTAAAACTGTGTAAGATGCGTATTTAATTCTTGAGTTCATGTACTGGTTCCATGTTTACTCAACTCTTCAAATGCTGGATGAATCCAATATCATCTCCTTTTTCTTTTCCTTTTCAATTTGTCACAACATTATTACTTCATCTTCATCATCAGACGACATTTTGAACATCTGATTTTTCATTGCTTTTGTATGCGAAGTACTTACACCAATATATTTATGTTGACGGTTGCTTATTGCATGTTTCTACAAGTATTTACAATAATACTACCTCTTTCGAGAATGGGAGTGTTATTCTATTCATGATCGGGGAGTTATTACTTTGCAGGCCCGTTCCTAGGGTAGTGAGCGGCTGCGTGCAGGATTTTTTGTGCGCCCCCATATTATGTTTTTAAGATACCTATATCATAACATGTTCTTGTGATATGAATGTAAAAAGAAAAATAAAACGAATCATGTTTGAAAAAAGGTTTTATTTTCAAAATTAAATGAAGAAAAAAGGTCATTTTAAAACAATATTATTATGTAAGTTAACAGTAAGAAAGAAAATACTCAATTCGCAAATTAATAAGGCATTCTGGAATATAACATGAAACAATAACGGAAAGGAGATACTCTCAATTGCTCTCAATGCAAAAAAACTTTTGTTTACCAAGTGAAAAATAAAACAAATATTGGAATTACAACATGACACGTCGTGCTTTCACAGATGCAAGCTCATTAATCATTTCATTGTGATCAATGGCTTCACAAATTTTATTTTCAATTGAAATGACTGCCAAATCTGATAGCCTTTCTTGGCACATTGACGTTCTTAAATAATTTTTTATGAGCTTTAGCTTTGAAAAACTCCTTTCGCCAGATGCCACCGAAATTGGAAGGGTCAGGAATATTCTCAAGGTTATAAATAGATTTGGAAACAAGGATTGTAAATTTTTCTTTGTTATATAATTTAAAATATCTATGGGCGAATCCGAAATTTTGCCAGAGTCTGTGATTGGGTTAAGAACTTTGTATGACAAAATTTCATTATGCAAATCAAGACCATCAATATCTTTGCATACGTTTCCTGCATGTTGAATTTGTAAAGCTAAATCCAAATCCATACATGATCTTTTAATCACATCAGAATCTAGATTTTGAAAATTACCCAAAAATCCAAATAAATCGTGTAACATATCTATTCCCCCAAAGCGTCTTTGTAGGGATTGAATTGTGTCCAAAATTTGAAAATAAAAACTAATCTTAAATTTTTGTTTTGGATCGAATACTGTTTCATCTGTACCTTCATACGAAAATTGAAGCTTCGTCTTTCTTTGTCTTAATAATGGAAATGTTTGCTCTACATCACTTTTTTCTGCTTCTGCTACAGCCTCATTCATGAAAATTTCGAAATGTTTGTATAACCTTTTTTCAGTAAAATAAATAATAAGATTTTTTATTTCTGTATGGCATTGATTTAAAGTTGTATTTGGATTCTGGACCATTTTACTTACTATATTAATTTTTGTTAACACAGCATGCCAAATTATAATAGAAAAAATGAATTTGAACGTTTTAGTTTTGTCTAATAGTGACCTTGCTGAATGTTTCGTGTTCATATCTCTTGAATTATCTTCCACCAAATCATGTAAATTTTTCCAGATTTCGAGGAATTGAAACCTAAGAGAGCGAATGGCTTTGACTCTGCTTTCTCATCGTGTTTCACTTACTGATTTTAAAGTTAAGTTTGGTACATTCCTTTTTAAAATGTCCCATCTGTAGGGTGAAGTAGAAAAAAATTGAACAACTCCTGAATAATTGAAAAAAAAAACCTGCAGTTTCACATGAAACTTTAGCTGCATCATTGACACTTAAATTAAAAGTGTGAGCTGAACAAGGCAAAAACATTGCTCTGGGATTAATTTTTAGAATCTGAGCTTGAAGGCCCACATGCTTACCAGACATATTTGCCCCATTGTCGTAACCCTGACTTCTCATGTTATCAAGGTTTATTTCAAATTTTGATAATATTTCTTCTTTTAAAAAATTGAAAAGCCTTCTCCTGTAGTATTTAAAACTTTGAAAAAAACCCAGAAAGTGTTCTCTAATTTCGACTTCATATGGAGAACAATAAACGAAGCGAATTATGACCGTCAGCTGCTCAACATCGCTACAACTGGAGATTCATTCAACTGTGTTCGTATGTTCTCTGATTCATCCAAAATAATTGAGTAATATTTTGCTGTTCTGGGCAGAAATTAAACAGGTAATCAATTTTTATCTGAAAATCAGAACAGTCACAATAGGTGAACTTTCCAACTCTCAAAAATGTCATAAGTGATGTTTTACGTATATGGTTGTAAATAATAGTATATTATATACATTCACAATATATAATATTATACACTGAGTTGAAGTGTTTAATTCTTAACAAGAGAAAAACATGGTTTACCGAGGCGTATAGCGTCGAGACAGGAATGAAATTTTTTCACCGAGATTTGTATAGGTACTGTTTTATTCAGAACCATATCTTTTAAATGCAAATTAAAAAAAAATCTAATAAAATTTAAACAAACATTTTGGTTATTCGTAGGATGTTAAAATTTACCTGGGTGGAAAATTAATGTCATACACTTTTCATCCGGGTAAATGTCTGTTTCCTCCTGGATAGATTTTAAAACTAGAAATTTGGTTTTTCAAACTTTTATAAAAGGTCTTCAATGTCAACATAACATACATGGTTGTAAATAAACATTGATACTTAACTGACCCGAAGAATAATTTTAAGTTTCTTAAACTGTTAAATTTTACTACTTTACTTTTTTTTTTACTTTACTTTTTATTTTATTTAAATAAATAAGTTAACTTATTTTACTTACTTTAAGCAGTTTATTTGCCGCCTTAAACTTATAATTTACAATAAACTTGATGTATTTACAATAAACTTTAATGACAATGATATTGCGAACAGAACATCCTAACCCATAAGACAAAATCTAACGACTGAAATAAAACGTTACGGTTTGCTGCGCAAACGACAATTTCGTCAGAGGCGGGCGCATCGCGCAACTTTTCTTAAGACAACCACGCGGGCGGCATGCCGGCAACACAAAACATTAAAAGTGAGTGGCGTGCGGCATTAGATGGCGCGTCGTATGCTGACACTAATAAAATTGTAGGGTGGTAATTTAATAAGTAATTTTGGTATTATAATAGTGAATAGCAAACGGATGAAGTGATTGCTTTAGCGCTTACTGGGGAAATACTGAACACTGGTTTTTTTTTGTTTTAGAAGTAAGAATATTTTTGTAACGGTAACCAAATATTTGGCGCCCCTAAAATTTAGCGCCTGCGTGCGGGGCATTCATTGCATACCCGCCAGGAACGGCCCTGTTACTTTGTACGGCTTAAAACTATTAATAGTCATTCGATTCTATTCTTTATGATGATTTTTCTTACTAGACTCTTTTATGTAAAACTTTTGAGTAACTGATTTATTTGGTGGAAGATGCGATACAATAAAAAACTTACAGCATATTTCCTACTACACTACAAGGCATTCAAAAAACTGTGAGAATAAACCATGGTAGTGACTGACCCATCTTTGATAACATAGTTGGCTTCTGTATTATTTTGTAAAGCACAATATACACATAATTAATACTTGTATAAGTAAAACTCTAAATAGTCCATGTATAGATTTTATTACGTATCGAAAAATCGAAAACATTCTACAAATTTAACTAGGTACTCGGTACATTTGTTTACTTACAGACAAAAATATTTTAAAACTACAGGGAAATCAAAGAATCGTAAAAATGTACATAAAGTTTTCTAACAAGAATTGTTAAGTGCAATTTTGATACTAAAAGTAAGATATTGGATTTTTACGTTTAAAAGAATAAATAAACAAAAATTTTGTATTAAAATGTTACACTGAAAAGAAATTGCTCCAAGCAGTTCGTTTTTATATTAGAAAATAGAATATAGTAGAATTCACGAAACTCATTTTTTATTTAGAAGGAAGTCCCAGCTCAATATTTTGTCGTCAGCGTTGGTACAATGAATAGAAAAAACATATATTGCTATGTTTTATATAAGTTTATATCTAAACTAAAGAAATGGAACCTAGAAGCAAGCAAATACAACTTAAACGTAAACAAAGAGAAGACTAAGATAATGAAAATATCAAAGAAACAAGGGACGGAAGATCAACTAGAAATAATGATAGACCAACAAGAAATAATAGGTACAGACAAATTCATACAAATACTTAGAAACAGTAATCAACAACAAAGGAGACATCGAGGACGATCTTAACAACAGAATGGAAAACACAGGAAAACTATTCCAAGCGCTAAATAGAGGATTCCTTAATAACAAAGAAATATCAACAAAGACCAAGACGACAATATACAAAACAATATATAGACCTACAGTGACATATGGAGCAGAAAATTGGATACTAAACAAAAGGCATCAAAGCAGAATTCAGGCAGCAGGAATGAAATACCTCAGAAGAACGATCGGAGTAAAAAGAACTGATAGAATCAGAAATGAAGAAATAAGAGAAAGACTAAAAATCAAACCGATTCTCGAATCAATCAAGGAGAAAAAATTGGCATGGTTCGGAGATCTAACCCGGATGGACAATAATAGACAAGTAAAAAGAGTGTGGGACGCCAAACCAATAGGGAAGAACAGAAGAGGAAGACCCATTAAAGAATGGAACAGTGACATCTTGCAGATACTGCAGAGTAAGGGTAAGACTTGGCAGGAAGCAACACAGATGGCATACAATAGGGAGGAATGGGGGAAGTTTGTTAAGAGCTAGGACACCTCAGAAGATTGTAAAATATTGTAATATAAAGAATTGTATTATAAACGGCCCAACAACTAAAGCTACAAATTAGTCTACTGATTAAGTAAGTAAGTTATATCTAAACACCATCTAATACTACGACTTTACGATCTTATCAAATACCACAAGGAACGTGTTGCTTTAAAATCTATTTCCAGTGCGATAGTCTAATTTATTAACTTTATTTATTTATTATAAAATGTTTTAACACGTAGTTTATTAAAAGCTTTATACAATATTACAGTAATTTATTTGATACTATAATTATATAACTTATTTATAACATTTATTACAATTTATATTCCCGACAATATACGCGTTACATTTCAAAACTCGACTCGATATTAATTTTAGACTAACTTGTTTACAATGCAATCCTCCATATATATATAGAGCAGCCGCTATTCTGGAATTCCTTCGTATTCGGACAGCGACCTGTGTTGACCCTTCCCGAATAGGATAGAAACGCAGACAGGTTTTTTAGCGTAGCGGAGAATCTACTAGAAAATACTTGTTAGAAAAAGATGTTTACAGTTTAAATATGAGTCACTATTTATCGTAATATTGCCCCCCTCTTAAAAGATGGTTCCTCCTGGAACCTTGTCGGGACTGAAACTGGAACGGTACACTGGTATCGGCAACTGGACCTTCTTTTACAACTTCCAGTTGTATAAAAATGACAAGGGACGGTTTTCTCTCCGCACCAGTAACTATGCGGATTGCAACAGACTAACACCTGGACTTCGGTGTCTTTAAAGATCTCGTCCACCATACTTCGGATAACCCTCCAATCTAATTGGCGGCACTCTAACTTTGGCATGGCTAACTTTTGCACGTCGGACTCTAGTACGTGCTCTCTCAATTGAAGTAAGGCTTCGCATACATCTCGGTAGGTAGGTTGATCACAGGCAGTGTCTTTTGTTACCAGGTAGAAAAGGTAACGTGATGCATCATGAATCCATAAATGATTTTTGTTCTTTTCTCATTTGCTCTTTCGTTTGTGGCTTTTGTTTCTAAGTTTTATCCGCATTTCTTCTGTTTTAGTGCCTGGTCACATTCTATGTATACTCAGTGTTATTTATATCTCGTTAATTTATCCTTAGCTTTTAATACTTTTAAATTGTTTTCAATTTTTTTTTAAATTCAAGGGCACATATATTATTTATTTTTGTTCTCAGCCCCCATTCTTTATTTACAAAGTTTTCTATTTAGTTTTTTAGTTGGAATTCATCTGATGTATCTATCGGTAAACCCTCATTATTAAGTTGTTTTTCTTCTTTTCCTTCTGGCATACTTCTAGTTTCTGCTTCAATTTCCTCCATTTTTTTGGTTCATGATTACCATTTCGTTTTTCAGATTTTTATTTTCATGTATTAACTCATTCATTTGTAGTTTACTCTTTTTGGATCTCCTTTATTTCCTCTACTAGATATATTTCTAGGTTCTTTCAGAACCGGCTCTATATATCATAGAGCCGGTTCTGTCTCTTTTTGTAATTATGCTTAGTAATTTGTTAAATGTTAAATTTTAACATCTTTTTCTTTGGTTGTTTTTGTCGATAAATTTAATCTACTGACTGATAAGAATCGAGTTTTTTTATAATTCATACCTATATTTGGAATTTGAAGTATTTATTTGAAAAACACGCAATAAATTAAATTTGTCAGATTTTCTTTCTCGCAATATTAAACTGCACTTTAAACTAATCAAAACAATTAATTTTAATTATTATAGTGTTCTTTATACCAATGAAATATTGTGAAAATTTTAATCGGGAACTAAAGCACTGTTTTTTACTTGCTCGTCAGATCCGCCCATTATTATTACTAAATCTACTGTGATAAAACTGAACTAAAATTTGAGATCACTCAGTCACTAAGACATTCAACCAAATTATGTATAATTGCTTTTAAAGATATTAAAAACAACTTCTTAACACTATACAATTTCAGAAAATCATAAAATTGTTATAAAAAATGAATAACTCTAATTTCCAGGTCTATATCCAAGAAAACATATACCTTTTTCTACCTATTCTATCCCTGTTTAGTTTTTATAAAAATATAACAACTCTAATTTCTAAAGCCATATCCTCGACAACATATTCCTTTCCAATATCTGATAGTTTCTACAGGGACTATTAGTCATTTGAACGTCAGTAGGTTACCACAAGACATCCGAATGTTTCATGAATTATTAATGAATAGTTTCATTAGATATCAATTAGCGCTTTATCCTGGAACAGATGATTCATTAACCTTAATTATTATTCAGTGGGAACTATTGCCAAAAAAGTTGTTTTAATCCCAGTATTTTGCGTTAGTTCTCTGGAACTTTGCTCGTTACATTTACAACTTTAAGTTTGTACATTATTTTGTACAGAAATCTATGTCTATTTCTTAAATATGATTCTGAAGATATTCTCTTGTGACATTGTTATGCTATTTACTATCTTAAATGGAAATTAACTACAATATTAGTTGAAAATACGTTTATTTTGACGTTGTGATTTCTACTTCGCAAATTGTTCTCAAAATACAAATTAATCACATTATTCTGTTTTTGAGTTGGTGAATACAAAAAGTAATTTAAATTTATTTGCCTCATTCGTTGTGCTTAATTTATTTAATTTAATTTTGCAAAAAAAATATTTATTTTAATGCTTAAGAATGGAACTCATAAACTATTTGAAACTTAACTTATGTGATCAATCAGTGTCTAAATGTACACCCAGTACCAGAACAATGGAGATCGGCATACATGTCCTTAATACACAAAAAGGGGGACAAAAGGAATTGTAATAGTTATAGAGGCATATCGGTAACCAGCACCCTGAGCAGACTGTATGGACGAATTTTGAGAAATATGATCGAGGAAGAATATAAGCACAATGAAGAGGAAGAACAAAGCGGGTTCCGTGCAGGAATATCGTGCACCGATAACGTATTTTGTCTTAAATGAATAATAGAAAAAAGATCGGCTAAGAATCTAGAAACTCATATTACTTTTGTAGACATGCAAAAAACATATGACAACATCCCCTTAACAAAATTGTGGACAACGTTGAAAAGATCTAACATCAACCACACATTGATAAATGATGTACAAGAACTATATAGAGACTGAAAGGCACCGATAAAAACAGGAAAATATCTAACGGAAGAATTCCTGGTTACAAAAGGCTTGCGACAGGGATGCTGTATCTCACCAACCTTATTCAAGATATATGTTGCAGCAGCATTGGAAAGACGGAAAAGAAAGGTGCATAGGATGGGTAGAGAGCTTAGCAATGAATGTATATATACACTCCAGTTTGCTGATGACCAGGTAGTACTAGCGACCGACAGGGAAGACATGCAGTACCTATATGCTTAGAAAACTGATAGAAGAATATAACGACTGGGGAATGAATGTCAATACAACAAAAACCAAATATCTTTGTATTGGAAACGAGTCAAATAACATAGATCTCGAAAACGGACAATATATTTCCTACTGTCAGAGCTATGACTACTTGGGTGTTACCTTTGACAATACAGGAACTAATACACGGGAAATAGAAAAACGAATCACTCAAGCAGAGGAAGTCTTAGGATGTCTCAATGGTATACTGTGGAGTAAAGAGATAACGAAAGGAAGAAAATTTAATATATATGAGACCATGATTAAAACTACTCTTCTTTATTACGCTGAAACATGGAGAATAAGTGAAAAGAACAAAAAGCGAATAGAAGCAGTAGAGATGGATGCAATGAGAAGATCTTTAGGTATTTCCAGACGAGACCGAATCAGAAATGATGTAATAAAACAACGTATGGGAATAGAAGGAAATATAACTCAAGATATAGAGAAGAAACAATTAAGGTGGTATGGGCATGTTCAACGGATGCCAGCAACAAGACTCCCCAAATAAGTAGTAGAATGGCAACCGATAGGTCGACGGAAAAGAGGAAGAACCAGATTAGAATGGCAACACGGCGTAAACAAGTCCATGAGCGAAAGAAATTTAACAACAAACGACTGCGAAGATAGGAAGAGATGGTGTTTAGGTATTGGACAACGTCGAAAGACGTTCTAAACCGATGTATATGTATATATATATATATATATATATATATATATATATATTTATTTTAATTAAAATTTAATCTCGGGGGCTCCTTTTATCGTTAATTATAATAAGTGGCTTCAAAGTATTCTTTAAATAGTTGACTTTAAGGAAAGGATGGATGGTAGTAAAATAAATTAAACCAAATAATTTTGTGATATTAACTATTAAATCATTTATTAAAAAAGAATAAAACAATATTAAAGTCAGACAATTTTACAACTAATAAAAATCATATGCGCTAATCCGTATAATTAAAATAACAAATTCATTAAAATTCAAATCATGAATGTGTTGCCTGTTTGAGTCCATTTCAAATAGGTAAAACAGAAATAAATAAGTCTTAATCACAATCAGTTTAATTTAACTACCTAGACGACCGGTTTCGCTTTCTACAATTTGCAAAGCATCTTCAGGTCAGTCGGTACAAAGTTAATTAAATGCTGAAATAATAAAAACCCATATTAGGGTGCTGTCTTATAAAGATAAACATAAGATAAAATAATATAAATTACAGTAATTATGCCAATATTACATGTCTGTGGTTTTTAATATGCATAAACTGTTTAAGCAGACAAAGTAAGACCCACAAATAGGTATAAAATAGTCTATTGAATTGTAATAAATTAGTAAATAAACAAAAAATGACTTACATGCTGGTACAAGATTTATTAATAATTGTGAATAAATCTTATTTATTTCTTTTTTAAACTTTGATGGTATACAAGGCAAATATCGAACACAGTAATTAATTAAATCTTGCCCAAGTACTTTCGATCAATAGATCATCCTCAGAGGCATTTCGTCAGTTGTGGCCTATCCGACATGAGCAGAATGTCATACATGTAAATTTGGACATAACAATAGAATACATAAAGACAAACAAACACTTTAAAATTTTTAAAAATGGAGAAGCTACATGTTATATAGAAGCCGGAGACAGAATTGATTCTGTCTCGCACATACGGGTTTGACCAGACTATCTCCCGTAGACATCCTAACAATGCGGATGTTTTGTTTATCTGACTCCTTAGGTCTTTTATTGGGTCGTGTGTGCTTGCTATATCTATGCCCAAATATCTGAATCGCATCACCTGTTCTATGGGGTTGTTCTCAACCACTAACTTACATCTGAGCGGATCTTTTCCCATTGTCATACATTTAGATTTGTTGATAGAAATGGTCATATTTAGTTGGCGGCTTATTTGAAAGAACTAAAAGAGCTGTCTCTGAAGATCATCTTCTGATTGGGCAATAATTGCTGCATCATCTGCGTAACACACCATACCAATTCTTTTGTTGCCCATTCTGTATCGGAGATTGAGAGATTTTACTTTGTTTAAAATTTTGTTCATGAGTAAGTTAAACAAGAAGGGGCTTAAGCTGTCGCCTTGTCTAATTTCTCCCAGTGTTGGAATATTTTTAGTGAATGGGCCTCCTGCTCTAACTTTGGTTACATTGTTGTTATTTAGGTTATGGACTATCTTTGTTATATTGGTCGGTGTTTTATTTTTTATTAATATATTTAGAATGTCTCTCGGGCGAACCCTGTCAAACGTCTTCGTCAGATAAATGAAGCAAATGTATGCTGGCATGCCGAACTCTATAGCTTTTTCGTTTATTTGTTTTATTATGAATACTGCATCTGTTATAGACCGCCCTTTTGTAAAACCTTGCTGTTCTTCAACATTTCATTCAGCTCATTTCATTTCTAGCGCAAAAGTCTATTAGTGCTTCGCCGTTTTCATTAATTATTTCTTCGTTGTACTTTTGTTTATACCTGGTAGGACATCGTTTCCGATCCCTGCATTAAGATCTCCAAATACGATAATTGTGCATAATTGTACATATAATTGTCCAAAACGATGTGATGTTGGGTAATATTTGTTGCATCGCAAACTGCTATAGTACCTTGTAATGATAAGACTACCAAAGAGAATTGAAGTTACAACCTAATAGTAAAAGGGGTTGCACATTTTATCGATTTCCGAGTCAAAATCAGAAAAAGCATCATAATGTACTGTTGATTGCAGCTATAAGGTCTAATTTATATAGAAAAAAACATTTTTGTAATGATTACTATAATTTAAATTTCACACATTGTTACAACGTTCCTGTAAAACAATAATACTATTACAAATATTATAAAATAAAATTTATACATTTACAAAAGTAAATCTGCATTGACTTGCACAAAAAGTGAGGTTAGAATTAGGATGTCAGAAAATCATTATTGAAATAATTACTTAAACTCGTTTTTAGCACAGATAATTTCTATAAATATATAAATTGGTACAATAAATATTATTGGTATTATATTACAATTCAAAAAATATACATAATAAGTTAGTAAAATGTTTATAATACATATATAAATTCAACTTACCTATATGTTTGTAAAAATATTCAAATTTTAAACTCTCAACAAATCTATGTGTAATACATAAATACTACGGTAACGTTATTAATATATAAATAAATAATATAGAGACAATATTTACGATAAATTATAAATTTTTGATTTTATTCCCGCATATTTATAAATGTTTTTATTGGTGTAACTCTTATAGTGATGATGTAATAACCTATAGAGGGCGATACCTGTTCAGCTGCACAGAGCAAATATATTAGCTAAAAGCAGTCTACTTGTAAATATATTTGGGCATTTTATAACACGACTTTCATATTTGGGCATCTTATAAAATGGCTTTCTAACTCTGGGTTTTTATCGAAAAATCATTCTTTAAAATATCTGTACTTTAAGCAATTTCCAAATGCACTGTACTTGTTTCTAATTTAAAGATATATGTCGTTTGTAAAACGCAATTGAAGTATCAAGCATTATTAAATTATCATCTAAACTTTTGACATGTATCGCACAAGTTCGTTGTGGTATAACAATGAATTTTGTTCGGTACACAGTTGCTCCAGTTTGGTCGTTACAAACCCGAATGTTTAATTAGATACCATTGTTTATGCTGTCCACAAGCGAACTACAAACATTTCTTACTACATCATTTATCACCCACACCAAATGAAAAAAACAAATACTCTCCTTTAAATTTTGCAGATTCGGAGTCTGGCTATTTAAAAAAAGCTTGTAAATTATTTTAGTTAGTATTTTTTGTGTCAAATTTTTGAGTTTTTAAATAATACGTCAGTAAATTACCGTTTTGGAGTGTAATTTTCTTTTTTAGGTTCTTTTTAACAACTACTTCACTTTTGGCCTTAAGCCCAGTGTTGCTTTTACTTAGAAGTGAAAGCCACCCCTTCCAAGGGATGAAAAAACATACTTTTAAAATAAGGAAATTGATAAATTGACTAATAATTCTAAGTAACTTTTGCTCTATAGAGTTGACTAAATATTTGACTAAATCAATACTTTTTGAGTTATTAGCGAATAAAAATGTTAATTTTTCAAAATAAAATCCACGTTTTCAGACGGCTTTTCACAAATAACTCAAAAAGTGAGTATTTTATCGAAAAAATATTGTTAGCAAAAATATAGCTTATAGAAAACAAAAAAAATGTAGCTATGAAGTATGTAGACGCAGTAGAAGCAGAGTTGTAGCTCCTGAAAATTCGGTTGTTATTTGTCAAATCGATTATTTCAACTTGAAATAACCAAAAAATAACGCACTTTTCAGGGAAAACTAGTAAAAACTTTTTAAAAGTTTTAAAAAAGCTTTGTTTATGTTATTTAAAAAAGTTTTTAGTATCAAACCTAAGTGAGTTACGTGAGAATACAATTGGTCCCTATTTTTTGGTAAAAACATCATAAAAATCACCGCCTAATTGACACCCTCAATGAAATTAGTGTACACCTACATTGGAACCGTATTTCTCCCGATCCGATATGGGGCGACGTTGGCCGACGTCGGATTGAAAACAAACTCAAGGTATTAAATCATAGTGCCTATACTGCTTCCGTGACGAAGCAGTATAGGCACTCTGATTTAATACCTTGAGTTTGGTTTTAATCCGACGTCGGCCGACGTCGCCAGATATCGGATCGGGAGAAATACGGTTCCAATGTAGGTGTACACTTAATCGTTACCATTTTATAATTCACTTTATTTATGTATTGTTTATATGATTTGTAAGATTGATTGGTTCAAAGGGCTTATTAAAAAAATTGGTGTGAAAGTAAAATTCTTTGTTAATAACAAAAGAAATGCTTTTTTCAAAATAACTTAAGTATTAGTGACACAAAAAATCTTAAGCAGTAAAAAATATAAGCTTTTCTGAATATTTCAGTTTTTTTGTTTTTCTGTAAGATAAAAATTGGTTAAGATATGGCTGTTCAAATTTGGAATACACTTGTGATTAGTGACTCGCCCAAGCATTTTTAACTACAATACTTTTAAAAATAAGGGCTAAAAAAATGATTTTAATGATCTTGTTGCCCTCAAAACCCTACAAAACGGTAAGTACTTCATAGCTTAAAAGCTAATTGACTTATGAGTAAAAAACCAATCACACATTTTAGGATATATCAGAATGCGTATATTGGAGCATTGTAATATACAGATAATTTAAGTTATAATAATAACTTTAATTTTAAATTTTAAATTTTAATTTAAGACAGTTTAAGCCCCTTCTTGTTTAACTTACTCATAAATAAAATTATAAACAAAGTAACATCTCTCAATCTCCGATACAGAATGGGCAACAAAAGAATTGGTATGGTGCGTTACGCAGATGATACAGCAATTATTGCCCAATCAGAAGATGATCTTCAGAGACAGCTCTTTTAGTTCTTTAAAATAAGCCGTCAACTAAATATGACCATTTCTATCAACAAATCTAAATGTATGACAATGGCAAAAGATCTGCTCAGATGTAAGTTAGTGGTTGAGAACAACCCCATAAAACAGGTGATGCGGTTCAGATATCTGGTCATAGATATAGCAAGCACACACGACCCAATAAAAGACCTAAGGAGTCAGATCAACAAAACATCCGCATTGTCAGGATGTCTGCGGGAGATAGTCTGGTCAAATCCGTATATGCGCACAGATAGTAAAATTGGAATCTACAGGACTTGCATACGACCAATCATGATATATGGCATAGAAGTGTGCGAAGATATCAACAAAACGCAACAGATGCTAAGGGTTGCCGAAATGAAAACCCTAAGAACAATAGTGGACAAAACAAGAAGAAATCTACTAGGAAGCTAAGTTCCTGTAGCTGGCTGTATACCATATATCACAAAAAAGTTATTTCAAATCCTTTATAAAAGGTATATAATAAAATGTCCAAACGGGACTATCACAATTACATTACAGAACGTTTTCGGATTGTTAAATCCATCATCAGTGTAAACAGGGTATACATGCTATGAGCCACCAAAATATATGGGTCAAAACCCTTTAAATGTTATAAATTTACAGTTGTTTGACATTATATATAGTTACAAATTAGGATGTTTAAGTTACCGTTGAAATTGGTAACATGGCGACGTATGACCCTACATACCCTACTACCTACAGGTAAAATGGTCCTGAGACAAAGTGTCTTCGAAGACCTGTTAATAACAAAACCAGAAGAGACAGGAGAGAAATACAAACGTTAGAGAGCGGTGCAAAATTCAAGATATTGTAAGATGGGGAAGGCAGCGTAAGAGGATGTGATATAATCATGTAAGATGAATGGATGAGAATGGACTCCCAAAAATTTCCCTAGAAAACAACCCGCCCGGTTCAAGACCTCCTAAAAGATGGAGGGACAGTTGGCAATCTACCACCCAGGAAATTAACCAGATGCAGCTTCAGAATTAAACATACCGAATGATCTCTACGAAGTAGAAGAATATATAAAATATTTATCACCCAACAAAAACTTTCATCTCTTGTCCGATCATCCGATCATTCAAAGACAACATTCCCAATTCCTTGTGTAGACTGCCCCCGATATTATATGGACCAAGTAAATCGTAGAATTCAAAATGGGATTTATGAACATTCCGTTTCTGTTCGCAATTCCGATTCAATTTCAGATCTAGGTCAACACCCTCTTCATACAGGTACAAAATTGATTTTGAAAACTCCAGAAGAGCCCCCATCCGCTTCAATAAACTAAGAATATCCTAGAAGCCATAAAAAATGGAAAAAATGTCAAATTGTCTCGATAAAAGAGATGACAGCTTACAGTTACCTTCTATATGGAGACCATTCATAAATAAAATATCGTCCGCTCCATTAGGCAATCAAAATCCTACTGTCAGAAATGTTCGCGCCAACCTCCGCGTCTATCCCTATGCCAATCCCCACGTTATCTCCCACGCCAACCTCCACCCACACTACGTCACCATCGACTGTATAAATGAACTGTCCGCTGTTTCTAGTAGCAGTAATGCATTGGTTAGTGATCAGTGTAGTAGTGTCTTTGGTTAGGGAGACTGAGAACTCGGAAGCCCTGAAGAAGATATCAAATAGCTTATTCAGTTTAATATTAATTCTTGTAATAGTAATAATCTTAGCTCTAGGTTTAATCGTACTAACCGCGTTAATCTTTCGGAACATATTACTAAGTTCTAGGGAAGAACTGCGTTGAGAATTTAAATCTCGACGTTTCGGCAGCCATTTTAGAACCATTATCAAGAGAGATATGATTCCGTTCAATTTACCCCTCACTCGTTATATCTTCTCCAGATATACGAGAACCGTCAAACGGCACTGAGATCTCAATATGCCTATTTCTCAGTTAGTTTCTTAGTTCTTTCAGTTAGTTATTTATATTATATTGTTACGGTTTAAATTTATTAAAATCTAATAAAAAATTCAGTTCACCGACCGGTAAAGTCGTTTCACAGTATAAATAGGAATATTGGATTTGTAAGATTCAAATATTTAAATGAGTAATTGTCTTTCTAATTTAGTAGAAAGTAGACAGATAGGAGAATAGATATTTGTAAGTTAATATATGATAACAATAGAGGAATTCTCATACACGAATAATGTTAATAGCCCAAAGAGAGCAATTTTAGAATATAAGGTTTAAGTTTTATGTTTAGAAATTGGACAAAGAATTAGAAACTTTGTGGTCAGGGATAAGTATACAATAACCGAAGTTAGTGTCTATATATGTATCTATATAATATAGTACGTGAATATACTCTATAAAATAAGTGTATAAATTGTTAACAAAAAAATTTATAATAAAAGAAACAATACATTTTTTTATATTAAATAAAATTAGGGATTGATTGAATTAATTTACAAAAAATGTGAAAATTTAATAATGCAACGATTGAAATTGAATTTAAAAATTAATATATAAACAATCAGTCAAATTAATTTTACGAAATGAAAGGTATATTTGCTATTTGCTGTTTGCGTTGGTTAATTTGATGGTACAGTTTGATTTATACATTTTGATGAAATTGTTTAATGTCAAATCAAAGCTAATATCCAGTGTGTCATAAAGTGTGGAAACGCTCCCATATGGAAACGTTTACGAGTTAATTATATTCGAAGGTACAATTTGAACAGGTTGAGTTTTTATTAGTTTCCTATTTTGGTTAACTTTAGATAACTACATTTGTTTCAAAATGAGAAATTGTACACTTTGATATCAAAATTTAAAAGCATGTATCTCTATTTTATACTACTAAGGACTTTCACAATTTAGAATGTAGAATAAACTATTCTCTCGAAGAAACAATGCTTGAAGCGACCGGTGATTTTAAATGTGTTACGCGTGGGAAATCAATTTTTTAAATAAAATTTGTATCAACTCGACGGTAAAAATTAGATATCTTTTGATCAGAGTGTCCTATTGATGGAAATTAAAATAATTTTTAAAAGCATGCAGCTTTTGTACACAATTTTTGCATTTTGCCGTAAATAGCAAAAATCCATAAAAGTAGAAAAATTTTGTACCGTATCTTGCTTAAAATTAGTCATAGAGTCTTCTGCAGTAAAGGTAATTATTTTTTTTAATTAATGTACCAATCCATATATCTAAAACTGCATATAGAACAATTGTTGCTGAAAAATGATGTGAGTGGCAAACTTTAAAAAATCGTATCTCGGATAATGTGAATCCTAAAGACTTTTGACAAATGCCATTTTAAATTCCCCTTTAAAGAGATAAGATTTTTTTTTCAGTAAAGCAATGCCTATACCTACATCCTCGTGGAAAAAATTTATGAATCATAAAAAAATCGCACGTGTTCCTGTTTTTTTGCTTTGTTTTTTGAATATATTTTTGTCAAAAAAATTATTTTTAACTTCAAAAGTGACATTTCGATAGGAAATTTAATTTGAACAATTTCAAGGGATGCTCCCCGCGGAGCTTAAATTGCCTACCCTACATTCCATTTCTGACACCTAAGCTAATGAACATCTTTAAAAATGTTAGTGGCTTAAAAATTACAACCAAAAATGTGAAAACAGTATCGAAGCTTTACACAAAAACAAAAGATCCTTTCACAATACAGGAGTTATCGAATGTTGTTTATTCTATACCGTGTACTAACTGTAATAAAATTTACATAGGAGAATCATCTCATAATTTTCACAGCAGGGTGATATCACATCGTATTGATATAAAAACCAAAAAAATCAATGCATGTGCATTGACAGAACATGCACTAACTCTAAAACATGAATTCAATTTCGATGATTCCTGTATTTTGGCAAAAGAAAAGAACCATTCAAAACGTGTTTTTTTGGAAATGTGTTTCATAAAATCTAGCACATCTTGCATCAACAAAAAGTCCGACATAGACAAATTAAGCAACATTTATTGTTATTTACTAGAAAAACACCAAAAATAAAATAAATATTTACCTGTACATAAATTACACCTCTATGTATAGTATGTTGCATACCATTGAGACAGGTTTAAAAAGTATAGTCACCTAAGAAGGGCCTCTAGTATTTCTTGAAAAGAAAGATAACATCAATTACACCTAATTACATATTAATTACAGTGTTTTTACTTTCCATTCTCTGTATGAGTTAATATACACCAGTAAAACATGCCATCAACCAAGTTTTACTATTTTTACAATAAATTTTAAAAATTTTATAATGTATTATGTGCATAATTGTATATTTTAATGTGTGGTATAAATGTTGAGTGTCAAAGCTTACAAAAATAATCTCAACGACTAGTAAGTTACACTGAAGAATTGTGATATTTTTTAAATATTTACATAATTATTTTTTAAAGTGTCTTGAAAAAGGAATAAAACCATTCCGAAAGCTCGACAAAAAGTCACGAGTGTTTTTTTTTAACATCCCGGCCAATATTCTGACTGCAACCCTAATAAACTGAGTTGTTTGTTTATATCTATATATATATATATATATATATATATATATATATATATATATATATATATATATATATATATATATATATATATATTTTTTTTTTTTTTTTAATACTGTTTTATATTTCACTTTTAGTATTAAAATTACTGTACCTCTCGTAGAAAGTTTTGTAGTTATGTGCAAGATCCATCAAAATATAAACAAAGCTTGATGATATGAGTAAGTTTGGAAAATGATTTACTTGAACAGAATCGGCTTCGGGCAAAGATCGCTTAGGTGTTAATAGTTTTGTAAATCATATTAACAATTAAAGATTCTATTTTTTAACTTTCACTCCCAGGGAGGAGAGAAATGTGGAAGTAATAGATATATAATAAAGAGGTGACTTCTGCCTTATAACGAAATTAACCATAATAATTATAGTACAAATATCAAATAGGTCATAATTAATTTAATCATGTTGTGAAGAAGAATCACCTTAAATCATAAGCGTGTAATAGAGTGAAGATATTGATATTCGATATTGAGTCGAATCGAATTGCTCCAGTCGAATCGAAATCTTTGTGAATCGTACTGTTTCTTTGTGAATCACAAATCGAAAACATTGATTTCGATCTCGCTCGGTTTAAAAACAGTGGCAACGTCGAATTTTATAGGAAATGACATATTCATAGATAGATTTGAATTTGAAGGTTGATTAAATTTTTCAATTAATTATAAAATCCCAATGGCTACTCCAAGCAAGAAGAAAATATCTATAGAGTAACTGTATTATATGGTGCATTTTATTACAAAAAATAAAATTTTGCTTCAGGGAAAAACCAAGTCTTCAGACGCTTACAACACAGACTTCAGCCCTTAGATGTATCTTTCTACGGGCCTCTTAAAAATGCGTTCAATAAGGAGTGTGATAATTTTATGAAAACAAATTTTCATCAAACAATCACTCCATACGAAATTGCTCCGATATTCAGCAAAGCTTACTTGAGGATTGTTACCCTTGAAAAGGCAGTGGCAGGATTCAAAGCATGTGGCATTTTTCCGTTTCAACCTGATAAATTCAGTGAAAAAGATTTTGCTCCTGCTCATTCAGTCATAAAGCAAATAATTGTTGAGGACAAGGAGGAAAATTCTGAAAAATTCAATATTACCTTTACTAATGAGGCACCTATTACTGAAAATCCTCCTGAACGTCCTACTACTGCTACTGCTATCGAGATTATTAATCGTAGTCAGCCATCGTCAGGAAAAGTAGATTTTTGAAAAAACATTCTCGACATTTCACCAATGCAAACTAACAGGACCGATCCTAAACAATAAGGTCAGGATAGAAAGCAAGGCGAAAGCAGTGAAACGAAATTTTACAGATTGCGAAAATAACAAAAATATTGGAAAAAAATAAAAAAAATTGAAACAAAATAGAAGGACGTTTATAACTGAAGACGAGCTTTCTAAGACTAAAAAACAAAGAAAATGAAGAACGCTATCAGACCAAAATTCGATTTTGATGAAACATCGTCAGAAGATTTTGATGATGTCAAACTTTGTGATGATGATTCAAATGATGATATCTCCCTACCTACTGTGTTTGCCAATGAGGAGAAATGTTTAATTTGTGTAGAATTTGGAGAAACTAAACTTTGGTATCCCTGTACCCTTTGCTCGAAATGGGCTCATTCTGAATGCAGTAGAAAAGACAGTTCCAAAAATTATGTTTGTGACTTTTGTGTTTTGTTTCCAAATAAAATTTCAATAAAGATATTTGCTTAGAACATGTTTTATAGAGAAGTCATATCCATCATTTCAGTTCAGTAGGTAGAGCCATTACCCCCTAGGCCTGGGGCAATGCCGTCACGTTACACAAAAAAGTGTTCCGTTTATTGTCGCTAAATCAAGGCGAATGAAAAATTTCTGATAATTAATTTAAGTTAAAAACTTAGTTCTTAGCTCGCTAGCATAGTTACATATTTCTTTCATATAAGAATCATATCTCTTAAGTTGACGCCATTACCCCGCCATCCTCTACTATAGTATCGATGGCATCAGTTTCAGTTTTAATCGTCTTTTTTGTTATTAATTTCCACTTTTACTATACCACTTTTTTAAATCGGCCTTTTTTTTAAATGTTACTAACGTGAATTTTTCCTATTTAAAACTTTTCGGCCAAAACTCGAACACTATAATTATTCGTTTCAGATATTTCTATCGCCGATATTTTTTCTTGCCAAACTGTCCGTTGTTGGTAGGTAAAATTACAATTTTTTACAAAAACTGAAGGCAAATTTTTTCCAGAGTCGTGAAGAGGGACCGTTGTTCGGAGGTATTTTTCTATTCACCCACATATGAAATATTCGGTCACCTAAACTTTGTCCGTTTAGCAGAGAGGTTTCCGTTAGCAGAAGTTTTACTATATATGTATATATTGTCATACTTCTTCTTTCCCAACCAAAGAAAATAAATAAAAAGATCCATCGGAATAAAATTTTAAGGTATCAGTATAAACAAATTGTATGTAGTAATTTAAGATAAGATTTAGTGTAGATAAGAATAGAAATTTGTTTGGCAAACGACCTTTTCCGTTTCCAACAAAATTATCAAAAAACCCCTTTGTTTAGAATTAGAAGACATTTTACCTTTAGTAAGTTGATCTTTTCATTCTTTGTATAATCGAGTATTAAATGACCATATTCTAATCTTTTGAAATTTGTATAAATTGTGTATTGACAAAACCAATTTTAAAGTATTTAGTTTTTCTCTGAAACAGAAATTAGGCTTTTCCAAAATCATGGTAAACACAATTTGAGCTTTTGATTGGACGGTCGTTTTTTGAATGGGAATTTGTGAGCTGATTAGGAGGACCGGAGAAGTTAGTTATAATTTGGCCATCGAAGGAAACAGTCGTCTCAAGATAGGGTGTGGTTCATGAATTTGGATACCGGCATTGTGAAAAGAAGTGAATAGTGTTGCAGAGGGAGATAACAAGGATTAAAAGAGGTCCGTGTATCTACCGTGGACATTTTGTGAATTATATATGAAAGTAATTTTTACGGCATCAAGTTGACAAAAGGAGGTCCTTGTGTCTTAAATAAGTAGCTGAGTTTTTTGGAGAAGTGAATCAGGTGTTTTTTGGGTAGTGCAGGACTTTGCAGAGACGTTAGGAAGGAGCCGAGGTGCCAAAAAAGGAGAGATCACATCGTTGAGGAGACTGGAATTTTCTGGGTATGTTCCAACATACAATTCAATAAGGAAAAAAGCTGTAAGTGTTTGAACAATTGAAATTGGTATTTGTGAAGGATCTATGTTGACATCATGTTTTGTTTGACTAATAAAAAGTTTAAAGTTTTTGTTTTATTTTTTTTTTCTTGTTTCAAGTAAAGGAAAGTTTAAGTAAAATTGGTTTTCACTTAATATAAATGTATGTAGATTTAAAATCTTATTATTATAAAAATTTCATTTATATTCTTGTGTGCTGATTGATAAGATAACGGCAGAATTTGATAATTGTTTTATTCGTTCATATAAAATAAAGAAACGTAATTTTTTTTAATATAATATTTTCTTTTATTATTATCCTTTTTTTCTATCCCGATAAAGGACAACTAGAAAATCTTTGAATCGAACACAGGTAATATAAGGAGTACTATTTTACATTTGATAACAATTAAGTTACATTATTTTGATTGGCTCAATAAATTAAAATTAAAGTAAAAATAAACAATCATAACAATATGTACGTGTATATAGTGGTGTATAATTTATATATTGCATAAAAAAACACTAGCCCATAAATAATCTTAGTTAAAACCGTCCCTGTGCTTTTTAATATGAATGAACCAATGTGTAAGTCGAAACAGTGGAAGACAAACTACACAAATAACTTCATGAAATTATCTTGATAGGAAAGTTTCGCAGAGCCACTCCTACCTAAGAGATGTAATGAAACTCCCAGAGATTTCTGAGCGTGCAATCTCCAAACAACAATTTAAACCCAAAGTACATTGCGTGGAAACATTGATGGTGACCTCTTAGATAAGATAGTAACACTATTCTAATTGTTGCTTAGAACTCATTTCGACTTTGACGTCGTACGGGGATTCGCGAAAGATGCTAAATTCAGATTGATTGAAAACTTCCAAACAATGTAACTAACGCTAATGTTACTTTCATTGTTTCTAATTATGGTACAAAATCAGCAAAACTAAATCCAATCTACAGAATACGCCTCTCTGGCGACAAAATGTAAACAGGAAGATACTATTTCGATGTATATTAGACGCTGCAGTAAGATTCAATTATTTAAAGATGTTATTTAATGAATACAGAGGGTTTACAAAGATACCTAAAAATATTGTTTTCTAAATAAACAATTTTTATATATAAATTAATATTTAATTTCATTTATTTCTCACCTATCAAAAGCAAGCAGAATTATTTAGAATTATTGTTCTTCTAAATAGAATCTAAATTGGACGAACTAACTATTTTTTCTTCTCTGAATGCCGTCTTTTATAAAACGGTTGTACTGCAGACAATTAGCTTTTTGCAGCGGTTCCCAACAAAATTTTTCCAGGACCCTTTTGTCAAGGTACTACAATGACGAGGACCCCCACTATTTCCTAAAGACCTAAACAAACGTAAAGTTACCTCAAAAGAGCCAAAATATGTGAAAACATAAATCAAACTAATGCTATTTGGGATTTATATGTGCAAATACAAAGTATTACTTCGAAATACCAGTACCTACTGTGCAAAAGAAACGGATACACTACTATAATTTACAAACAAAATCGTTTATCAAAAGAATACTAAAGAACTAAAACATACCATCCGTTGCAAGGCCACAAACCTAGTCGAATTAAGGGCAAAAATACTATATTTCTATGCAAGCATCAACCAGCCCTACTCCAAAATATGAGAAGAAATATTTATGACAGATTTGGTTAGTGTTTAGCACAAGGAGGTGGAATATTTGACCCCTTCATTCATTAATCTGCTTTCCTAATATTTATTTTTTGTTAGGTACATTTTACGAAGTTTATAGGTTCTTAATTACGTAGTATTTTTTATGTTTAAGTTTGGAAAAATTTTATTGTTTTTTTTTTTATTTAAAAGTACAAACGATTCCTATTCTGATCTTTTTTCTTCTCTCTTATCTTATTCTTATAAGCTTCCTCCATAAAGTTTGTACAATTTCAATCAGTGACAATAAAGCATATTTACTTACTCATTTATTTGTATTGCTATTAAGGCTAAAAAATAACCAAAACATTAGTTTTAGAGCATTATAATAAATTATACTCTAGAGATGGGATTGCAATAAATCTTAATTCCTATGGTCAACAAAACAATGTACATTGCCTTATTAAGCGAAACTTGGTTCAAACCAAATCAGAATTATATATTTAAAGATTACAATGTAATTCGCCAAGATAGATATGACGGGTACGCAGGTGTTGCAATCTTAATTAAAACAACCATACCATTTTGTCAAATAAATATTAGAAACAATTTTAACGATGAAATTTTAGTCTGCGGTGCTACCGTTAAAATTAATACAACAGAATTAAGTTTTCTATCTATATATAGACCACCTAAAATTCGTACTTCCAAAAATGATTGGATAAATATCTTCTCACAAGTCAAATCACCTTTTATAATAGGAGGAGATATGAATGCTCATAATTCACTATGGGGCTCATTAAAAAATGATGCAGTTGGTCAACAAATTGTTAGTAGTGTCGAGGATCTAGATCTGGTAATTTTAAATAATGGTGAAGCTACCTATGTTCCTAGATATGGTACCGAAAAATCGATGATTGACATATCACTTTGCACAGCTAATATAGCTAGTAAAATCACTTGGTCAGTTTTATCTGACACCTTAGGCTCCAATCATTTTGCAATAACTATGAACTTTTCAATAACTTACACATCGCAGGAAACAATTCACCCAAAAAGCAAGTGGAACATCAAAAAGGCCAATTGGCCGCTGTATACATCTTTAATTGAAAACATGTTTTCTAATAACAGTAACTATCTGAATACTTATGAAAATTATAACTTTCTAATAGATTGCATTAATCATGCTGCTATTAAATCTATTCCTCAATATAAAATTTTTAAATCCAAAAATCGATCCCCTCCGCCATGGTGGGACCCAGAATGTGATCTGATAATTAATAACAGAAAAGAAGCATTAGCAGTTTATAAACGTTCACCAAGCCTTGATAATTATCTAAAATGTCAGAAAATTACTGCTCATACTAAAAAGCAGCTGAAACAAAAAGCCAAAGCTAGTTGGATTAAATGGTGCTCTAATTTAAGCAAAAATATTTCTTCTAAAGAAATATGGTCTCAAGCTAACAAAATGAACCGAAAATCACATAATAGTACAAAACCCTTCAATGATACTGTTACGATTTTAAATGTTATGGCATATAGAACTGTAAATATTTTATGACTAATTCTTTTATTGATTCTCGTAATTTCTAGGTCAAAAATCTACCTGAATCGAATGTTCTGGGGGCGACAAGCCGATAAAAAAAACATGTTTTGAGACCAGTCGCCGCTGTGTCTACATCGAGAACAGCATGGTATGTTCTACACCTTTCTGTTTACCGGCTTGGAATTATATAAATAAGGGAATACTTTCATTGAGGAACCAGTCATAAGAAGATCGGTAAACGCGGTTTACTTGTACGAAACGTGAAATAAATACATTTGTAAAAGTTATTTAATAAATTAGTAATTAGCTATCGTGAGTTTTAATAAATTAGATTATAGACAATAAATTAGAATAAAGACAAATAAATTCGAACTATATAAATATACTACAGTGGAGTCAGAAGTGAGATATTCAAATAAAAAAGCGGGATTTTAAATAAATCTAATTTGAACTTTAAATAAAAAGAAGTGAAATATGACGACGATTTACGAGCTCACAGTTACGAATTTAAGAAGGCATCTTGAGGACAGAGAATTAGCTTCTACCGGAAAAAAGGCTGAGTTAGTCCAACGACTAAAGAATGCTTTGGAGGAAGAGGGTTTAGATCCGGAAACTTATATATTTGAAGATGCTGTCATCGCGTCAATTTCAAAATTGGAGAATAAAGTTTCTTCCGATGTAGCCAAGGTTTCCTGTGATATCGCATCATTGGAGAATAAAGTTTCTAACGAGATCTCTTCCTTAGAAAGCAAAGTTTCTAACGAGATCTCTTCCTTAGAAAGCAAAGTTTCTAACGAGATTGCTTCTCTGGAAAGCAAGGTTTCTGCTAACATCTCTAAAGTCACCTCTGAGATGTCTGCCCTCGACGATAGAGTGTCTTCATTAAAAAACCAAATTGCTGCCGATATGATGGCCTTCGAAGAGAAGATATGGAAAGAGTTGGAAAGGAAGATTGAGGGAACAGACACAACAGAGAGAGTAAACAATCCAATTACCATAGAGACACAAGAAGACGAGACGAAATGTAAGTTAGAAACACGGCCGAAATTTGAAGGAAGCGGAGGTTATGTTCATGTCAAGGTTCCAACTTTCGACGGAAAATCGTCATGGAACAACTACATGAAACAGTTCGAATCAGCTGCAAGAGCGAATGGATGGTCTGAAAAAGAAAAGGCTGTAAACCTGACTATCGCTCTTCGAGGAGATGCCTTAGATGTGCTCCAGACCATAGCCGTAGAGGAGACGGATGATTTCGAACAACTGAAGAAGAGGTTAAATATGCGATATGGCCACGAACACTTGGAGCACGTATATCAGTCGCAGCTTAAAAATCGAAGACAAAAGAAAGATGAGGCCCTTCAAGAATATGAAGTAGATATTGCCAGATTAGTGCGATATGCTTATCCAACAGCTCCCGAAGACATGATGGAAAAGTTGGCCGTTCAAACGTTTATTGATGGTCTTCGTGATCATGAGATGCAAAGAACACTACGATTAGCTCGTCACAAGACGCTGGTTGATGTCTTATCCGCCGCCCTCGAATACGAGTCAGCTACGCAGGCCTCTGGCGGTTACAGTAAAGTTAGGACTGTAAAAGAGGAAGAAGATGAAGGTAAACTTGACCAGCTCGTTAATATGATGAAAAGCATGACATACAAGAAACCGAAGACCATAAGATGCTGGAATTGTGGCGAAATAGGACACGTACGAAGTTCTTGTAAGCATCCTAGGTACGACGCAAATCAAGAAACTCACCATCAGGAAAACTAGAACGGGTCGGCCTTAGGGGGGCAGCTTCGACCCAGAACTTTTCCAAAGACCCTCTCATACTGATAGCTTCTTTGAAATGTCGTGAAGATAGTGTATATGTAGATGGAGAAATAAATGGTAAAAAGCATACGTTGTTGGTGGATACGGGAGCGACCAGAAGCATTATTCGCCCGACAGTTATAAACAGCCGTAAGAAACTGTTACCAACGAGGTTGCGACTGCGGACCGCTACAGGTGAAAATGCTAACATTCATGGAGAAATCCAGGTACAATTAGGAATTGGAGCAGAAAAGTTCGTCCATACTGTTATAGTTGCTGACATCGAAGAGGATGTTATATTAGGAATGGACGTAATGAATACGCATGGATTCCAATTGGATTTTAAAAATAAAGTAATCAAAGTTGGTAACGAGGAGGTATTTCTCCATCCACATGATGACAACACTATGCAAGCAGCCGTTAAAGAAGATACAGTCGTGCCTGCGAGAAGTGAAACGATAATAGTAGCGCGGCTACAGGGAATTGTGGACGAAGGAACACCTGTTATGATGGAGCCTTGGAATCATGACGACGAAGTTGGCCGTGGAATCATAATTGGAAAAGAATTAGTGACTTCGGCTAAAGAAATTCCTGTGAGACTTATTAATGTCAATGACTACCCAGTGACCATCAAGAAAGAGACAAAAGTAGGAACTTGTGTACCTGTCACATCCATAATCCGTCAGACGACAACGTCTGATAATTCCAACGATAAATTTGATCAAATGGTTGCGGTTGCTGGACAGTCTCTGAATCAGATTGAGAAAAGGAAATTAAGGGAATTTCTTCGGCAGTATCGTGATATTTTCGTACCGAAAGGAGGAAAGACGGGAAGAACTACCGTCGTTAAGCATAAAATTGATACTGGTAATGCTAAGCCAATTCGTCAAACAGCTCGACGATTACCACAGGCGAAAAGAGAGGAAGCTGAAACGATTGTTCAGGAAATGAAGAAAGACGGGGTGATAGAACCTTCTACGAGCCCATGGGTCTCTCCGGTGGTCCTGGTTAAGAAGAAAGACGGAACAACGAGGTTCTGTGTGGATTACCGTTTGCTGAACAACGTTACCAAGAAAGATAGTTATCCTCTGCCTCGGATCGATGACACATTAGACACATTGGCTGGAAGTAAATTATTTTCTACTTTGGATTTGAAGTCTGGATACTGGCAGGTAGAAATGGACCGGTAGATAAAGAAAAGACAGCCTTCACCACAGGATCTGGATTATGGCAATTCAACGTTATGCCATTTGGACTTTGTAACGCTCCTGCGACATTTGAGAGGCTTATGGAAAATGTGTTGAGAGGGTTATCTTGGAAAACATGCCTAGTTTATCTAGACGACATAATCGTCTTGGGGGAGACATTTGAAGACCATCTGAAGAATTTAGAAAACGTTTTTAATCGACTTAAAGCTGCCCAATTGATGTTAAACCCCAAGAAGTGCCAGCTATTTCAAGGTAAAGTCAATTATCTGGGTCATATAGTCAGTAAAGAAGGAGTGGCCGTGGATAAGGGAAAAATCGATTCTATTAAGGAATGGCCAAAACCAACTGACAAACATCAAGTGAGAAGTTTTCTGGGACTGTGTACTTACTACCGGAGGTTTATTAAGAAGTTTGCAGATATCGCTAAACCATTAACGCGACTTACAGAGGAAGCAAGAGAATACCGCTGGGATGTAGACTGCCAGAATGCCTTTGAAACCTTAAAAAAGCATTTAATCACAGCACCAATTTTAGGGTATCCACTGCCAGAAGGAGAGTTCATCTTAGATACAGATGCAAGTAATGTGGGAATTGGAGGAGTGCTGTCTCAGATTCAAGGAGGACAGGAAAGAGTCCTTGGATATTTTAGTAAAGTTCTCTCAAAACCTGAGCGAAATTATTGCGTCACGAGAAGAGAACTTCTGGCAGTAGTGAAATCAGTAGAGCACTTCTATCAATACCTCTATGGAAGGAAGTTTTTAATCCGAACCGACCATGCCGCCCTTAAGTGGTTGATGCAGTTTAAGAATCCAGAGGGTCAGATAGCCAGGTGGATCGAACGACTCCAAGAATATGATTTTAAGATTGAGCACCGGGCCGGAGTTAGCCACCGAAACGCCGACTCTCTTTCCAGAAGGCCATGCCCAGCAGAGTGTTCTCACTGCAACAAAACGGAATCCAAGGAAGCAGCAGTGCTAAGAACGACGGTGGTCCACGACGACTGGACGCCTACCAAAATCAGGGAAGAACAAGAGAGAGATTCAGTTATACAGAAAATCCGAAAATGGAAAGAGGAAAACCGTCGACCACCTTGGCAAGAAATATCGAACCTAGGCTCAATAGTTAAGACGTATTGGGCCCAGTGGGACTCATTTATCATGGAAGATGGCTTGCTCAAACGAGTCCTGGAAAATGATGACGGTTCAGAGAAGAGAAGACAGTTGGTAATTCCAAAGAGCAGAATAGCCGAAGTACTTCGTCAGTTACACGACAGTCCATCAGGAGGGCATTTTGGTGTGAAAAAGACCCTTCAGCGAATTCGGGAACGGTTTTATTGGATGAACAGTTCCGACGATGTAAAAGACTGGTGTAAGAAATGTACTATTTGTGCTACGAGTAACGGGCCTTATCGAAAAAGGAGAGCTCCTATGAGACAATATAATGTTGGAAGCCCGTTTGAAAGAATAGCTTTGGACATTGCTGGGCCGTTTCCAGAAAGTGATAATGGAGGCAAGTACATGTTGGTAGTAATGGATTACTTCACTAAGTGGGTCGAGATTTACGCACTTCCAGACCAGAAGGCGGCCACCGTTGCAGATAAGTTGATCCAAGAATATATCAGCCGATTTGGAGTGCCTTTGGAGATCCATAGTGACCAAGGCAGGAACTTCGAAAGCGATTTATTCCAAGGAATATGTGATAGACTAGGTATGAAGAAAACAAGGACTACGGCTTATCATCCGCAATCGGATGGTATGGTAGAACGAATGAATAGAACAGTTGGCAAGTATTTGACAAAGATGGTGTCCGATCATCAGCGAGACTGGGACCAATATCTCCCGTTTTTCACAATGGCCTACAGATCTGCTGTTAATGAATCAACAGGCCAGACACCAGCCAAAGTCCTATTCGGACGCGAGATGCGACTACCTTGTGATCTAGAGTTTGGGTGTCGACCTGGAGAAGATGTAGCAGGTGAAGATTATGTGATCGAATTACGAAGAAGAATGGACAATGTTCACGAGTTGGTCCGTTCCCATCTCCAGATCGCTAGTGACCGAATGAAGAAACGGTACGATACGCAAGCCGAAAAGGGGTGTTTTAAGAAGAACGATAAAGTCTGGCTTTATAACCCCAAAAAGCGAAAAGGTTGTTCTCCCAAATTGCAGCAGTTTTGGGAAGGTCCATACCTCATTATGGAGAAGATCAATGATGTTATTTACCGAATAAGCAAGATTCCGAGGGGAAAGCCGATGATAGTACACCATAACCGGCTGGCGTCTTTCGAAGGTGACCACGACGTAGATGAAGAAGTGGAAGTAAACCAAGTCCAAGATGTGTCTGACCTCACGTTTAAGGAATTCATGGGTGCCTATGGAGGTACCGGTAAAGCAAGACATGGTGTTACCACTGAAGAAAAGCAAGATCTACTCGCGCTTCCCGATGACTACTCACTGGCCCTTACCATCCCGGCCAGTATCAAAGACGCACCAGGGTTGGCATCCGTCTTTCGAAGGAAGTTCGGTCGAGTTGCAGAACTTCAATGCCAAGTGCCAGCTCCTGGAAAAGCCTTAAAACTTCAAGATGCATCACGTTACCTTTTCTACCTGGTAACAAAAGACACTGCCCGTGATCAACCTACCTACCGAGATGTATGGGAAGCCTTACTTCAGTTGAGAGAGCACGTACTAGAGTCCGACGTGCAAAAGTTAGCCATGCCAAAGTTGGAGTGCCGCCAATTAGATTGGAGGGTTATACGAAACATGGTGGAGGAAATCTTTAAAGACACCGAAGTCCAGGTGTTAGTCTGTTGCAATCCGCATAGTTACTGGTGCGGAGAGAAAACCGTCCCTTGTCATTTCTATACAACTGGAAGTTGTAAAAGAGGGTCCAGTTGCCGATATCAGCATGTCGTTCCAGTTCCAGTCCCGACAAGGTTCCAGGAGGAACCATCTTTTAAGAGGGGGGCAATGTTACGATTTTAAATGTTATGGCATATAGAACTGTAAATATTTTATGACTAATTCTTTTATTGATTCTCGTAATTTCTAGGTCAAAAATCTACCTGAATCGAATGTTCTGGGGGCGACAAGCCGATAAAAAAAACATGTTTTGAGACCAGTCGCCGCTGTGTCTACATCGAGAACAGCATGGTATGTTCTACACCTTTCTGTTTACCGGCTTGGAATTATATAAATAAGGGAATACTTTCATTGAGGAACCAGTCATAAGAAGATCGGTAAACGCGGTTTACTTGTACGAAACGTGAAATAAATACATTTGTAAAAGTTATTTAATAAATTAGTAATTAGCTATCGTGAGTTTTAATAAATTAGATTATAGACAATAAATTAGAATAAAGACAAATAAATTCGAACTATATAAATATACTACAATACTTTATTAGAAGACTTCTTTAATAGAGTATCTCCTCCATGGCTTCAACATTCGCCTACACAACCTACACAAAGTCATCATTCAAATAATCACTTTCTATTAAAACCTTTTACCAAAACTGAACTAGACTTCGCCCTTAAAAACCACATTAATACTTCTCCTGGAATCGATCATGTAAAATACCCCATGTTAATCAACCTACCAACGGTTGCAAAAAACCATCTTTTACATATCTTCAATGATATCATCCAAAATAACATAGTTATCGAGTCCTTCAAAAATATCTTAGTCGTTCCTATCCTTAAACCCGGAAAGGATCCAAATATTGTGAGTTCATATAGACCAATATCCTTACTCTCGTGCGTATTCAAAACCCTAGAAAGGCTTATAAAATTTAGATTAGATTGGTGGATACAAAAAGAGAATTTATTACCAGTAAACCAGTTTGGCTACAAAAGAGGTTTTGGAACTCAAGACGCTTTAACAACACTTGTTGTTGATGTACAGAACAACTTAACTAGGAATAACTATTTAGCAGCCCTATTCTTGGATATTGAAGGAGCATATGAATCAGTTTGTTTGTCAATATTGAAATTCAAAATGATAAATTTCTTTCATTTGCCAATTGCTTTCGTTAACACAATTATCGGTTTCTATACAGACAGGGTAATCTACGTCAGAGACCATAATAACAAGCTAATAGGACCTAGACACAACTATCACGGCATACCACAAGGCTCGGTATTATCGCCAATTTTATTTAATATGTACACGTCTGACATACATAATATGCAAATAAACAACATCCCATTTAAAATAATACAATATGCAGATGACTTTTGTATCTATACAGAAAGTAAGAAATATGAAAACGGTATGCAAAACCTAGGTAGAGTATGTAGTTCTCTTTTCCCATGGTACTTAGAGAACGGCTTAAATTTATCAATTGACAAATCAGCAGTATCTGTCTTCACAAGACACAACTTTCCTCCAAATCAAAATATACTTCTTGATAATCAATCTTTTACATTCAAAAACCATATCAAATATCTGGGCCTTATACTGGATAAAAAATTGACTTGGAAACAACACATACAATATATGCTAGATAGATGCAAAAAAGGTAGTAATTTTCTTAGAATGACAACCAAAGTGTGGTGGGGTTGCGATGTTGAAACATCCTTATTGTTTTACAGAGCTTATATACGATCCATTATAGATTATGGTGCTACTCTTTACGGTTCTGCATCTAGAAATCTTCTAAGAAAAATTGACATTTTTCAAAATTCTGTCTTAAGGGTCTGTTTAGGTGCTATGAGATCTACCCCTATACAACCACTACATGTTGAAGCTTATGAACCTCCTCTTTCGATTAGAAGAAATTTATTAAGCGAAAAATGGGTACTCAAAGCCCACTCAACATATCCCAAATTATTTTCCAGTATACGTCAACTTAACGAATCAGATCTCACTCATAAATATTGGATTAAGAAGCCGTCTCCACCTTTGTGCACTGCTTTACAGAACAATTCAATTTTTTCAAAAAATTTGGCCAAAGTGGAAAAAAATTTAGACTTCTTTGCTCTCTTCCATAAAGCTGAAGTTATAATACCCACATATAGTCACAACAACAAATTGAGCAACAATATTCTGAGATCTGTTTTGAACTGTTATAGTGATGCCACAGTTATATACACGGACGCATCCAAATCAATAGAAGGGACTGGCTGTGCCTATTTTCTACCCTCAGGAGGTTCTGAATTTAAGTACAAACTTTCCAAGGAGTTTTCAATTTTCTCGGCGGAATCATTGGCTATACTCGAAGCTTTGAAATATGTTAAAAACTCTTATATTAAAAAATCGTTAATTCTTTCAGACTGCCTTTCAGTTCTACAGAACATAAAAAACACTTTTTTGCCCAAAACATTTAGTAATCCTTATATTTTTCTAATAAAAGATCAATTAAAGCACTTAGTAGACTCTGGCTTTAATATAAAATTTATTTGGGTTAAGGCACATATTGGACTCAAAGATAATGAATATGTAGATTACTTAGCTAAAACCAGTATAATATCAGGCACTTTATTACCATATTCTTTATGTGTATCAGATGCCATTAGGATATTTAAAAAAAAACAGCTAGCGACATGGAAAGATCAATGGAATCTTTACTGCCTTACAAACCAAACAAGATACACTACTTTACAACCAGTTATTCCACAAACTACTTGGTTTAAGAATTTTAAATCTCCACGTAAATATATAACCACCATAAATAGACTACGCTTTGGACATGCGTGTTATCCAAGTCATTTATATAAAATAAATGTGATTGAAGATGATAATTGCAAACATTGCGGAAAACTGGGTGATCTTGATCACATCTTTTTTGAATGCCCTAAGTTTCAACAGCATTCAAACTCTCTCTACAAAAAATTAATCGAATTTAATATGTATGCACCATTCAATATTCAGTCGCTACTGGCGACAGGCTCACAAAATATATATAATATCATTATAGATTTCTTGTCAGACACATGCATGGTTCTATAGAATTTGTACTCGAGCATGAAATGTTTCATGATCGTGTGGAAATTTAGATTTGTATCCTTTGTTTACCCTAAATGTTATAACACCTTATCCGTGGTCCAGTTTTGTTTGTCTACTAAGAATGTCTTGATGGGCCCCTAGACGAGAAGCAAGTGACCCTGTAAGTTTCCTTGTCGTATATTCTTCTATTAATTATCCGTTAGTTTTCGATTAGGGATAGAGTTGTGCATTTGTCTGATTGGAGAATCTATTGCAACTGGCTGAATGACTAATGTCAATGCCATTAAAAAAAAAAAAAAAAAAACAATGTAGTTATCTGTATATACACTTTACCACACCATAAATGCATCCATTTGGACTAATAAAAGACTGTATCACAATAACGTTCCAATTTAAAAACCAACGGAAACCAGGAGATATAAATACAAAAAAATAAACAAATAAATAACGACAACTAATCTGAACGAGACAAAAGGAGAGCCGAGAACTAAAACTGATTAATTGTCCCAGTAAAAATAATTTAGAAGTTATTATTTAATAAAATTAATGAGCTTAAATCCTCAAGGAAATCGCGGAAGTAAGCTGGAAAACGCCGAAGAATAATAAAATTTGAGGGTAAGCCACACCAATTAAAAATATATAACTTAAATATATATTATCAAAAGGTAGCAGACTATGTAATTACTGCGATCCCTTTTTAATTAAATACAAAGGGAGCTTAAAACACTTGCCGTTTATGTCCACATATAAATGTGATCCCCTCCACTCTTCCTACCAGAATGTAAAGAAAACAGAACAGCCGAAAACTTCTAATACGGTTTTAATCATTTCGAATTACAAGAAGGTTTCAAAGAGGATAAGTGAATTATCATTTTACCCCATTTCACCCCCATGATGGAATTAGGATTTCATTATCTTCTGTTTGAAATTTTCTCCACTTTACTGCTTTTCTGATATCTATTGTCAACGATGTCTGAAAAATTAAATATAAACATAAATTTTTATAAACGATTAGTTAAGAAACTGACTACTAAGTTTTTGAGATTCGTAAGGTTTCAGTAGAAAGACGGCTGCAGTTTTTTCATCAACAGTACTGAGCGTTAGGACTCAAGGTAAAAAGAAAATTACTCAATCGCAAAACACCGAGAAATAATATTGTACCGTTTTTAAATAAAACGAGCGGTTCTAATTTATATAAATATATTTATTTATAATAAGTTTATACGATTATATCTTATCAACTAAACTAAACTCAATTATCGATCATCGTTACTTACTACTATAGTAGTAGTAGTCGCTACTGTAGTAGTAGTAGTCCTACTGTAGTAGTAGTAGTGCAGTGATCAGTGAACAGTGTAGTAGTGTCTGGGGGCTCGGGAGACTGGGACCTCGGAAGCCCTGATGAAGGCATCAGAGAGGATGCCGAAAGCTTGGCAAAATGGATATCGACGCGGTTCAACCCGGAAGACCGGTGAGATTAATTTTTGTAATAATATTAATCTTAGCTCTAGGTGTATATATATATATATATATATATATATATATAATAATAATAATAATAATATACGTTTATTCAAATCCATAAGTATTACATTAATTTACAATTTCAATTTCAGTTTACTTACAGTAACATAAACGTAAAAAAAGTCTTTAAAGCATTAACAAGCTTGTTGACTTAAGCTGTCTAATATTAACAGGTTTAATGTTTTTTTTTACAAATTATTATTTCATTTTTACAGTTTCTAATCTAATCTAATTTGTTTCGTTTTTTTTTATCTAGTATAATTTAAATTTATTAAATTGTTACACAACTCCCTTTTTTCTTTTACCCAAGCATTAACTAATTTTTTATACAAATAAAAATTTTTGATATTTTTAAAATTTATGGGCGATTGATTGTATATTCTTGGAGCAAAATATTTAATTGACCGTTGCGTGATTGTTTTTGAAGTATGAAGACATTCAACATTCAATTTTCTTCTTGTTTCATAATTTGACACTTTTACTTTAAGAGGTATTTTATCTTTATGAATATTTTTAACTAGCTCTAAGCAGTACAATTGCCGAACATCAAGAACCTGAGTTTCATGAAAAAGTTGGTCTGAGGGATATGTTTTTCGTTTTCCATATATTAGTTTAAGAAACCATTTCTGAGTATTTTGAAGGGTCACCAGATGGCAATCAGCTACGCCACCCTATCCTAAAATCCCATATACAAGATGAGATTGTACTAAAGACAGGTAAAGCATTTTAAGCTGTTTAACATCTAAAAACTCTTTTAAATAGCGGAATTTTGGTAACAGTCCTCTTATTTTTCTTATAATATTTTTTATTTGTAAGTCGCATTTAAGGTGCCTGTCAATTAAAACTCCTAAATATTTTATGTATTCTGCTTTAAATATTTGTTGTTTTTTATTTATTTTTAATGAGTTAAAAGTTGGTAGAGAATTTTTATATATTACAAAAGGTATATATTTAGTTTTTTCGTAATTTATTGTGAGTTTATTTATTTGAAACCATGTTTTTATAACATTGAAGTCTTGTTCAACTATAGTCTTAAGATCTTCCCAATTTTCGGCCTTATAAAAAATTGCGGTGTCATCAGCAAAGCTTATTATGTTTCCATCAGTTTTTAGTTTAAGCATGTCATTAACATAGAGTGTAAAGAGTAGAGGGCCTAAAACGGTCCCTTGCGGTACGCCATAATTAATTACTTCAGGATCACTTTCGACACTATCAATTTCTACAAATTGTTTTCTGTCTGTTAAGTAACTTTTTAGTAATGTCAAAACGCGTCCTCTCAGACCATACTTCTCAAGTTTCTCTAACAAGATCCCGTGAGATATCGTGTCAAACGCCTTAGAGAGATCGACAAATATCCATAAACTACGTTTATTAGACTCAAAAGCTTCTGATATTTGTGATGTTAGTTTACAAATAGCATCTTGTGTAGATTTTCTTTCTCTAAAACCGTATTAACAATCCGATATTATACTAAACCTATCCAAAAAACTCACTAATCTATTTTTTTAAATTTTTTCAAATATTTTGGAAAAAACAGACAACAAAGATACTGGTCTGTAATTAATCACGTCTTCTTTATTTCCTTTTTTAAACAGAGGTTTGATTTTGCCTATTTTTAGACATTCTGGAAAACAACCATCCTGAAAACATGCATTAATGAGAAAAGTTAAAGGAGTAATAATTTCTTCCTTAATTTGTTTGATGGTTTCTGTCTTGATCCCATCCCAGCCAGGAGATTTTTTGTGTTTTAAAGATTGTATTGCATTTACCACTTCTTTTTGGTCAACGAGATACAAGTACATGCTGCTTTCTATCCTATCTATGTCCTCAATCTGTTCATTACAAATGGGTATTTTTTGTGCATACCTTTGTCATAATGTACTGTAATGTGTATTAAATTCATTTGCAATTTCTTTTCTGTCAATTATTTTTTCTCCTGTTTTGGTTTTAATTGATTCAATTTTTGTATTTCCTTTTATTTTTCCACACAATGAATTAATTACATTCCAAAGTGATGAAGAAGAGGTCTTATTTTTTTCAATTCGTTGTTTTGTATAATTTCTTTTTGCAGTTTTAACTAAGTGTCTTAATTTATTTTTATATTCTGTATATCGTTGTTTTTTTAAGTTATCTGAGGGATTAGCTGATCATACAATCTGTGTTTTTAGATCATTTCCTTTTAAAATAATTGTATTTTTGTTTATTAAATTTAAAATTTTGTCAATGAAAAGTTTTACCGCTTCATTATATATATATATATATATATATATATATATATATATATAAGAGTAAGAAAAAAAATAGAGTTCCTAATTTACTTTCTGATATTGAATCAATAATCAGACCACTTAATGACAATCAAAAGGATGTTGTTAGATCTAAATGTACAAACGTCATTACAAACTTTTTACATAAAGAAGTCAAAGATCATTTTTTAAATAAATATTATTTACAAACTAAACTTTTTCTTAAAAATCATCCTGAAATTTATATTGTCAAAAGCGATAAAGGTAACGTAACTGTTGTAATGTATAAAGAGGATTACCTACAAAAAACTGGAGAACTCTTAAATGATACTAAGTATTACACTACACTTAGAAGGAGTCCTGTTTGTACTTTACAACAAAAAGCAAATTGTCTAGTATCAAAATTAAACAGTAAGAAATTTATTGATAATAAAAAAGCAAAAGAACTCAAAATTTATAATTCTATTGCACCACGGTTTTATGCTCTACCTAAAATACATAAACCAACTTTATCTATGAGACCAATTGTTTCATCTCTATGCCCTCCAAATGGACCAATAGCACAGCTCCTCACTGACATCTTAACCAATGCTTATAATTTAAACAACAATTTTTACATAAAAGATTCATTTGATTTTAGTTCTTTCATTAATAATTTCCAATTACCACAAAATTATGTTTTAGTTAGTTTTGATGTAACATCTCTTTTTACTAATTTACCTTTAAATTTAATCATAAGTAGTGTTGAAAAACATTGGAATGAGATTTCGCAACATACTAATATTGACTTATTACATTTTAAAACACTCATCAACTTTGTTTTTGATTCTAATATTTTTATATTTAATGGTGTTTTTTATAAACAAATTTTTGGTAGCCCTATGGGATCTAGTCTTTCACCCATTCTAAGTAGCTATGTCATGGATGATGTTATTAGTGATTGTATCAATAATTGCACTTTTTTCATTCCATTTATCAAAAGATATGTAGATGATCTAGTTTTGGCACTTCCTAAACACAAAATTCTTGAAACAGTCAACATTTTCAACAATCATAATCAACATATACAATTTACAGTTGAGGAAGAGGTAGATAATTCTCTACCATTCCTTGACATGAAAATTGTAAGAAATACAGACAATATGTTGAAAACTAGATGGTTCAGAAAACCCATATGTAGTAATAGATTTATAAGCTATTACTCTAATCATCCAAATAAAATGAAAATGAACCTTATAACAGGATTAAAGGAACGTGTTTTAAAACTTTCTCATCCAGACTATCTACAAGAAGATCTTCATTTGTTAAAAAATATTTTAATTGAAAACTCTTATCCTCCTGATATGCTACATAGGATGCTTTTTTCTAATTTATTAAATATAAATAACTTAACACCATTTTTTGCTAAATCTCAAAACACTGTATCCAACAATCAAAACATATATTATCATTCACTACCTTTTATACCATCTTTAACTCCTAAATTAATACAAACATTAAAGGTTATTGACAATATAAAAATAGCAACAAAGAACATCAAAACTATTTCATCTTTATATTCCAAAACTAAATATCCTATAGACAAATTAGATCAAACAAATGTAGTATACAGCATTGTTTGTACTCAGTGTGAAGCTGAGTATATTGGTGAGACTGGAAGAAATCTCTCAAATCGCATTATTTCTCACAAGAGTGATTGTAGAATTAAGAAACCATCTTGTGCTTTGGCAGAGCATGTAATAGACAAAGACCATATTATGGATTTTGATAATATTAAAATTTTATGTAATGAAAGTAATAAATTTAAAAGAACTTTTTTGGAAATGGTTTGTATTAGCAAAAGTGATAATAATTTAAACAAAAGGTCAGAAATTCAAAATTTAAGCAAAATTTATAATTATATAATTTCTATTTAATTTATGCAGTCAGTAAAATATCACATTTTGAATTTTCCATGTATTTGTTACATTTTTTCGGGCATCTATCAATGATGAATAAATCTTCTTCTTTTTTGTTACTAAACAAAGAAGAATTTTTTAAACAAAAATTTTATTTTTGACAATATGTCAAAAATAAAAATTTTTAAGTTGTTATTTACGTCATTTAGGCTGAATTGTAGCTATTCAATTTTTGTTTATAAATCCAATTGTTTTTTGTTAAGAAACTTTATCTAAATTTGTCAGAGAAACATTTATTAGAATAGAACATTTTTTTTTAATAATATTTTTTGTAATAATGTTAGCAGCAGTTTTATATAAATAACTAATTTTATTTGGTGAGTTAACAACATTATTTATTTCTAGTTCAACTTTGTAAGATATTTTGTATTTTTAGAAGCTCTTGATAAAAATTGTAATCACAATTGAAAGCTCGAGTAAAAAATAGTCAACAAATAGCCCCTTTTATTGACTCCAACCCATCAAAAACAGTGTTATATATATATATATATATATATATATATATATATATATATATATATATATATATAGATATAAATGTAGTTGACTATGATGATAGATCTCTGTATCTCGAATACATACAATAATTCATGTCTCTATCGATGTTTGTTTATTTAACTAATTTGTAGATGAACTAATGATGTGTATGAATTAATACACGAAATATCTTGTGGTAAATAAAATAAAATGAATTTAGATGAAGAGCTAACTGATGAAGAGAAAAGGAGAAGATAAGAGGAGGAATAATACAGCAAAAGATAAAAAACACAAAGATATCAGATATCTCATACTCATCTGCCCTCAATTTCTCACTACTAATCTGTAAAAATCGTATTCCGTGCCGTTTTTTGAAGTTTTTTAGCCAACCTTGACTAGCCTGTTTTCTTTGTTAATTGATATTAAAAAAACTGAGCTTTATTTTTTAAAATATCACTTCAAATAGAAGCTTGTCTGCTTCGTTGTTCCTTAAACCAGAGCTTCTTCAACATCAGGAAATTCACTCATTTTAAAGGTTTTTCTGTCCTTAGAATCATTCTCTACAGATTTCATAAATTTTTCGATTTTGTCTTTGTTTTTCATAATGTCATACACTGTATCTCGTCCAATATCATAGAATCTATATATCGCAGTCGGAGTTTTACCACACTCGCATATCTTAATAATATTCCATTTATCTTTTAGAGTCAGCGTTTTGTTCTTTCGTTGAATTTGTGCTAGCCATTAAACTGAACTTTCTAAACGAATGAAATAAAAGTTTGGCACTACGTATTACTGTATCCAAAACCTTCATTCTTAAAGATTCATTTCGCGATAGATTTCAGTACAAGCAGACACGGTGGCGACCTTGATGGGAGGTGCGTCGGACTACCGATCGTGTCGGTTTGGAGTATCAATGGTATACTGTACATACAGGACTGGAAAATATTCTCGGATACGATATAAAAACAGTACTAGATAATGCTAATGCAAAAATAGGATTTATAAACATTCCATTTCTGTTCGCAATTCCGCTTCATTTTCAGTTCTAGGTCTACATCATCTTCAATAGGTCACAAAATTGATTTTGAAAACTCCAGAACCATAGCCCCCATCCACTTCTATAAACCAAGAATTATCTGAGAAGCCATAGAAATTGGAAAAAGCCCAAATTGTCTTAATAAAAGAGATGTCGGCATACGGTTACTTTCGACATGGAGACCTCATAGAGAAAACATTGTCCTCTCCACCCTCCAATCAAACTTCTACTGTCAGAAATTTTCGCGCAGTTGATTAAGTGCACAGAGTTATTAATATTATAAACCAGAATTTAGAGGAAGAGCGCTGTTATTCTGTAGTCTTCTTGGACACCACTCAAGTTTTTGTCATACAAGTTTGCTGTTTAAAATTAAACAACTACCATCTGAATACTAAAGGATATTCAAATCCTACATAACTGACGGATATTTCCAGATAAAATACTGTACGGTAATAACTGCATTGAGGCCTCCTCAAGGTAGTGTACTTGGTCCTCCCTTATCCATATTATGTTTAAACGGCTGCCCTACTCTCTTCTGATCAGTGCTTCTTTTCTTCCCAAGCCAATCCATTCGAAGCATTTTTCCAAGGTTACATGATCAATTAAACATCATTCAGATATGATTAAGAAAATGGCGAATGAGGGTTAACGACAGTAAATCATAACATATAACTTTTACAACTCAAACTTAGACATACCTAAATAATCAAGATATACTGCAATTTGATAGTGCAAAATACCTCAGCATTCAGCTTGATAGACGATTTTGAGAAACCATACCTTCAATGAACGAAAACAATTTGTATTAAAATTAAGACAACTTTATTAGATACTTTTTAAAACCGATCTGGACTTTGTAAGCCCAGGTAAACCCATGGCGTTCAACTGTAGGAGCGTGCAAGCCAATTCAATATTGAAATTCTGCATAGGTTCCAATCGAAGGTCTTTAGGCAGATTGTTAATGGATCATCTCTAACGAAATCATACATTGTGATCTTGCAGTGAGTGTTGTGAGCGAAGACATAAAAAAGTCTAGTGACAGGCATTTAAAGCGGTTAGAAGCCCACCCAAATTTTAGTGTAGTAAACCTAAACAAAAGGTTTCGTAATGGAGTACAAAGTGCAAAAACCTATCCAAGCGCAGATGCAGATACTGATCATAATCTATTACTAGCAAACGTCAACATTAAACTCAGGAAACCGGAGAAAAAAGTTAAAACCACCAAAATTAACATCAAAAAACTAAAAGACGACAACTGCCAACAGCAACTAAACGCAGAGATAAATAAATTAACTGAAGGAAGCGTTGAATGGGCAGATATGAAAAAAGCCATACTAAAAGCGGGAAAGGAGGTCCTAGGCGAAGAAGAGAAAATAACTAAAAAAGACTGGATGACACCGGAAATAGTTGAGCTAATAACTGAAAAAAGAAAATACAAAAATAAAGATGAAAATAAATATAAAACCATCAAGAATAAAATCAAATATGAAATCAGAAAGGCTAAGGAGGAATGGATGAACAAAGAATGCCAGGAATTGGAAGAACTCAGCAACAAACATGACACCTCAAACTTACATAAAAAAATTAAAGAACTTACAGGCAACACCAGACAAAGAAGAACACTCATAACAAGAGATAATAATGGAGAAATACTTACTGAAGAGAGCAAAATAAAGGAAGTATGGGAACAATATATAATCCATCTTTTCCATGACGAGAGAGAAAATGAACAAGATATAGGTGAAGAAAAACAATACCTACAAATTTTACCCTCAGAAGTAAAGAATGCCCTACAGAATGCAAAACAAGGAAAAGCACCGGGTCCTGATCAAATTCCAGTTGAACTGTTAAAAGCCTTAGATGACGGTAATATAAAGAGACTCACCCGAATTCTCAACCACATATATGTAGAGGGCAACATCCCGGAAGAATGGCTTAAATCGATATTTTTACCTCTACCAAAAAACAACAATCCCAAATCATGTAATGACTATAGATTGATAAGCCTAATGTGCCACCCTTTAAAGATTCTTTTGAAAATTGTTCAAAACCGAATTTATAAGAAATGTGAGGAACAGATAGATGAAACTCAGTTTGGCTTCAGAGGAGGCATGGGTACAAGAGAGGCATTATTTGCGTTGACGGTACTCTTGCAGAAATGTCGGGAATATAACAAGAGTGCATATGTATGCTTCATAGACTTTAGGAAGGCCTTTGACCGAGTGCAGCATATGAAGTTAATAGATGAATTAAAAAACATCAATTTAGACAAAAAAGACATTGAGTTTATTAAGGCTATATACTGGAACCAGAAAGCAGTAGTAAAGGTGAACGATATAGAAACAAATAATATACCGATTGCGAGAGGGGTTAGGCAAGGATGCGTCTTGTCTCCGACGCTTTTCAACGTGTACTCACAGGTCATATTCAGAAAAGCCTTATGGGAAAGAAAAGAGGGAATAAGAATTGGTGGAGAAATCATAAACACCATGAGATTTGCAGATGACACGGTAATTATGGCTGAGAGTATAGAAGATCTACAAACTTTACTAGATGCAATAAATAGTGAATGCATTCAAATGGGACTTGACATCAACACAGATAAGACCAAATTTATGATAGTATCAAGGAGTCCAATAAATAATGAACAACTAACTCTTGGTGGACAGCAAATAGAGAGAGTGACAAAATATAAATATCTGGGAGCTTACATCAACACAGAATTAGATCCAGACCAAGAGATCCGGGTACGAATAGAAATGGCAAGGGCAGCGTTCTTAAAATTCAAACAATTGTTCTGTGACAAAAATCTGAATATTGCGCTGAGACTGAGGTTTGTTGAATGTTACGTCTGGTCGCAATTATTGTACGGGGTAGAAACATGGACACTAAAAGCGCAAATAGTTAAAAAGATTGAAGCCTTTGAACTTTGGATATACCGGAGAATGTTGAGAATCCCATGGACTGCCAGGGTCACCAATGAGGAAGTGCTGAGAAGAATGGGTCGAGTCAAAAAATTGTTGAGAACGATAAAAGTACGCAAGACTGCATACCTTGGACACATACTAAGAAATAATAAATATAGTCTTCTGCAGGTCATCATGCAGGGTAGAGTCGATGGCAAAAAGGGAATAGGTAGAAAGAGGAAGTCATGGCTGCGAAATATTCGAGACTGGACAAACATGACTGTAGACGAATTATTCCACGTTGCAAAAGACAGAGAAGCTTTTAAAAATGTGGTCGCCAACCTCCGTTAATGGGGACGGCATAGGAAGAAGAAGAAACCTACAGAACAACAGCAGGGAAGTAAGAAGACTTAAGAGACACAAACCCTAGGACTAATCAGATAGATTTAACCAACAAATTGTTTAGAATATAAGAAAATTTTTTAAATATTAATTTTAGTTAAATTTATTTAGGAAGCTACCGGCACTGGCACGTAATCTTCGCTATGTTAATATCGCTGATTAAATTGGACAAATTGCAAATCTTTACTAGGAAAATACTGCGCTTACTGCATATAAAACATCAACAAAATTAATCAAAAATAAGAGGCGGAAGATCCCATCACTATCCTAGATCCAGAGATAAAAAATCATTAATTATTGTGCAAAATACCACAATTGGATATATAAGAAAACCAGAAGTATACACAAACTATATGCATATTAATTTAAAGAAAATTAGAATACTATTGAATGATTTTTATATTTTTGTAATAGATTTTTTTTGCGGTTTTGAGTTTTATTATTTACATATTTCTCTTGTTTTTTAGAATAAATGACCTTTGTGAAGATCATCATCATCATCAGTAGCTCGACAACCCTTTCTGGGTCCTGGCTTGTTATAGGATTTTCCGCCATTTCGTTCTGTTCCTTGCTTTGTTTTTCGAGATGGTAATATTAAGTGTTTTCAGATCTTGTTCCACTTGTTCCATGTATCTAAGTTTGGGTCTTTCGTTTGACCTTTCTCTCTACTGGCCTTTGCCTCATTATATGTTTTGGTATTTCAGTCCCAACATCCGTTCAACATGGCCCATTCAGCGCAGACGTCCGATCGTTATGGATGTTATGATCTCGGGTTTATTGTATGCTGTGTATAGTTCAAAGTTATATCTTCAGCGCCTTATGTCATTTTTCTTCATCCCCTTATTTTTGTGTCTCAGGATTTTTCGTTCAAACGTACCTGATAGGTTGTCATCGTTTTTCGACAGTGTCCATGTATCTGATCCATATACAAGGACCGGTTTTACCAGGGTCTTGTATGTTTTGCATTTGGTTTCATGTTGTTAGATCTAAGATGTTTAATTAGTCCATTATATGTTTTATTAGCGATATGTATTCTTCTCTTAACTTCTTCACTGACATTGTTCTCTGCGATAACTAGTGAATCTAGATATGTAAAATTCTTCACGCTTTCGATGTTATTGTCTCCTATTGTCAGATTCTGTAGGTTTCTTTGGCCTGTCTATTTACTAGCCTTCATGTATTTGGTTTTTATTTCGTTAATGTTTAGGCCACTGTTTTGGGCCGCTCTTTATATGGCATTAAGTGCTTATATCATCTCTTTGTGAAGATAACTAAGTTTAACTTCTATAAAAATTGGGCAGACAACGCTACGAGAGTTCTCGAGGGCTAAAGCAGATAGTACCTTAAGACGAATACCTAAAGCATTGTTATGTTAGAGCTTTTCTTTTGTTCTTTTGTTCTTAATTTGTTTCTACATGCTTTCTAATGAAGGGTAACTGATTTTACCATCTCTTATACTTTCCAACGAACTGAAAAAGAATATTGCAAAATAATACAAAATCATAAAAAATAAACCAATTTCAGAGATTTTATTTCAAATAATTTGTTTTTTTACTGGTTCATTTAATCTGAATTGGAAGGGATTGCAAAGACACGTTAAAAATGTTCGGTTTGGGAGCACTAGAAGGCTACTAACCGATTTCTAACTCAATTTTGTTCATTAATTCCCTTATTAACGAGAAGTTATAACTTAGAGTTAGTCAAAGTTAATGAAAGAAAATTTTCCTCGGTCATACCACATCGAGGCGACTCACTGTTGAAGAATAGTTGTGCTAATTAATATCAGTAAACAAATTAACAATGTCGTTAATTAAAGTGAGGGTTGAAAGAAGCAATTAATTGAAGCCGTTTTGTATATTATTCCCTCTGGAAAATTTTATGAGCCGAGATGGTTTATTAAAAATCGATGGAGGGAAAATAATTAAGGGGGTTTAATGAATATTATAAGCTTTTACGTATGGGCGGATTTTAGATAAGCCAAAACCTCAGTGTTTTGCCTTCAGCCATGTGCTTATTTATCTATCATATGGTCTCCGTGGAATGCTTTTCATCTGAACTTAAGGCATAGTTTTCAAATGCCGCACACTCCACGGAATGTCATATAGTATTCGAAGCCTCAAGCCGGGGTAAACTGCGCCCTCATTTCTACCCTTGCTCGCCCTTACACTCTTAAAAATGCTTAACTACATTGGCTTAACTGTAGACAGACATTGCTTTTATTTTCTATTTATACAAAGATAAACTTTCCAGATTAATTTGAGCTATTTTGAGTAGAGTAAGTATCAAAATATATAAGATTTATTTTTTCTTCAGAAAAAAAAAAACGATCGCATCAACCAAGTTATTAGCGGAAATTACAATAAACAAAAACTAAATTTTATAAAATATTCCTAAAGTTTTTTCAAAATTTTCAATGTTTTGTCATTGTCAGTTTTTCAATGACATAATAATTTACAGGTAGTTATTTTAAAATGATTTAAATGGTTAAAAGTAACTTGTACCCTACACAATTAGATGCGTCTTCTTCTTCTGTGAGTGCCTATTCATTACCGAATGTTGGCAACCATCATAGTTAGGGGAGAGTGGCCCAAAATGATGACTTATTTAAATTTTTTTGTCTTATAGATATCATTCTTTGGTTACCTTGACATTTTGACCCAAATATGTATATTCATCTACGTGTTCTATCTCTGTCCCTTCGATGTTTATCATAGGTTTGTCATCTTTGTTTGACATTAGTTTAGTTTTGCTGAAATTCATTTTCTGTCCTTTTTTAGGGATTCTGTGTGTAGCTCCTCAATCATCGTAATCCGTGCATTCCACGTGTCGGCATTAGTACTACATCATCTGCGTATCTAAGATGGTTCAAGTATCTTCCGTTAATAGGGATGTCCTTATTTTCCCAGTCTATTGATTTAAATATATTATCTTTTAGGGCAGCTGTAAATAATTTTGGAGATATTGTGTCTCCTTGTTTTACTCCTCTGTTGATTTTTACTGGTTTTGTTTCGATTCCATTACTTAATGTCACTATCATTTCATCTTGTTCGTAAATATTATGTATTAGTATTCTGTACCTGGAGTCGATCCGGTTGTTGACTAATGCTTCTTCCACTGTCCACAGTTCTACGCTATCAAAAGCTTTTTCATAATCTATAAAAGCCAGACATAATGGAAGATTGTATTTGTTAGTCTTTTCTCTTAGGATTTTTAAAGTCACAGTATAGATGGTCACAGGTGCTGTACTCTTTTCTAAATCCGGCTTGTTCTACTGGTTGATATCCGTCAAATTTAATTGTTAACCTGTTTGTAATAATCTTTGTAAAGGTTTTGTATAGTTGTGAAAGAAGTGGAATTGGTCGATAATTTTTCAGGTCTGTGGTGTCCTCCCTTTTTGTGTATTAATATTGTTTTAGCAGTATTCCATTGTTTGGGTATGTTACCTTGGAATAGACATTTGTTAAATAATATTTTTAGATATGTGATGGCTTCTTCTCCGCCTTCCTTCAGCATTTCTGCTAGAATTCCATCGCTTCCAGGAGCTTTATCCCTTTTTGTTTCTTTTACTGCTCTTTCTATTTCTTCGGGGTTTATTTCGGGCATCACTTCTAAGTTGACATTTTTTATCTGCCTTTTTAAGTTCTGCTTTGAGGAGTTATGGGGATCGTTTCTGGTACGGTACAGATCGGCGTAGAACTTTTCAATTAAGTTTGCAATATCAGATTTACTTTTTTCTAGTTGTCCTTGTTCATTTTTAATGGTTATTATGTTTTTCTTTCCTTGTTTCGGTTTGGTGCATTTGAGACTTTGTTTTTTTCTTTGATTTGTTCTATACGGTCTTCTTGATGTTTTTTAATGTCCTCTTTTATCTGTTTTCTTATTACTCCATTAAGTTCCTTAAATTCTGCAGTGTCTCTTTTGTTTTGTCTCAGAAGATCTTTTTTTGTTTCAACATGTTTTGTGATTCTACATTTATTTTGGATTTTCGTTTTCTGTTAGCGGTTGCTACTTTTGAGTTTGCATTTAATAATTCTTTTGTTATGATTTCATTGATTTCATTTAAGCCAAGTTTATCTAGATTTAATACTTTCGCTGAATTTAACTTGCTTTTATATTGTTCTGTATTAGATTTTAGTTTATCTGTGTCTATATTCCAAGTTTTTCTAAATTTATTTCTATTTTTATTATGTTTTATCTCTAATTTGGCTCTAACCATTCGGTGATCGCTACTTACTGACGTCGTATTTATTACTTTTACGTCCTGTATGATATCTGCTTGGTTACACAGTATGTAATCTATTTCGTTCCAAGTTTTTCCGTCTGGGGATAGCCACGTCCACTTTCTTTGAGGTTTTTTCTTATAGAATGTGTTCATTGCATAGTATTTGTGGGCTTGTAGGAAATTAATCAAAGTTTCTCCTCTCTCTTTTCTAACTCCAGAGCCGAATTGTCCTATATAGTTTTCGGTTTTTTCAAGTCGTTGTCCGATCTTAGCGTTGTCCTATTATCATCGTATGCATGCTGTGATAATTCGTGCTAGTTTCTGCAATTTTCTTATAAAATTCGTCTATCTCTTCATCGGGATGTGCTGGGGTTGGAGCATATACTTGAATACTTTTCAGGGAGATGTTCTCGTTTACATTTAACCTAATTATCTAGTACAGTAATAATTACAACTTTCTACGAACTACATCTATCGTGACATTTTCATTACAATAATCGCAGGTGTAAAGATCGCAGTCATTGTCCTTTATTTCAGCAGATTCATTCAAGCACATTTATGATGACATTTTCAGTTTGTTGCTTGTTTTCTGGTTCGTGTATTGGCTTTTTATGCTGATAATAAAGGTTACAAGTTGTTGTTCTTGGTCTACAGTGAATATACTAGTTTTGATTCCAAGTCTCTTCAAATAGTGCAAGACTAGCAAATTCTTCATTATCTGCTACCAAGACAACTTGATCTTTAATTAAACGTTTAGCCAATTTAAGTACTTATAAAAACACGAAACACTATGTGCTGTGGATCCTGAAAGCGAAGAGATAGTTGACTGTTAAACAGTTCTACTCCAACAACTGATTGAAACACTAAAGGAAAATTAACCCAAACCTTGGAAAAAGTAGACATGATACATAGTAGCAAAATAGCATGGAAGCTGTTGATTACTTGGCAACTACTTTAACGAACACAGACCGTTTTGAAGGTCACAGCAAATCAAGTCGTCATCCAAGTGTTGTTAAATGGGAAAACTAAGAACCAACGAAAGAACACAAATATTAACACAAATCTCAATCAGAAGAAAACCACTTCGGACAACCACGGGGCACAACGGCAAGTCATACCGTAGAGCTTTTCATAGTAAAGTTTTCATAGTTTTTATAGTCATATTGAGCTGTAAAAAGATCCACAACATGCACGGCTTCAAGAGTTAACAAGTTACTGAAAAATTTAGTATAGGTTCAGAAAAAGGTTAATTGCAAGAATAGGGGTCATGCTACATATGCTATACTGAAGGTACAGTAGCTTCTTCTTCTTATAGTGCCATGCACCTTATCTTAATGCAAGACCTCTTTTTTTTTAGTTTTTTTAGTTTTTTTAGTTTCAGTTTTTTATGTTCTGTAGCCACGACATTTGTTTGCGACCTACTCCTTTATGTGCCTTCAATCTTTTCCTGGATGATTAGTTGAAGGATTTGCGTCGCTTTTTTCCTCTTCAGAATATGGACGGGTATCAATTTTTCGTACCTTAATCAAATTGATAGATTCTCCCAGATAATTTGCCTTTCTTAAGGACTTCCCGTTTCTCCACCCTATCTGTCCATGGTAGCAGAACATTTTCGCAACGTCCACATTCCGAAGCCTTTCAAATTAATAATGGAAGGTGCTCCCTGTAGGTGAGACTGAAGGAAAGATTGCGGTTACATTGTTGCGGTTTAAATTTGATAAAAGCTTTTCTTGTTGTTCGGTACGGCATTTTATTTCTTGGTTGAGGATCCCGTTGGTCAATTTATCATCATTGCCCAAGTATATAAAAGTTTTAGCTTGATCGATTGGAGCACTATCTACTTGCAGTTGTATTTATAAAATGCGTTTTTTATTTTTGCCAGGCCTTTAGTTTTTCCGGGCTTTATCTTCAAGTCATATATTTTTCCTACGGTGTTATTTTATTACAACGTCAAGTGCATATCATGTTTCTTTGTCTGTTATTATCGCGGCCCGTCGTCGGCGTAACGAATGTTTATTTATCGGAAACCCGTGTTTCTTTTATTCTCTCTCAGAGCCTTCAGTGCATCTGCAAAATGTTCTCCCTAGAGATTTGAAGAGCATATGATAGCAAAAATACACCCTGCGAAATCATGTAAAAATTTCAAATTCTTCTGTGTCGGTTGATTTGTGCAGTCGTATTCGTGCTTTTTAATTCCAATAGAGAGTCGGGTTAACTCTTATATTGTCTCGTCCATGTCAGCGTTGTGTTGCATTTTTTATCATGGCGTCATGTCTTACAGTGTCAAACGCTTTTTCATAATTCGAGATTATTATACTCTAGATCCCTTTCGTTGATCCATGTTGTATTGTACATAGTGTTTTGAAGCAGAAAGCTGCTTCACGTGTACTCAGTCCGATCTTGAAATCAATTGTGTCCACGCTTAGATTTCAGTTTCTGAACACTCTTTGTATGAAGGATACGAAGAAAACCTTTAGCAAATGGCGCATTAAAATTATCAGTCTGTTGGGTGTTTGCAATTTTGTCGCTCTTTGTGATTTAGGGATCATTTTGAAAGTTGAATAAGCCAATCCGTTGAAATGTGGCCAATGTTATATATGGCATTGAAAATTGTTACCAGCATGTCGATGTTATCATTTTCCAACAGTTTTATGGCTTCCGTAGTAATTCCATCCGGTCCAGGGGATTTGCTTAGTTTTGCTACTTTTATAGCGTACTCCCATCGGCGTGAATAATGGGTGGGCCGGATAAATTTTCCGTGGGTAAGTTAGTAGTTGGCAGATTCGGTCTATTATGCGCAAAGAGGGCCGAAGCATAGTTTGCCCAGATTTTAGCTAGTTCTTCCTGTGTATGAACGTAGTTTCCTTGATCATTCTTCAGGCGAGTCTTATGGTGTTTCTTGTATATACTCGAATCTATGCATACATATTGTTGTAGTTAAGAGGAAACAATAACCGGAATACCTATTCAAAATTGAAGATATTCTCTGCTTACTGATGAGTCAAGGTTCGGCTTTTACAGGTACTATGGACGCCCACGTGCATCAATCAGGAGCAATAGGTAAGATATTAGTTTCTATTGATGTTATCGTCGTCTTGCTGCCAACGTGCGAGAGTTGTAAATTAAATGATAGAATACCACGAAATAACTTGCCAGACGTTGAATCTATTAAGCACCTTTGAACTGAAATGTCCATAAGTTATACAAGATCCAAAATCCACTTTAAATATTAAAAAATTTAGTTAATGAATTGTGGCAAATTAGACATCTATACCTTAGATCTTTATAAATAATTTTATAAGAAGCTTTCTAAACTGAATAACAGCATTGCGAAGAGTTAGAAGAGATCCCGAACCTCGTCTTGAATCATTATAGAATTGAAAAGTTTAATAGGATATGTTAAAAAAATTTTTGAATAATTTTTGTATAAAATAAATTATGTCTACTTTTTTTTCTGTGACATTTTTATTAGTGTACTGTTTTGCACCGCTTTTATTTCAGTGCTGCAAAGTTATTATCTTCTCAACCCGACTGATTTCATTTTTATCCTACTTACCGAATAATGACAATACCTACATTGGGCTGAAGTTGGGGTTATTTTGATTTTAGTTTTACGTTTTCCTGTGCATCTTGGATTTTATATTTTTTTCATTATTGGAAATAACTCCCGAAGGACTAATCAATAAAGAGAAATATCTATTTCCCAAAAGTATTTATATTTTGTGTCTTCTTATAGATTCACATAAGTTAGTATAGCAGTTCTAAACAACAAAAGAGCTTTATTTTAAATAAGACATAACATTAAGTTTTCGAAATTTAGAATTGCATTTTTTTAAGTAAAACATGAGTTTATTGACTATGGCAGTCTTGGTTGATACTTACAGAAGACTATCCTTCAAGAGAATGATTATACTCTTGAACATTTGGTTCGTTAGGCAGTGCATTTCACATCAAGTCACTCCTACTTTTGCTAAAGTCACATCAAAAACTAAACATAAAAAAATAAGGTACCCGATAAGGAAAAACAGATTTTGGAGAAAAAGAACCTGAAAAGGGAACTTAAGAAGCACTATAACATGCTTCATTATATTAATGTCAATCTTAAAATTACATATGATCAAATTTTGCAACAACATCCTTGGTTTCTTGTTAACGACTCCTTTATCAACATAGAAGATGAGGTCTTCCTCTTCAATCCACCAAGAAGAGAAATCTCACCAACAAATTAAACCGTTTGATTTTGCAAAAACAACATACAAGTAAGGTGAAGTGGGGTAAATGAGATCTACTTTTTTATTAGTTCAACTTTGATTTAATATAACACTGTAAAGAAACTAATTACTATTAAACTGGGAGTAAGCCACAATTAAAGATAAAAATACGTTTATTGACGTTTCAATTTCCACTTCGGAAATCGTTCTCAAAATACAAACAGTAAATTAAACAAATTTTGTTTTTTTGTTACATAGTGAAAAATTCTTCTAATAATTTAATTTTATCTGACTCATTTATATTGACAATTCAGACATACATTATGCATTTTAAAGTAGACGACTTTAAAATGATATTGCCAATATTGTTGAGTTGCGATCCTGGGACGACTTTACTTATAATATAGTTCATTCGATTACATGAAATCAACTTTAACTTGAGAATATCCGTCAGAAAAAAATCATAGCATGTAATTCGTCTTTAAAAAGACAAACACATGACATGATGACAGTAAAATTCTCCTGTTAGTGATTCCATAGTAAATTATGAGGGAAAACCAGGAAAAAAACCTCATAATACTATCCCGACATTGTAAGTATTTGTTCGTGAATTTAGTTTACTTTCAACAAACATCAAAATTCTGATTTTATATGTTACGTTATTTAAAAAACATAAATGATGTATCCTCTATATGTTACTGACTTACTAATACTGGTATTTTCTTATTAATAACTTCCTCTTTCAATATTGGTAACCAGATCCTACTACATTCTGCCGAGGAATTTGCGACACAATTGGCCTCATTTAGCATAATTAGAGCCGCTTCTTTGATTTTTCTTTTTTTACCATCCGTTTCTTTTAGGACTACATTTGAATTATTCCATTGAACCCTATGTTCATTATTCCATGCGTGTTTACAGATTTGAGATCTATCAAATTCTTTATTTTAGGGTTTTGTTTTAAAAACTTGCTTCCTTGAGGTCGTGGAAATTTAACTATGCACTCATCATTCATATTTTTTGATACAACTCCCACATAATGCTTGTTTATCTTTTTATGGGCAATATTTTACCAATACCCAACATCCTACATATACATTTACACTTTTTGTTGAATTTAAATTCTCTTTGTCTTCCTCGTCATCATTTGAAGCTATTTCTACCTACGGCTCTGATTCCAAAAGTGTATCCAGAAACTCGTCGGTGTTATTAGAATCCATGAATATTGGGGACATTGAGTCATCGTCTTTGTTGCTGCTTAATAATAATGACTCTCGTTTATTTCTTGTTCAGGGCTTTGCCTTAGTTATCTTATGAATTTTAGTACCATTTTCTTTTTGTTGAGATTTCTGTTTTAAAACATCAATACTTCAGATCCAGGCATAACCGCTTCTTATTTTTGGTTGGTGCGTTTGGAAGTTGTTTTACTGTTGATAACAATAAATCTTCAAATGTTACTTTCTTATTTTCAGTTAAACTTGTACAGGGAATTGATTCAAATTCATCGACTCTGGCAGAGATATTTTTTACTTTGTTGGAAGTGGTAGTTTCGATTAGAGCATCAGGCGCAGGCTCTTTGTTTTGATAAAATACTTCTTGAGTTACTTTAGTTGGTACCAATACTTCATTGTTCTTTTCGTGTGTAGATAATCTGGAATGTTTTATCATCTCCCACTTATTAAGCAAGCAGGGTGGAAATGATGTTTTAGGGATAACGTGACGATTAAAAGGAATAATTCCGCCTTTTTTAAAGCCGTTGATAATTACTTCGGAGTTCACCTGTTTCCAAGTTGTACACATAAATTGGGAAAAATATTTGTTTTGGTAATTTTTGGCCTACATGCTGCCGCTGCCAGGCAACGTTTTTCATCCTATTTAACTGTAAAGGATTTAAAAACAGTCAGGTCTCGTGACTCTAAAAGGTGGCTGGAAGGGGGTGGCAGTTTTAGAATTATAATATGTTCTCGCATAGCGGTTTCTAACATCTCGATAATCATATGAGTGGAATGTCCATAATAAATAATTAATATTGGTCATTCAGGTGAAAGTGATGGAATTATAGTGTTTATGAAGTAATTTTTGAAAACAGCTTCTTCCATCCAACCTTTTTAATTGAAATTCTCTCAGGTTTGTTGTGAAGACCATATTCGTCCACTAATGATTTTAATAAGTCATAAAATTGGTATATTATAAAAGGATCAAGAGTCTTTTTTTGAAAGTATTCCACGTTTTGTGGAACTTTAATAATTAATCTATGCCTCTGTTTAAACTCCAAAATCCAATCTTCGCCTGGAACTCCATCCAAGAAATTAGTTTCAATATGGTTAGTCTTTACAAAGTTTCCTACAATTTCTAATACTTCTTTCCTTGATAGGCCGTTTCCCCATTTTCTTCATCGTTTTTACTTCTCCTCGTTTAACTTTTACACGGAAATGTTGGGTCACATATGGTATTTTGCATAATTTTGCGGCTTTATAAATTGATGTTCGACCTGCTAAAACGTCAGACATTGCAGCGTTGAGATCAGCTGCCAAATATTTTTCTTCATTTCTCAAAGTTTTTCTTTTGTAGCAGCTAACCATGGTATCTATAACAAAAAGTAAACCTTGCAAAACTTGCCTACCACTGTTTAAATTTTAAATTTAAGAAGTTATATAAACAGGGTAACTGCGATATACTAATGACACATTTGTCCCAATCTGTATTAATACATTTACCCCAACAACAAAATTCCAAGGGGCAAATGTGTTATAACAAAAATTTGAGGTTAATGTTAAGTTTTTATTCAAAGAACCTACACCATAATGTTCTCTCAAACTAGAATAAACTGTTATGCCAATTAAAATTATAATAATAGTCTTACTTACCGAAAAAATAATACAATACTTTACGAACGGGGTAAATGTATAATAAATTCTGTGTTGAATTCGAACACACTCGTCGGCTATCCTTACTCTACTAAAATCTGTTTTTAGATTTACGTAGTTTCTAGTGGTGGCTTACTAGACTAACATATTTTAGGTTCCGTCTAATAGGTGGCATACTCGTAATTATTTAAATAGCCATTTTTAAATGCACTATTACAATTGCCCCATTATCACATATACCCCACTTCACCTTACCACAACACTAAGTAATACTAACTTTTCAGAGAATGAATTGTTCTTTTTAGGGTTAAGCCTCGTCTCCTCTATTGTTTCTGGCACTGAGACCATATGCTCCTATGTTGTCTACTTCAGCACAATGACCAATTTTGGTGTTATAGCAATCCATGGTCATCTCGCCTATTTTTTTCAGTCGCCTTATTTCAACTATGTTTGTCCAATTTTGTGTGATACTAGTATAGCCGTTCCATGTTCCATGTTCTGGTCGGTTCCTTCTAAATAATAGATGTATCTATATTTTGTTTTCTGTTTTCCTAAACCAGACCATCTTACTTGATTCATCCCTAAGATTAGTAGAATTCCAGTTTCAATCCAGTTCAGAATCATTTTATGTGCGGCTTGAGCTAGTTCTGATTATCGCTGAGTTTAAGATATATCGTTTCCTTATTTTAACTAGCTTTTTGACTTTTTTATATACATTAGATTTGTCATATTTATTTTTTTAAGTTCACAAATGTTCTTGTACTTTCTGAATATTACGTTTCTCTTGTCTATCTTATTGTTGTGATTTGTAGCCGATTGTATCGGATCTTTTTATTGTTCTTAAATTTTCTTCTTTCAATTATTTTCTTCAAACTTTTATCTGTCAGCCAATATGTTTTCAATCTATTTGTATTTTCAATATTAAACATGATTTTTTATTAGATGACAGCCAGCTTCATAAACAGGTTAGGAATAATTATTCAGTATATTTGGTTTTGATTTTATATAGATATAGGAATCAAACAGTTTCACAGTCAACAGTATTTACTGTTTGCTCTGACATCTTCCATCATTATATCTCTTCATTTCTTTCTTGGTCTTCCTCTCTTTTTTTGCCCTCAGGTACTCTCGAAGCAATATTCTTGACTAGTCTATTACCTTGGATTCTTTATAGATGACCGAGCCATTTTAGTCTACGTTTTTTCAACATTTTTGTTTTTGTAGGGTTAGCATACAAATGATACACTTCTGCATTAGTTCGTCTTCTCCATTCTCCCTGTAGTGCTTTTCCACCAAATATTCTGTGAAGTATCTTTCTTTCCCATGCTTCCAATGTATTGTATTCTGTATGGTTTTGTTCATAGTCCATGTCTAATTATAGTTTTGTATACTCTTATTTTTGTATTACGACATATATCTTTGGCCTTAATTATTTTGCTCATGACTCCAGCACACCTGTTGTTCTTGGTCAGTCTCAGGTTGATTTCAGTTTCTTCCTTACATGTCTGATCAATAAGAGTACCTAAGTACATATATTCATCCACCTTCTCGAATTCTACAACTGATCCATCCTTCACCTTCAATTTAAAGGATCCCCTGGTGTTTATTCCTTTTTTGCTCGAAATCTCCATGTACTTCGATTTATTAATATTAACTTTCAGTCCCATTTTAGTTCTTTCCCGAATCAGTCTTTTTGTTATGTTTGATAGTTCTTTTCCATTCCTTGCAATGAGAACCACATCATCAGCGTATGCTAAGCATTGGTGCTCCTTGTATAAAATAGTTCCGGACCTATTTATCCCACTAACCCTTACAATTTTTTCTAGAACTATATTGAATATCAATGTAGACAACGGGTCTCCTTGGCGAACACCTTTTTTCACTTCGAATTCTTCTGAGACTGTACCGTTGGATCTCACAGCACAAATGGTTTGTCTAATTGTCATTTTTACCAATCTTATTATTTTTTCTGGCACTTGGAATTCTTTTAGTGTTTCTATTAACTTGTTTCTGTCTATTGTATCGTAGGCAGCTTTGTAATCAATGAAAAGTACTTGTGCTGAAATGTTGTATTCATAGCATTTGATCAGGATTTGTTTTAGCATAAAAATTTGATCGGTTGTTGATCTTTCTTTTCAAAATCTTCCCTGGTATTCTCCTAGATTTTTTGCTATATATATTTCTAATCGTTTTTTAATTAGTATGACGAGTACTTTATAAATTATCTCTAATAAGGATATTCCTCTATAGTTTGCGCATTCCGTTCTATCTCCCTTTTTGTGTATAGGAATTATAATCGACTTATTCCATTCTTGAGGCATTTCTTCGGCATCCCATACTTCTAGTATTAGCTCAACAAGTTTGTTTATTAAGGCCTCTCCTCCATGTTATCTCTTCGAAATATTCTTTCCACCTTTCATATATTTGGTGTTCGCCCACTATCAGGTTTCCTTGCTTATCTTTTACATTTATCGTTCTTCCCTGGTACCCAGTTTTAATGTATTTTACTTCTTTATAATTTTTTTTTATTTCATTTTTCTTGTAATTTTCTTCAATGCGCTTAATTTTATCATCCATATACTTTCGTTTCCGCTCTCTTAGGATTCTCTTTACTTTTTTTCGTTGTTCGGTATACCTTTCTAGGTCGTCTTGTTTTTGCGATCGTAAACTTTTTAATCTCAAATCTGATCTCTTGTTTAACTCTGTTCTGCATTCTTCATTGAACCAGTGGTTTTTTCTAAATCTTTTTGTTCTTGGTATGTTCTTCGACTTAGCTTCCTTTATAGTGTTTGTCATTTTCAAGAACTTTTGTTGTATGTTACTCACAGTAGTACTATCTTATTTGGCGTAGGTTTCTTGTATATTCTTTTGATAATCCTACGCTACTTCAAATTTTCGCAGTTTTTTAAAGTTAAATTTACTTTGCACTTTCTTTTTCCGTTTATGCTTTTTAATTATTGCTTCTCTCATATTAATTTTAACCAAAAAATTATCTGAGTCTACGTCAGCCCCTCTATACGTTTTCACATTTGTTATTAAATTGGAAAACTTCTCGTGTTTTAAGATGTGGTCTATTTGATTAGTTCCATTTGATCCCGGAATTTTCCACATCCCTTTATATACATTTTTTCTCCTAAAATGGGTACTCATTATCTTCATCCTGTTTTCAATTGCGAATGTTATTAATCCTTGTCCGGTATGATTTGTATTCAAATGTTTACTTTCACCCTCTGTTGTTTTTATATATCTTCTCTTTCGACCTTTGTATTAAATTCTCATAAATAGTTAAATTCCTCTGCGAATCCTGGCTATGATTTCTGCTCCTTGAGCCTATATCTGATGTTTTTGAAGTGATTATCACCCAGCTCCGAACAAGCTTCTGACAACAAAAGTGGATAATATCAGTTCTAAATAGAAACCTTCTTACAAAAGAAGAAGATGGGGTGGTCGAGGCTGTACTATAGGGCTGTAGCACAATTAATGGTGATGATGATAATGCAGATGATGTCTTTTTTCAGTTAGGGAAGTTTTCCATCCATAAATCGTACCATTTTATGCAGTTGTTGCATAAAATTTGCTACTAAGTGGCCTTAAATTTTGTAATGCCAATTATTTAAACTGATACACTTTGGGGCACAATTAAGAAAACAAAATTGCAGAATGCAATTTCCTGTAGACAATTCTGGAAATAGTTATTTTCGATGGAAATTATTCCCGTTTTTATGGAAAACACCCCTTCACAATCTGATATGAAAATATTTGTCTCATTGATTATATCCGTAAGCTGTTTTATTACTTTTGCCTAGTACGAATAGATACTTTGTTTTCGGAGAATGATAATTTAAAATTGTTTGTTTGAATTCGTTTCTGTTCTAGATAACAAAAATTAGGTTTTTAGGACTTTTAGGGATATTATTAAATCATTCGCTTAGTTTTAGTATTATGTAAAAGCTACACTTATATTAAATGTATATGATAAAATACAATGATTAAATCTTATATTTTATATGATAATTAGTATTAGAATAATTAACGAAAGTATTTAGTATCCAGTGACATATCTAGTAAATTACCCCTTTGGTTGGTAAATATCTGTCACCTAAAAAAAAAACAGTGTTAAGTGGTACATACATTGGAAATAATAAAGAAATTTTTCAATGTTCTGAATATAATATTTATTTACAATTTGACTCATCTCTGCGGGATGACCGGGAGATTAGAAAATGATAGCACAAGCTAGAAAAACTGTTGGTTCGTAAAGTAGTATGTTCTGGAGTAACCAAATAGGACAAACGAGGATATATAACATATACAAATTTACTACTAACTCTTGTTTACACTATGAAGCAGACAATTTTTGTCTAACAGAGAACTATAAGACTCATTGATGAATCCTCGAGGTATTCTCATCGGAATTTGGAATACGAATGTGAAACATACAACACATCTCTGTTTGCAAGTAAGAAGGCCCAAAGGAATAATAAAAATAGACATAAATATCAACTATAAATTTCATCAATATTTTGTATATTAAGTATCTCAAATAGTATGCAAAAAATATCAAATTTAAAATACATCAATATACTTTATCAATACAAAATTGATCTACCTGCTATATAAAGTGAATACAATTTTCTAATCGATCAAAATAATGACATATAAATTGTAAATATCCAAACATACAAGTCATATTATGTTCCTAACATGGTTTTAATCCTTGGAAGCAAATAATAAAAACTTTTCTCTTTAGAAAACCGATAAAATTTCAAAGCACATATCTCTCTATGACTATCTTTTGAACATTTTTAAATCGAAATATAATCTGCAAAATGACAGGGTTTTCCCAAGTAGTATATATATCAACCTGGAGCTAAGATTAATACTATTATTAATACTTATTAGAAATTAATTTTAAACTCAACAGTCTTCCGGGTTAAACCGCGTCGATCATCATTCCTTGTCGTCCACCAAATTTCATTTTCATATAATAACCAGTTATAAAACCATTAAAGTAATCGTAAGTTTGTCAAAAAAATTTCAATACCCCTTAATGGCCTGAGGTCTTTAGCACACAAAAGCAAAAACAGCACTAACACTTAATTCCTACCCACACCACCTTATCGACAACACTTTTAAATCGCGACTGCATACATTTTACAATAAAAATAATAACAATAAAACCAACACGGTAAAGAAAAACTATATGTCTCTCACCTAGTGTCTTTATTGAACCTAAACCCAAGAAACATTAATTTTATATTAAATATAATACGGTTCAAGAAACTCAAAACTACTATATATATATATATATATATATATATATATATATATATATATATATATATATATATATATATATATATATATATTTATAAATAAATATTAAATTGGTCAGCTAGACAATAAGTCGGTTTTGCCGTGGAGCAAGATAAACGAGAAGGTGTAGGAAAGTAAAGAGCTCTAAAAATTCGAAATCAGCTGTTTTGCCTTAATTAAGTGCAACTGTCTTTTGTAGAATTTAAGAGAGCTATTGTTTCAAGATTTCTAAAGTTCCACTCAGCTTTGGGGGTTTGATTAACCTATCTCTGATGGTCCGCCTCTAAGGAAATACAGGAGCGTAGACCAATTTATATTGTTATGTATATAGGTATTTTTTAAATGGAGATGCTTTTGGAACTTCATTGATAAAAATTGTAAAGATTGTAAAAAAACTTTTCCTTGATCATAGTAAGGTTAAATGTGTTTTGTTTTTAATTTTTCCAAGTGGTCCGGCAATTTTTATTAATAAAAAACTTTTACCGAATCGCTTCGAAATCAGCTTTTTAGGCGTATCTCATAGAAAAAACATTTTTTTTTGGTAATTTTTCTTAAATTGCTTTCTTTTCGAGTTATTTGTATTTTTTGTTGAAAAATGCCTTAATTGGTGAATTTTTGAATTTTTTTTTCTAAAAACTATTAAATTAATTGCAATTCTACAAAAAGCTTTATAATCTTTAAATCTTGAAGTATAAGTAAGAATATTTTAATAGGGATAAATGGTTTATATCTTGCTAAAAACATGGACCCAAATATTTCGAATATGCCTTTAGAGCAGTCTACAGCTAAGTATGCACAGCGCTTGCAGCGATACAGGCGCCGCCGCGCCGGCGAGTGTAAATTTTTGTTTAAATTTAAAACATTAATTCAATGTAAATATTACTTACAATTTATTTAGGAAAACAAATATTTCTATTTATTTTTATAGAAATGTATTATAATTAAGTCAATTGAAATTAAGTTTTTGTAGTGCCCCAATAATTTAAATTTTCTTTTAATAAAGTGACTATTATTAAATATTTTATTACAGTAAAACATATTAATCAATACTAAATCTACTTTTCGTTAAAAATATATTAAAATAAAAATATGAATGAGAATAATCTAAATCTTAAACACCCGACTCTGATAATAATACACACAAATTTTTTGCTGTTTCATATAATTTGGGTTCTATAAATTTTAACCTGTAAAATTGTATTACAATTTAAACAATTTATATTTGTTGCAAATGTCCGTGAACGATATAACTTCTCGAGATTCTATTCCTTCCTTTAAAAAATAAATGACAGTTTTGCTGTTTCTGCATGAAAATGCTTGTTTTCTTTTGATTATTCTCACAATTGACTTCTCATTATTCTCACATTGATCAACAAAATTAGAATTTGAATTAGAATTGAAATTGTCTTTAAAACCACTAACATCATTTAAAGAAGTATTTTTAGAATTCAACAAAGAAGTATCATTAACTTTAATTTAGCATCGGTCAGAGCTGGGTAGTATCCGGATACAATATCGCCTTATACAGAAATAAGAACGCCTTATACAATTCTGTCTAGAACATAATCTTGCGCTAATAAATACTTCCTTCAAACTTCCTAAACGACGCCTTTACACTTGGAAATCGCCAGCTGACAAGGTCGATAAAATCGTTAGAAACCAAATTGACTACATTTTAATAAACCACAGATACCGAAACGCAATACAATCGGTGAAAGCGTACCCAGGTGCAGATGTGGAGTCAGACCACAATCCTCTTGTAGCCAAATTTCAACTTCATTTAAAAAAGATACAAAAAGCTACAAAAGTGATTAACTAAACATACAAAAATTAAAATCAGAAGACGTCAAAGAAAAACTAAAACCACATCAAATGTGAAAATTGGAAGAGAAGTGTCAGAAGAAGTGGAGATAAGAAGAGGGGTCAGGCAAGGTTGCATATTGTCGCCGTTATTGTTTAATGCGTATTCTGAAGAAATCATACAAAAGCTTTGGTAAACGAGACAGTCGGCATAAAAGTGAATGGAAGTTTAATTAACAACATTAGGTATGCCGACGATACAGTCATAATAGCCGACAACTTGGAAGACTTAGAAAGAATAATGAACAAAATATTAAGATATAGTGGAGAATACGGACTCTCTCTTAACATCAAAAAAACCAAATTTATGAAAATTAGTAAGAACAACAATACAAATGAATTATTAACGGCGGCCAGCAGATTGGGAGAGTAAAAAGATATACTTACTTGGGAACGATAATCACAGAAAATAACTATTATACTGCAGAGATAAGAGTCAGAATTGAAAGATCACGTGCCAACTTTATGAAAATGAAAAATATTTTGTGCAGCAAAGATCTGACATTGGACCTCAGAATACGGCTAATTAAATGCTTTGTACACAGTGTACTCTACTATGGAGCTGAATCATAGACATTTAACCGGAATACAATAAATCGACTTAACGCGTTTGACATGTGAACATTTAAAAGATTGTCAAGAATTCCATGGGTAGACAGAGTCACGAATGCAGAAGTGTTAAGGAGAATATAGGCAGAGAGAAGGAAATGGAAAATACAGTAAAAGAAAATAAATTGCAATATAATGGACATGTAATGAGAGGCGAAAGATTTAACATCTTGAGACTCATAATTCAAGGAGAAATAGGGGTAGGAGAAGCGTAGGAAAAAGACGCGTTTCCTGGTTGAGGAACCTGAGAGAGTGGTTTGGTTGCACCTCACGGCAATTGTTCAGAGCAGCTGCCTCGAAGGTCAGAATAGCCATGATGATTGCCAACCTCCGTTGCGGAGATGGCACTTAAAGAAGAAGAAGTTGTTTCAAAACAAATATGCTTATCATATAGTTTCAAAATATTATCATACGACTTTTAGATAGCTCTAGACCCGCGTACTATATAGTTGTCATAAGTTGACATCCTAATTCACGTGTTTGAAGACAAGTTTCTACTTGATAATAGGTAGTCATTCTTCTTCTTCTTCGGGTTCCTTCTCCTAGCGGAGGTTGGAAATCATCATCGCTATTGTAACTTTGTTGGCCGCATTTCTGAATAATTCTAATGAGCTGCAGCCGAACCACTCTCTCAAATTTCTTAGCCAGGACATTTTGCGTCGTCCTGGGTTTCTCTTCCCTTGTATCTTCCCTTGCATAATCAACCTCAGTAATACGTACTTCTCACCCCTCATTAAATGTCCCAGATATTGAATCTTTCTAATTTTAACAGTTTTTATGACTTCACATTCTTTATTCATTCTTTGTAACACCTCTATATTAGTTACTTTTTCAATCCACGATATTTTATGCATTCTCCTGTAGCACCACATCTCAAAGGAGTTTAATTTTTTGATTTCAGACTGCTTTATTGTCCACGCTTCCATGCCATATAGTAAAGTAGAGAAGACGTAACAACGTAGCATTCTTGTGCGAATCTCTAGATTAAGGTTACGGTTGCAAAGTAATTTCTTCAATTTTATGAACGTGTTTCTTGCCATTTCTATTCTAGATCTGATCTCCTTTACTTGATCTCCATCTTCGGTTAGCCACGTTCCTAAATATTTATATGTTTTTACTCTTTCTATCGTTGTATTATTGATGATCAGGTTATTTACATTTTGTGGTTTTTTTGAGAATATCATTGATTTCGTTTTCTTGAGATTCATTTGCAGTCCGTAACTTTCACATGCATTGTATACATGTTGTATTATGTACTGTAGATCTTCCATGTCACTTGCAAATATGACAGTATCGTCGGCATATCTAATATTATTAATGCTATTTCCGTTGACATAAATACCTTCCACGATATCCAATAAAGCCTCTTGAAAAATCACTTCACTGTAGACGTTGAATAAGAGTGGTGAAAGGATACACCCTTGTCGAACTCCTCTAAGTATACTTACTTCCTCTGTCAGTTCTCCTTCGACTCTTACTCTTGCTTTCTGGTTTTGATACAGATTCGATATAATTTGTAGATCTCTACTATCAATGTTTTTAGTCTTAAGAATACTTAAAAGCTTCTCATGTTGAACTCTATCAAAAGCTTTCTTGAAATCTATAAAGCAAGCATATATGTCCTGATTCATATCCAGGCATCGTTGTGTCAGAACATGGACTCCAAATAATGCTTCTCTAGTTCCTAGACCCTTTCTGAAACCCATCTGTGAATCACTTATTTCTTGTTCTAATTTCATGTGGATTCTGTTATGTATGATTTTAAGGAAGGTTTTCAATGTGTGGCTCATTAACGCAATTGTTCGATAGTCATTGCAATCTTTAGCATTTGTGATTTTTGGAATCGTCACAAAAGTTGAGAGAAGCCACTCTTTGGGTATGTGTCCCGTCTTGTATATGGAGTTAAAAAGGTCTACCAAGACATCAATATTATCTTCATTAATTATCTTCAATAGTTCAATTGGTATTTCATCGGGTCCTGGAGCTTTTCTGCCTTTTGTGTGTTTTATAGCATACATAACTTCCTCTTTCATTATTTCTGGTCCCGTGGTTTCTCCGTTAACTTCTAATAATTGTTCTACTTTTTGATCATAAAATAGTTGTTCAATGTATTCTTTCCATCTACGTAGTTTGTCTTGCGTTTCAGTTATAGTGGTACCATCTGCATTTTTTAATATCCCGATTGGTTTGTTACGATTTCCTGAAATCATTTCTTTAACCTTCTTATGTGTGTTGAAAGTGTCATATCTTGCCTCACATTCCTCGATTTATTGACATTTAATGGACATCCATGTTTCCTTAGCTTGTATTATTTTCTGTTTTATTTGTTTATTAATTTCTTGATATTTAATTTTATCTTTGTTTTTATGTGTTCTTCTTTCGTCCATCTTTTCGAGAATTTCTTGTGTCATCCATTCTTGTTTGGCAGCTTTTGTAAATGTTAAAGTTTTCCGTCCCACAGTCTCGATTGCGTTCTTTATATTCTTCCACTTTGTGTCCATATCTGTAGTGTTCTTATTTTGTTGTTTTATTTCTTGGATACTCTGATTTATTTTGTTTTGAGTTTCTTGGTATGTATTTGGTTCTCTTAACTTATCAATGCATATTTGTGGTCTAGATCTTTTCATTAATGGTTTTTTCAATCTTACATTCATATTTGCTACTACTGGGTTGTGGTCCGAATTTACATCTTCTCCAGGGTAAGTCTTCACTACTGTAATAGAGTTCTTGTACCTGTTCCTTATCAAGATGTAATCTATCTGATTTCTTATGATTCTATCTTTGCTGTCTCCAGGAGCTTTCCACGTGTAGAGCCGGCGATTTGGTAATTTAAACATTGTATTCATAACTACTAGTTCTTCTATTTGGCACATCTGAATTAGTCTTTCACCACGCTCATTTCGCTCTCCCAATCCATACATTCCAACACAACTATCCACACTTCCTCTGCCCACTTTGGCATTAAAGTCACCCATTAGTATCAGAACTTCACGTTTTTTTGTTGTTTTCATTATTGTTTCTAATTGCTCGTAGAAGTCTTCTATTTCTTGTTCCTCCTTGTCAGCTGTTGGTGCATATACTTAAATAACATTCATTTTCCCTATATTGGTGTTAATTTGTAGCATTATAATTCGATTCGAAAGCGGGGCGAAATCAAGTACGGATTTATCTATTTCCTTGCTTACCATTATGGCCACACCATATCGGTTTGTTCTATCAGAATATCCACTATAATATATAGCTCCGTTTCTAGTCCGTTGTTTTCCAGACCCTGGCCATTGTACATCGCTTATTCCTAGAATTTCGATATTTAATCTTTCCATTTCTATCGCAGTATTATCTACTTTACCTGATTGTAGTAAGCTTTGCACGTTCCATGTTGCAATTCTCATATTTCCTCTTGTGGCAATTTTTAAAAGTGTTCTATTATTTACATCACAGGGATTTCGCTGGCTTACGACCTGGAAAGCCCTGTGGCTAACTAGTGATTTACTTCCCCTGCCGAATCTTGGTTTCCGCGGCTCATGATCAGTAAGGTTACTCATTTGGTTATTGCTAGTCATGATGATTGTACTAGGGATGCTCTTGTGAGCCTTTACTACAGTGGTTTCCCGTGGCCTTCTGTAGCCTTATGTCGTTGACCATCTTCCTGGTTCATCCGCCTTTGAGACCGATTTCTCAATCTCAGGACAAAAGAGTGCCCTTCCACCAACCAGCTCGTCCGCCCGAAGCCGTTGACCAGAAGGTGGGGGATTGCTTATACCGGCAATCGCTCGGTGGTTTTTCGCCATATCTGGCTACCCTCACTTAGTTTAGCCTGCAGACCAATGCAGTTGCCCGGGGTGTGGCACGTGGAGCCATAAGTGAGAGTTAGGTGTCTTATGAGGACCAGTTATCAAGAACCATCTCCCGTCTATGACGCTCGATGTGGTCGTTCCGATAAAAGGTACTACCTCTATAACACAACCCAACACCCCAGGTAGTCATTAATAATTATTAATTTCTCGACAGACAAAAGTTTAAATGGATCAAATAATACGACGTTGATCAACTCTACTGAAGAAAAAACTCTCACGACAATTTTCATTGAACTTTTACTAATATAACTAAAATTGTAACTAAGCCTAATTCATGTGAAATATTAAGTAATTTAACCGACTTTTATGTTTTTTTTATACAATGATTATTTCAAACTTTAACGCTTTGACGCTTTAAATATTTAAACAGTTTGTTTAACAAATCCTTTCCTATTTGCGTAATTTCACACTCTTATATTTTTTATTTACGCCACTGAACTTCTAGACTTTTAACCTAGTTGCAAGACTTTTTGTAAGCTAAAAGGATTTCTTGTTTTCTTTAACCAACCGGTGCAATTAAATAATTCTATTAGTTTAATTTAAGCAGCAAGCGTTCGCTTGAATCGTGAAGCAAATATGACAGCTTAACTTCTTTATGTTGAAAGATAAGGAAAGTTTTATGTATACTGTGAATCACTGGGAGAAATGAATAATTTGTGTAAGTTCAAAGGATGTTTAGGTCGATGATGATGATCTAAAGACGACTGACTCTTAGAAATATACCGTCCAACTTCGTGTAACATATTTTTAACTGAAATATAGATAAGGACTTGTTTGTAAACGACATTAATAGATAGAAAAATTATAAAATGACACTTGGAAATAATTACAAAAAATACAGATGCATAGTTACCAAAAATCAAAAAATATATTATAGAAGTTTCAAAAATTGAAGACTTTAACCTTTGGCAAAATATAGAAAATGACATATTTACTCGACGAGTAAAAACTTAATCAATAAAAATTAAAAAAAAACAATATGGAAAAAATACAATCACTGTTTAAAATTCATTTTAAAGAACCGTAATAAATTAAAAAAAACATATTAAAATTAAGTATATAAAACACAATAACATCTACCTATTTTAATAGATTCAACATTCTTTGTACCTTTATCTTCATAAGCATTTGCTTTACGTGTATTACGTGTTTGGGACTTTTCATTTTGTATAATATAGGATTTTTAGGTCAGTTTGCAACAGTGTGTAGGTGCAACCTGTAAGACTAATGGACTCGCCCGAGTGGCAATGTACAAGGGGAGTAAGTTTGTAGAGAGAAGTTGTTATAATGGCGGAAATAACATAGCATTGTAAATTTGTTTGGTTAAATAAAAAGTTGGATATCCATTGGGATATTAATTTTGGCAAAGAAAACCTACGTTAAGAAAAGGTAAAGTTCTTAGCGGAATCATTACGATTAATATCCATGGTGTTCCATTTATAATAAGCCTCATATTAGAAATTGAATAATCCAAAATTGAAACTAAGTTTTTAACACCCTGTAAATAAATGTTTAATAATTAATAATGGAATAAATTTAACCATTACCCAACTATTTTGCTGTAAGAGAAAATTTGCTATAATTACTTAAATAAGTCGAGAATGAGTCTTCTTTAAAAAAATTGTTTTTGCTCATAATGTAGTAAGTTGTGGTTTATTTTGTATTACTTGTTTTATTAAAATTCTAATTCATTGTGCATCAGCAAGTAAAAGTATAAAACTATACACCTTCGTATACAACTACATTGGTTTCATTTATAACAAATATGTCAAAATGATGGGTTTTACAAATCGAGAGTAACAACTATAAATATTTTGAAATCGAAAAGAAAATTTTAAATTACGCAAAATCTATTACTACTAGTTATAGGATATCCAAATATCATTCGAAAGTGAAAATTTTTTTAAAAATAATAATTCATTATTATACAGGGTGTTTCATTTAAAATAAGCCTTATAGTACACATTAAATAATCCAATAATGACACTACAAATTTTGAATATACTGTAAAGAAATGTTTAATAATTAATCATGAAACACATTTAATCAATATCCAACTATTTAAAGGTATAACCAATTTTATTAGAATTTCTTAAATAAGTTAGGAATGAGTCTTCGTTTAAAGCTTTACATTTTAAGAATATTCCACTCCACATAACTCAGAACACTCTGTACATAGGTATAGGAAAGTCTAATGAAACTATACCTAATTTTTTGCATTTTTTGCTGACAATTAGAAAAATGTAATAAAATATAGGGTGTCCCATAGGAAAAAATATAACTTTGATACGCCGCACTTTATTGGGACGCCTTGTATAGTTCAAACTAATTCTAAAATGTAGCCCTTATCAACCTTCAAACTACAAATTAAAACTTTTTTTTTGTATTGTTACGATCTCGGCTTTAATTATTTCTTTGTACTGGTAACCATAGAAGGTTTTTAAAGTGTGCCAAACCAAATTTTTACATAAAAATACAAAAAAATAGTGGGGTATATATGTCCCAATGGGAATGTTTGTTGGGAATATTATGTCCCGTAGGGTATATTTAGGAGATGACGGCCACAAATAAACGAACACATTATTTCAGAAAGATTTACAAAAATATGCATAAAAAATACTTCCATTTAACTTAATATGTGTGATATAATGTGAAACAATGTTTACACAAACCTACATCGCACATTGTGCAGATGGTTGTAGTTCTTCTTTATTAACTCATTCTTAAGCAACCAACACAATGCCGTTTCTTAACAGTTTCAATCGGCATATGGTCTCCTACATTTTTACCGTCTATTGTAAGGTCTACCTACACTTCTTTTTTTAAGTTTTACTTGTGTAGAGGTTTTACCTTTAGAAATGAGATCTTCTGATAGCTCAAACAATGTTTTTAAGAGGGTTCTTTTCTTGCGTGTTCGATGTAAATCCTTATATATTAACTTTGAAAAATTAAGGCAAAGCGAAAGTACTTGGGCAAGAGTTGATTATTAAATTTGTGCTCGATATTTGCCTTAATTTTTGAAAGTTAATTTATTCGAGCATTCAACCTAATATCAATTACCTTATAATATTACCAAACTGTTTACCACTGACACCATAAGCAATCGGTAGAAAACTTTTTTCCACCATTTACAGGATCGTCTATCCATTTCATACACTCCACTCATTTGGTCAGCTAGGTCCACACCACCCATAATTTTGTTGTATAAAGCAACAGCAGCAGGAAAGAACGTCTACTTTGGCCTCACTTTTATTTTTCCTTTGAATAGTTGTACAACTACTCTTACTCAACAAGGATACTTGTTTGGTATCTTGCCATTTTGTGGCTAGAGTTTGGAACGCATTTGTTAAAAATACAGAGTCTCCCTTGTTCATTTTGCTTTTTATAGAAAACTCCTTAGGCATGTTCCGTCTATTTGTAATGACTGTACCAACTATAGCGAATTTAATGGCGTCCACTAGACGTACAGAGGTAAAAAACCTGTCAAAAGCCACAACAACACTATCAATACGTATAAATATAAATATACGTATGTAATATAAAGTTGCGTATAATTTTTCTATATAACCTTTTTGGATCACTTCTATATTAACCGAAATATCATACTTTGACTTACTATTGTCACACTCTGTATATACCAATTCCGTACCAATTATATTTTAAAAACGGCCTAACATCTATTAGAAGAGAAGAAATAGTATCAGAACAATATTAGTTCATATTTGAACTAGTTTTAAAGATAACTTATATTTTTAAATATCCGTCCAAAAGAAGACTTAGTGTCAAACGTCGTTATAACACGTTTTTCTAATAGAGATTTACTTGAAAAGCGTCAACGGAATCAAGGAATTACATCTTAAGGGCATCAGGAGGAGTAGTGGATCCAGAGTAGTGACTTAAAGCTAAAGATCCCTTCTTGATGTTTACAGCGAAAGCTTGTCAGCAGCTGTCGGATGATGTTCGTACAGGTCGCGATTTCTCACTGTCGTCCCAGTCCCACCTTATCCAAATTGCGCTCTGAGGTCCACTTCACTACAAATTCACGGTTGCCGTCCGTTTCTCGACTACAGGAGCGTTCCAAACAAGAAAATATATTTGTACCATTTTGGAAAATACTCAATAATTTAATTTAAAATTTATAATACGTAATTTTAATTTTTTTTATGTTAACTTGGATGGCGTAAGATAAGAATAGTTTTAAGTAAATAATTATTTGTAGAACCAAAATATATTTACAACCAGCTTTTTAAAAAATAATGGTGCAGTCTTTAAGGGTAAATGAGAATATTTACTAATTAAATGGCATATATTTATCCCTTACAACGAAACAGAAAAAATGCATAGACAATCAAGGAATGGCAGCATCTATACTTTATTTCTTAATGGGTGACAGCATATGGTGAAGCACAAACATCAATGCAAGGGGTGAGTCTATTTTGAATTTTATCTTATCTGAAGGTTTCGTTATATCCAATATAGGAAACAAGCCAACTTTTGTCACTAAGGCACGCAAAGAAGTGTTAGATTTAACACTCTGCACAAGCAAGATAAGTGATATATAATAACAAATTTGGTTGTGTCTGACGAACCCTCATGTTTGGATTACAGACATATACGATTTGACCTTGATATTTTTCCATCGGAAATTAAATACAGAAATCCTAGAGATACAAACTGGGTAGGAGATAGGGAGTCCCTCAGTAAAAATCTCGAGGAAAGTATGATCTTGTTTAAAGGCCCAAAGGTTATAGATTCGGCGGCAGAAACGATAACCGAAGCTATTATGGCGGCTTACCAGGAAAACTGTCCAGAGAAAAACAAGGAAAAGCACGGGCAGCAATACAGTCTTTTGGAACAACGGCTTAAAGAGAATTAGTTCGAAAGTCCGAAGCCTATTTAATAAAGCCAAAAGTAACCAAAATTGAGATGCCTACAGGTATAAGCTAACGTCATACAATAAAAAAATCTGGAAAGCTAAAAGGAATTCATGGAGAGAGTTTTGCGAGGAGATTACATATCCCGGCATGTTCTCGAATCCATACAGTCCTGGCAAAGGATGGTGCTACAACGAAAGAAGTAGGTTTCCCAAAAAAGCTAATTGTAAATTTACAGACACCAAAGAGAAAAGTTTTAGAGACCGAACAGAATTAGATGGGCTATAAATAAGTTTCGGCCATATAAGTCTCCAGGGACGGATGGCATATATCCAATACTGTTGCATATGGGATTAGAGGTATTGATACCATATCTATGCAAGCTCCTCAAAGTTTAGCATGGGGGGTCGTAACGGAAATATGGCAAAAGATTTAAATCATATACTTGCCTAAGGTAGGTAAAGTATCAGACCTAATACCAAAGTCATATAGACCGATAAGCCCATCTTCTTTTCTATTAAAAACGCTAGAAAGGCTTCTTGATAGGTACATCAGAGATAAAGTACTAAAAGATAATCCTCTAAGCAATCGTCAATATGCATACCAACCTGGTAAATCTACGGACTTTGCGTTGGATGATCTAAATAGGCTTATCTCAAAGTCAATGGAAGACAAAGAGATAGCAATGATCGCCTTTTTAGATATAGAAGGGGCATTTTTTTCTGTTCTTGAAATTTTCATTACCAACAACATTGTGGAAATGGTAAATGATTCTACAAACATATATATTGAAAATAACAAGCCCAGTGAAATCGTGAACGAGACGCTAAATAAACTAATCAGTATGAAATGAGAGATGAATTTGGAATGTTATAAGATAACTGGTTTTTGGATAACAGACGGTACAAGCATGGACCCCATAATATATTGCACGATGTCTTACAATCGGTTCCGATTTCTTTTACGTAGCCTATACTTTAATGATGTCAATAGTGGTCAGGAGCGAACGGAAACCGATAAATTAGGAGCAAAACGAGATATTTATAGAAAACTAAACCAAAACTAATCTCACAATTAAATAACAACTTGTAAGTTTCAGAGGTCCATGCCCGCTTAAACGGTACATATCTTCAAAGCCCGCTAAATAAGGCATAAAGGTTTTCGCATTAGTTGACTCAAGTAACATGTTTACTGTAAACCTCGAAATATACACAGGAACGCAACCAGAAGATCCCCTTTGACTATCGAATAGCATATGGGATGTTGTCAAGAGACTTGTAAGTTCTATAAGAGGAACATACCGTAATATAACCATAAAGAATTGATGTTATAGCTTCCCGCTGGCAATTTTTTTGCTTAACACTTCTTTGTTTTTGTGTAGTTTGATCTTCTGTGCACTCCACTACATTTGTTACAATATTATAATTTCTCTTGATTTGTCTATATTGTTGACGTCGCATAAATTGAGCTGACTCGTTATTAGGATTTGGTGGTTATTCTTGCATAATTATGTTCGGCATGTTTTTTTGTGTTTTTATAGCTCTTTATTATTGTCAGTATTTTAAATTAAAAACACAAATTAATACTCAAAAGACTGATATTTTTTGTACACACTTATGACAAGTCGAAAGAAAATGCAAAAAACGTATTTTTGAAGTGTGTATATTTTAGGCAATTCCTAGCTGAGCGCTTTCGGCTTTAGAAAGCCATCATCAGAGCTATGGTCAATTTTTTAAATACCACTACAAAGGAGAGATCTCATTTCCTTATATTTCAAAATTATGATTTTTTTTAGTTGTTGAAATTCTTAAAACATATAAAAAACATATAAAAAGCCGACACTGGACTTCACAAACACGTTAAAAAATTGAAAAAAAATTTTGTCATGGTACGGGTGTAAGAACCCGACCATTGATTGATGTGAGGAGGTAGACAGAATAGAGGAGGTAGACACTATTCTGTCTACCTCCTCACATCAATCAATGGTCGGGTTCTTACACCCGTACCATGACAAAAATTTTTTTCAATTTTTTAACGTGTTTGTGAAGTCCAGTGTCGGCTTTTTATATGTTTTTTATATGTTTTAAGAATTTCAACAACTAAAAAAATCATAATTTTGAAATATAAGGAAATGAGATCTCTCCTTTGTAGTGGTATTTAAAAAATTGACCATAGCTCTGATGATGGCTTTGTAAAGCCGAAAGCGCTCAGCTAGGAATTGCCTAAAATATACACACTTCAAAAATACTTTTTTTGCATTTTCTTTCGACAAATTAATGCTCCTTTGTTCTTTTGTTCTTGGCATGACATTATAACGTTTTTGTTAAGGTTTTTTTCCATGGTACGTGTGGTGTACATTGTTTTTTCCCACGCATATAGATTGCTATTTCTATATTTCGCATGCTCACTTATTATGTCCGTAGTGCTGACTGCAATTGTTTTTGTGCTACAATGCTTGTCATCAATGGTATGTATCTCTTACGCTTTCTAATATTTGGTGGTAGTTAACTTTACAATTTGCATATATTGGCGGAAGTTCTCTTTTTCCAATAGATATATTGGCGGAGGTTCTTATTTTGGTTGCGCATTCATCATTTATTGTGATCTACTTGACTCTGCTGATTTTATTTCTTTGGTTGTTACTATATTTTTTAATTCCTAGTCATAGATAGAATAGAACAAAATATAGTAATATGTTTTTGTTGGTTTGTAATGTATCCGGCAGCATTGCTGGCTTAACGTATTTGATTTTATTCACTAATCAAGTGTACTTTTTCATATTATTAATTGCTTATAGTTAGACAAATCTGCAAAATTTATATGTTGCATATGTTGCATATTTCACGCAATTATCTGGGAATTTTGCATATTTATACAAAAAATTACATAAAATGCATAAAAGTCAACTTAACTCGGATTGCGGATTTTAAATAATATTTATCTATCTAATTTATATTTAAAATATTTTAATGATTTCATAAATTAACGTTAATAAAACGGGAATAATCTAATCAAATTTTAATACAATACCAATAACTATTTATGTATATTTTATTATAAAATAAATATTTAACCTATTGCTGACATATCAGTGACTGCCGTGCAATAATCGTTCAGTTACTTAAATGAAATTTCTTCTATTGATGCCTTAGTTTAAAAATTATAAATAAATTCTGTAGTTATTTATATTTAAAAATATATTACAGGTTGCACGCAAAAAGAAATTTCAGATAGATCGACATGTCAGAACTGCATTCCATTTAGACAAAAAGACAAAACTAAGTCTACAGAAAAATAACAATTTTGGTTTTAAGTCTTTTAGTTCAAGTTCGAAAGAAGGAAATGAACAGGATACTTTTAATGAAGACTTGTACCGTGCATTAATTTCTTTAAATACACTGTTTTCAAAATCATCCAATGAAAACTTAACTTCTTTTTTTAAAAAATATTGCAAATGAAATATTCCAAGTAAAAGAACTCTATAGAGAAATCATGTTAACTCGTTCTACTCGTCAGTAATAGATAATATAAAAACTAATATTAGTGACATTTACTTCTAAATGTGTGTTGTCTAAACCACTGATTCATCAGGATATATCGCTCAATTGATGAATGGTCTTATGAGCGATCAGATCTTATCAAAATCCAATTTAATTTTGTGCCAGCAATTAAAAAAATCCAACTGTGCAACATCATGTTTTCTACAAGAAGAAGTATCAAATTTTTTTCTTCCTGCAACTGTTCCTAACCATAAATTATTGCTTTTTTTATACGATACTGCACCATATATGGCCAAGATATGACGAAATTTAAAAATATGTTATACTAACGTATTACACGTTACTTGTTTAACACATGTAATGAACAAAGTTGCGGAAGCAATTAGAAAAAGACTTCCTTTTGTAAAATCCCTGATATCAAGCATAAAAAAGTATTCCTCAAATCTCCTATAAGAATTCAACTTTATAAAAAAATACTTCCAAATAATCCACTTTTACCAGAACCCGTTCAACACGATGGGGAACATATTTGAAAACAGCTTTCTTCTGTTTAGAACATTTCGTAGATTTGGAAAATTATAATTAACGATTTTACGGATGAAAGTTCCCAATCTCTGCTAAATGCTAAACAAACTTTTAAACACAATGTTTTTAGTTTTATCTCCTTGGTCTTGGAAGTATTAATCTTAAGACTTGCAGCTTAGCTTTCCGCTTTATTGCATTTAGTTTAAGTTTTATGTCAGTAAACTTGAATATGTACTAAAATACATGCGCTAATGTCGTTCGCTACATTAGTTAAGTAAGACTAAATCCACGAAAACAGGGAATCCTGCCTTTATAAAGAAGAATAATATAATATATTAATAATTAAACAAATATAACAACGATGAATTTAATTTAAATACATGTTTAAAATTTTAAAGGTTCAGAGTGTTAAAAAATCAACAGTATTAAAGAACTTTTTTGAGTGTAGCCTCAGTCCATTAAAGAATCAGTTAAAAAACGCGTAAGCATTCACAAATGGAAAAAGCACTCATGGATCTAATCAAATTTGTCGTTCTAGTTTTCTTTGATGGAAAAACTTGATGCAAGACACTGTCTCAAACGGATGCCACGTGACCGGAATTCTCATCGCCAAAAACATTTTAGTTGTGGGATGTAGCTACTCTGTGTTCTCTTCTATCAAATACCTTTGGAGCCCGTTTTGTTTGCAGGAATAACTTCAAACATAATCATTGTGTTATAAACACAAACGCCGGTCATTTCAAACATTCAGCAAAATGCAAAAAATGTCTTTGATGCTCTACAATATCTGATAAAAAATGTGAAAATCTAAAGTTTTCATCGCTAAAGAAACCCAGATTATGCGAGTGATTCTAAGAAAACTATTTTTAGTACACACAAAATTGTATGTGCATATTATTGTTTTATTAAATCATATAATTTAGAATCAAATATTAAGATTATTTAATGAAAATATGTTTTAAAAGAAAATCGGTAAGTATTGGTTATTGGAACAAAATTAATCTAAGTGTTTTGTTTAAGTTTAGAATAATAAATAATATGTGCTCTGGTAAGTTTTTAGAATTCTGTCTGTGTTAATTTTGATGTAAACTATAGCTCTATATCAGATGCATCCAGTCACATGCCCGGAAAAAGAGGAGTGATAAAGGAGGCAAACCTCTATAAAAACTGGGATTTAGCTCCCCCAGCCTTAGTACTCTGTAAAGGTTACAAGTCTAAGGTTACAGACAAGAACCACAATGGCGATGAAAAATGGAAACAAGAATGGAAATGACAACTAAATTAGTAGATGACCAACTAAAAGGGTAGATGATACTCTTAAGCTGTAGTAAAAGCAAATCGTTTAGGAGGATTTGCTTTGATATACATGATATAAATGTGTATATTGCAGAGGACAGAAAACGATAATATAACTACCCATTCGAGTACGGGAAGTTTAATGGATTTGTCCTCCTATGCCATATATTTGACCATTTAATTCAATAAAGCGATAGCAGCTTTTGCTGAAAGATTCAATCTTTTGCACATTTCGTATAGACTAGACGACAAAAAACGATAACATTAAATTATTTTCGTTCATGGCCACCAAAGCAGGTGGCACATCTGTACGCTAACCACTGCAGTGGCCCAGGAATTTCCAAGTTTGAATTTGTATCAGCCCGAGTGTCTGATGAAGCAAAAATGCTAATATATGTATATATATATATATATATATATATATATATATATATGAAACCTAGAGCTAAGATTAATATTCTTACTAAAATTAATATCAAACTCACCAGTCTTTTGGGTTGAACCGCGTCGATATCCATTTTGCCGAGCTTTCGGCATCCTCTCTGATGCCTTCCATAGGGCTTCCGAGGTCTCAGTCTCCCGAGCCCCCAGACACTACTACACTGTTCACTGATCACAGCGCTGTCACTACAGTAGTAGTGACAGCGTAGTGATCGCAGTGATAGTGGCAGCGCAGTGATGATACAGACTATTCGTCTGTATGGTCTGTTGTTGGAGCGCGTACTTGGATAATTTTGAGTTGATATCTACTGTTCAACTTCAGAATAAGATATGCCACTCTGGATGATATACTTTGAATGTTTATTATCTTGTTCGCGTGGTTTTTATGGACAAAAAAACCGATATCTTCAACTGATGTTGGAGATAATAAAGTATTATGCCGGTTAGTAAAAATGTGTCTTTTTGGTTCTTTGGTACTTAACATTAAAAAGAATCTACCTCCGGTTACCTTACAACTCATTTAACGATGAAACTCTCAGTTAACTTAAACACAAGTCTATTGACACTAATTCATTTCATTACAATATTACACAAAAGAAATACAATTATTGGTTTACTAAAATTGGATGAGGACCCATTCCAAAAAATATAGACCCCTGGTCCCTAATTACTGGGTCAAATATTGGGACAGTGACAGCAAATTTCACATCCAGACGATCCAACGTTTTCGAAACTAAGTGCTAAAGTTTATAATAAATGCGCTTTGGTAGATGCCTAATAGTGACCTTCGTCGTGAACTAAATATTAAAAGATTTTTTAAAACTACGTCAGACATAACAAATTATGAGGAATATATACATAAGCCATGATCAAACATCAAGTATTTTAGTGCAAAATTTACCCTTTCGCTACCTTTAAATATATTAATTTAATTAAAATTAATCAAAATTAATCGATATTTCAGTAAACCACTTTTAATTAACTAAGTTCGTGAGCCTAAAGTAAATAAAGTAATTCTGTGGGTATGTACTTTACTTATGTAATATGTTTTTTGCGTATATTCAAAAATGCGCATTTCACATCTACAAAACAATCCGTAGCCAATAATAAATCATCGAGTAAAATGAGTGGACACCAGAACTTACATTTTAATTACAACGACAATTATCGAAAGTGATTATCGCAATTCTCTTTCCTATGATTTACGAAATATCGGCAAACTCTGTGCTCATTTAAAGGTCCATATTATCCCAGCTGTCATGAATGAATCACTACGCTTCAATGCTTTGCGAATTTCAATAAAATCCTTTCAAAGTGAAACCACCATATTTTTGATAATGTTCGTTTTATTGAAGAATATAGGAATCACCTGTCTTTGATCATTTTTGGTGTATTGTGGAAATAATAAATTTTATTATCAATTTTAAAATTAAAACAATGTTACACAATGTTAGTATAATTTATAATTTCAAACATTATGAGGGAAAACGAACACTTAAATGAAAAATTTAAAACATATGGTTTAAAAGATTTTAACATAATTTTTTTATTTAAATTAACGTATCTCAACAACAAAGGCCATTGTCACGGTTAAAAATGTCACAAAATATCTAGATTGCGCAGTATAACTAACACTCTTTGAGAAATATTATCACATTATTAAGGTCACTATTGTTAATTAGAATGGCTGTTAGGTCTTCATTCATCTTAGTGTAGTCTTCGAGTGTTGGTGTATAGCTGTCACTTAACTAGTATGTTTGACGGTAACACGAGTGTTGCAGACATGGTACCAAGGAGGATAGCTTTGAATCATCAGGTAAACATGCGTAATAATGTCCAATTCTTAGGCCCTTGTCCCACCAAAGCTACGCAACAGCGACGCGACGGCGGCACGATTGCGATTGGCACAAGCAGGCGACATGAAGTGGTCCCATCAAAGCAACGTGTTTTCTATATCTCTGCTACATTCAGTTCAGTGAACAATGTCATCGAGTGAAGACGATGATGGGATTGCGATGTACTGGTACTTACGAAATAGAAAAAAATGGAAAAAGTTTGCAAAAAGGAAATGGTGGGTGCATCCTTTTCTTGCAAGAAACCAAAAAAAAACAGAATGTTTGTTGCTGCTAAAGAACTTAACAAACATCCATTAAAGTTTAAATTATTTTACCGAATATCAAAAGAAATAACCAAAAAAAAGTTTGTGTCTATAGAGATTGTGTATTATAGAATTAGATTTAGGTATAGGTCTTTTGCTATAAGTTGGGTTAGTGGTATGAGGTAGAAATGGTGGAAAAGTTGGTTTACGTTTATTAGTTGTAGTTGTGTTACTTTTTTACTGATTTATTAAATGTGAAATTTGGGACATTATTTGAAGAGGTAGGTAATCTGGGAAAATTGGAAATGTTATTTAGAATGGAAAATCTATTATTAGTTATTATTTTTGCGTAGATTGAATTGTTATGTAGTTTCTGTAGCTTCTCTGAAGGTTACAATTTGTGTTGCCACTATAGCTTTGATTTTCGTCTGCTTCTCAACGAGGTGTGCTCGTTGGTTTTACAATATATGCAATGATTATTGTTATTATAAGTATTTATTGTATGGAGAGTGTCTGTTAATTTTTTTTATCTATTGTCCTTAGATTTAAATTTCTTTAAATAGTGATTATATCTGAGAGCGTATCATAATGCGTTGTATCACCGAATGTATGAATGAATCTACTGAGAAATTGTATGAATTAATTATTATGTTTTGTGGAACATCATTGCTCAAAAATTCTACAATTATCATTTATATTAATACTAATTGAGTTGTGTCGTCGTTGTTTTTGTTTTTCGTTGCATCCTTTGCAACAATTACCACTTTTCTCTCGGATATTATGGCATCCTTTAGATAATCCTCCAAAAAGAAAGTGTCACATATACGAACTGTATCCCTTCTATGTGTATAGAATTTTAAAATATAACCTATAAGATTATTTTTATTTATTAAATCATGAATAAATATTTTATTTGCAATTAAATAAGTTTTAAAAATGACTTTTTTCTACCCCTCATCTTGAACTTTGATATAATTTGACAAATAGTTTTTTAATTCAGCGATATTCTGTCCTACTTTTTCTGCTTTTAGTAAATAAGTTTCCTTTTGCTATCCTAATTTTATAGATATTATTTATTATTGCTGTACTTACGTCTCTTTCAATGTATTTTAAACTACTATTAACACTTTTACCCTTCTATTGGACACCACGCACAAATTCAATTTCGAAACTATCTCCTATTAGCTTAAAATTTAAAATGATTAAGGAGCCGATCTTTTATGCGCTTGTTCACTTGTACTAGACCCTTATAGGTCCATATATGATTCAATATTTATTTGTAAATAAACAATTTGAAAATATATATAATTATCTATAATATAATAATACAATGATACTGATTTTAGATTTTTAAATAATAATAAAAAATGTATGCAGCTTAATTATTTTGAAACAGCCACTTTCTATTGTGTTGCTGCGATATTTTCACCAAAGTTCTGCATAACATAAGTTCCGTAAGGGACAAACAACACATTGCTCCCTCAAGCAATTTGGTTGAAACCCTTAAAACAATTTTTGAACTTATCCTTCAATTAAGAAACTATTTCTAGATGATATTTTCTGTCGCCATTAGGTTTTAATGAATTTTAGGATACTTTCTGAAAGGATAGGCTTTATTTAAATTATTGGTAAATAGTTCTATATTAGAAATTATTTTTACTAGGTAATTATCTCCTTGCTGCACGCGAATTCCATTTACTTGTTTTTTATAATGTCGACTAGACAAATGTCTACACCAGCTCAGCTTATTAGTTCAGCAATCGGGTTAGTAGTTTTATTCATTATTATTTAATATATGACAATATGCATCCTTTGGTTGGTTCCTCTCATAATTCCCATTTCTTCGTATTGTTATGAACATGCATTCGACGTAGCCCATATAACGGTTGCATCGCGAGACGACGAGTAGCTTCCAGATCAATGGAGCGCGGGAGAGATCGACCCATCAAACAAAGAAATTAGAGGTGGACTACTCCAGAATATTCTAGTACATAATAACTTTTATATATAAGCAGACCTTCTATGAGTTAAGTTAGTTGATAAGATATTTTCATGCTGTAAAGTTATAAATAAATATATTTATATAAATTAAATCCGCTCTTTTTATTTAATCTCGCTATAGTGGTGTCAGGTGTGGGTAAAAACCGCATTTTCGATAGGATCAAGACTTTGGCAGTTCACAGTTATGCACTTTTATTGATGTAATGCCCCTGCCACATTTGAAAGATTAATGGAGGCAGTTTTAAGACGTCTAACGTGGAAAACATGCGTGCTATATTTGGATGATGTAATTGTAGTTGGAAGATCCTTCCATGAGTATGCCAACAATCTGAAAAAAGTTTTTAACGATTGCGGGTAGCGAATTTGAAGTTAAGTCCGAAGAAGTGTCACATGTATCGACGAGAAGTACTTAGAGCACATTGTAGCAGGTAATGGTGTAACAGCTGATCCTAAAAAACTTGCAGCAATTAAGGATTGGCCAGTACCACGAGATAAACACGAAATTAGAAGTTTTCTTGGTCTATGTACATATTACCGACGTTTCGTCAAAGGATTTGCCAACATCTCCAAGCCATTAACCAAGTTAAAGTCTTTGTCAACCAAGTTGACAAAGAATATACATGGAGCGAAGAGTGTCAAAAAGCTTTCGAACAATTACAAAGGGCTCTGATCGGTGCACCGATTTTAAGCTAACCTAGACAGGCAGGAAAATTTGTGTTGGACACCGATGTCAGCAACAGTACAATAGGAGCTGTTCTCTCCCAAATCCAAGACGGACAGGAGAAAGTCATCGCTTACTTTAGCAAAGTATTGTCAAAACCAGAAAGAAACTATTGCGATACCAGAAGAGAATTGCTAGGCGTAGAAAAGTGCTAGAAACTGCGAGCATTTCCATAAATACTTGTATGTCAGAAAGTTTCTTCTTCGCACGGATCATGCCGCTCTAAAATGGCTCCTACAATTCCGTAATCCAGAGGGCCAGATGGCAAGATGGTTAGAACGATTACAAGAATATGATTACGAGATCGAACTCAGAGGTAGAAGAGTTCATTTAAATGCTAATGCCCTTTCGAGTCGGCCATGCAGTGCAAATTGTAATCACTATTTTAAATTAGAAGAACGACTTTGCCTTGTGAGATGAGTCACCGTTATTATTCAATGGCAGCCTCAACAGCTACAAGACGCTTAAGCAGATGATCCATGTATAAAAAGAGTATTAGATTGGATATGTCAAAGTGAAAGTCCTTCTTGACAAAACATTAGTGCATGTAGTCCTGAAGTGAAGTGTTACTGGAGCTAATAAAGATGATCTTCTGTATAGAATCTTTGAGAATGATGATGGTACAGAAACTAAGCTTCAGTTGATTGTACCTTTTTCTTCGGTGCTGATGTATTCTTTGAAGTTAGACTGGCTTAGATTGGATAGATTTCTATACTCATGCGGTGGTACTCTTTAAATGTATCAGGATAGTTACGTAAAGTTTTGAAAGTTTTATTAAATTCTCCTGAAGATCTGTTTTCATTAAATTTATAAATCCATGTATAGTTTCTTCTACTTCTTTTACCAATGTTGTTTTCTAATTACAGCCAACACAATAAATGTTGGAACACATTGGAATCGTATTTCTCCCGATCCGACATCGGACGACGTCGGCCGACGTCGGTTGAAGTATTCTGTCAGTTGCTGTTGATGAGTCCATTGTTGCTTTTGCTAGTAGGTTGTATTTTTGGGCGATGTTAAAGCTATTCAATGTTTGATATAACTTATTAATTAAGTCGTAGCCATGTTTAAAATCTATTATTATATTATATCTTATTAATTGAGTCGCAGGCCTATTTGAAATCTATGAATATGTTGTGGACGTCAATGTCGGATTCCCACAATTTGTTTAGAATTTTTGCTACTGTGAATAGCTAGTTAGTTCTAGATCTTCCTTGTCGAAGACCGGTTTGATATTTTCTAATAATATTTTCAATTAATTTTTGTTTGAAGAGAGTCGTTTGTTTCGAATTTAAGGAAAAACTTTGTCGAGGCTGTGCCTCGATAATTTTCTAATATTAGTTTATTTCCTTTTTATAGAGTGAGCATATAATCCCAGTTTTCCAGTGTTTAGGGATTTTTTCATCATTTTAAATCTTATTTATGAGCATATGGACTTTGTTTACTACAGATTTCTGCATAGATTTGTTCCGAGTTTGTTTGGCACATTTTATCGGCCATCCATCATGCATCTTCGTATACTCCTTTTCTTTTTCTGGTTCCTCTTTTCATATATTTCTTGTGCTCTTAATTTCTTTTTTGTATGACCTTTTAAACTCTTTATTGAACAATTCTTTTTTGTTCTGTTCTTTTTTTGCCTATGATCTTTCTTGCTGCATCAATTACTTTTTTGATTTTTTCACAATGTTCTTCGGTGCCAAGACTGCCCGTATTTGCCAGTGTTTGTGTTAGTTCTGTCTCAGTCTTCTGTCTTTCTCCTGTAAGTCTCTTCTGTTTCTCTGAATTCTGCATCTATATTTTATCTGTACTCGGGGTTGGTCAAATACGCAGCATGCTCCTGTTCGGCTTTTCACATATTGTATGTTAGTTGCAACCCTCTTGTCTCTCAAGACATGATCAGTTTAGTTGGCGATTGTTTCACCATGTATAATATGTCTCTTTGTGTATATCGCGGTGTGGGAAAAAGTCGAGTCTACGATAATGTATTTTCTACTGGCAAAGTTGATTAGTAATTCTCCATTTTCATTGGTGTTTTGATGAACTGAATGTTTACTAATGGTTCCTAAGAAAAAATTCCTATAGCTGTTCGTAGAACTCTTCTTTAATTTCCATGCTATGTTCTTCTATTGGGCAGTGTTTCTTAATGATTAAGAGGTTATATAATTTTCTTACTACAGTATCTCGGACATGTGATGCGGGGCGATAAGTATGGCATCCTGCGACTCATAATGCAAGGAAAAATAGATGGCAGAAGAAGCATCGGAAGAAGACGAATTTCATGGCTGAAGAAACTGAGAGAATAGTTTAGATGCAGCTCAAACCAACTATTTAGAGCTACTGCCTCAAAAATTAAGATAGCTATGATGATTGCCAACCTCCGTAGCGGAGATGGCACCTGAAGAAGAAGAAGAAGAAGATAATTTTCTTTTAATTCTTAGTTTGCATATTCTCTCATTAACTGCTTTAAAATCTAATATGATATATTTTATGTTATTGCCAACTATCAAGGCTACTTCGAACTTTTTGTTTCCGCTATTTTTTCAGCTATTTAATTTTGTGTGCATTTTTGTTTCTTTTATTCATTGTTCTAGCCATTTAGTTTCTTGTATTACTGCTAATTCTATTTTGTATTTTCTGAGTTCGCACCGAGTGCGTAGTCAATGTTTCTTTGTTTATAGTTAGAGTACCCCTCGGCAAAAAAGTTTATGAGAGATACTTTCTCCAAACTTTAAGTACCGTTTCATTAGACCGAGTCTGACATGGTTTTCTCTACGACATAGTTTTTTGGTTCTGGAGGTTTTTCTTCTAATTTTCCCAAAACACTTCACCCGTCAGAGAGGAACAACCGAAAACTAGTTCCGCCAGATAATATGAACAGTTAATTTTGCTGCTATTAATAAAAGTACAATATTTTTTTCGCGGTTTATTCACTTAGCCGATATAGTTTCAGTTTTTAGGCACCAGAAACTCGCCTTTTACCCTCTCTCGTCTACTACAGAACGTGTACACATTGTATGCCATGCACCCAGTGATTACGCGACAAAAGCATTCTTGGCAGAAGCTGAGTCCTATTTCTAGAACCCCGACTCGTTAATCCGAAACAGTGGACATTAGTCGGAGTTTTATTACAGTATGAGCATCGACAACTCATACTGCCTCCAAAATCCTGTACTATCCTCAAACCACCAAAAGGGATCTTACGCTGATACTAATTATAAATTTTTAGGTGATGAACTAATTGAATAAAATCAAATAATTTTTATAGCTCTGTCGATTCATCTAAAATGAATTTTATTTGCAGGCTTTTCTAGTTTGTTCCAAATTACAGAGATTTACAGTCATAAAAAAATTTAAAAAAATTATACGCAGTAATCTTTTCTGTTTTAAGGTATATCTATTTCTGTGCAGTAATTGAGTTAAAGCTTATTTTCTTAATGACTTTAGCAGTGTAAAAACGTTCATTTTTACACTAACAAATTCTCCAAAATAATCTTAGCCTTCTCATAAAGTTTACGAGAATGTTGAAACAAAATTTTCTTATAGTCTAAAACTATATAAATTATACGTTGGCTTCACTCATAAGGATAAAATTTTGATAAGGTTTTTGAACCCACCGTATTATTTTCACATGAATATTCTAAGTTTGTAATTGTGTCGAGAATTCGATTACTAAGGAACTACGAACATGAAAAATGAGTAAAATTAGCATACAGGATTAGAAGACCGTCAGTGACGTACCTTTTTTATTTACCACAAAGACGATACCTTATTGGAATGGAGAAAAATTCTTGTATCTATTGAAAAACTGTTGCTAATAAAACGTGTAATCAAATTTGAAAAAGTATCATAATTAACTCACTTCTAACTTCACGAAAAATTAGGCTAAGTCTCTCACCACTGGTGTTCTGATCGGTGTAGATACCGTTCGGATTGGAACGGTACGAAAATGAGAATCTGAGCATGTTTTCCTAAGTAGCGAATACTGCAATGGGCGGAGGAATACCTATTTTGTTGTGTCCTGTCGTCCCGTGGAATGTGGTAATATAACCTTATTTACATCGGGTAGCTTCGCTGTAATGTTTTAGCATAACGTCTCTAAATCATTTTGGGTCCCGCCGCAGCATACTAATGCACAGTCTTAGCCCAAGGGGTAAGTAAAAGTACAAAGTTATTTAGTCTGAATATTGGTGCACCATAATAAATAACGAAAGAAACCAACACTTACTTAAAAGTATGGTCTCCTAGCATCTCTGGCAATGCTCTTAGAAGTCATGTTTATATATTTAACACCTTTATAAAATCTAAGTTTACTTGCGGCAAAATACAAAAATTGCATACGAAATCCTAACTCTTTACCTTTAAAACGCATCTTGATTTTTGTCGATAGAACACTTAAATCAAAAGATATCGCATTTTTTCAAACATTTTTTCTACGGCCTACGGATTCTTGGTAAATAGATTTTTTTGCGTTTTTAACCCTATGAAGAGATTTTTGTGAGTCTGCTCAGAATTAACAGCTATTTTGCATTGGATATACCGTTTTTCTAATTCTTTGAATAAATTAGTGTTTGTGTAACAAGGAGTGATCTTGCTGTTCTTGGGGTATTCCTACTTCCGATACAACATGTATTCTCCGAAACTTCCTAAGTACGAAGCGATTCTTCTTCTTCCTTTGCCTTATCCGTTTCGGGCGTTGGCTATTAACAAGGCTATTTTGACTTTGTTTACGGCACCTCTGAACAGTTCGGTCGATGTTAGTCCGAACCATTGTCGCAGGTTATGCATCCATGAGTGTCGTCTTCTTCCCGGTTCCCTCCTACTGTCGATTCTTCCTTGGACTATTAACTGTAGCAGCCGGTACTTAGTATGCCTCATGACCATGTCCGAAGTACTCAAGCTTCCGTTTCTTTACGGTGAAGATTATTTCTTTGCTTTTGCCTATTCTCTGCATTACTTCCACGTTAGTGATGTGGTCTGTCCAGGATATCCGAAAAATACGGCGATATATCCACAGCTTAAAGGATTCTAGTTTCTTCAGGGTGGCTTCCGTTGTGGTCCATGCCTCTGCTCCATAGAACAAGTCCGGGAAGACATAACACTTGACCAGTCTTAATTTTAGTTCCATTGAGATTTTGCTTGTGAACCACTTTTTCACATTGTTGAACGCGTTTCGCGCTTTTTCAATTCGTGATCTTATTTCTGTTGACTGGTCCCATTTTGTGTTGACTGTGGTTCCAAGGTATGTGTATGTCTACACTTTTTTCTATTTTTTGGTTGTTTAATGTCAATTGCATCGGAGGTTGTTGTGTTCTGCTGATGAGCATGCATTTAGTTTTGGTTGTATTGAGTTCTACACCATATTCTTGACTTGCTGTGTGTATGCTTTGCATGAATCTTTGAAGCTCGTTGCAGTCATTTGCGATAATAACTGTGTCGTCAGCATATCTAATATTATTGATTACCTCTCCGTTTACTTTGATACCCTCCTAAATTTCTTCCAGTGCTTCTCTGAAGATTTGTTCAGAGTATATATTGAATAGGAGCGGCTAGAGGACGCATCCCTGTCGTACACCCTTTTTAATATTTATCTTCCCACTGTGTAAGTTGCCCATCTTTATCTCAGCACTTTGGTTCCAATAGAGACTGGCTATTATGCGCAGATCCTTGCCATCAATATGCATCTTCCTGAGCATTTTCATGAGTTTATCATGTTTGACCTTGTCAAACGCCTTGGAGAAGTCGATGAAGCACAAGTGGACGTCCTTGTGCATGTCTCTGCATCTTTGAATTAAAACTTGCAAACTGAAGATCGCCTCTCTTGTGCCCAATGCGCTTCGGAATCCGAACTGTGACTCCGATATATTTGCTTCACATTTGTTATATATTATATTGTGTATGAATTTGGTGAAAACTTTGGTAATGTGATTTATCAAGCTTATTAAGCGATGTTGATCACAGTGTTTTGCACCTGGTGTTCAAAATGGTCGATCGAAGCCATTCCTCCGGAATCTCCCCTTTGTCGTAAAAGTTGTTAAAAAGGTCTGTCAGAAAATCGAGGAAGTGGTCATCCGTTTCGCATAGGAGTTTTATGATCTCGCCCTGTATATTGTCGGGACCTGGTGTTTTGTCGTTTTTTAGCGATGAACTGGCTTTTTACAGTTCAGACCTTAGTATTTCGGGTCCAGTCATGTCGTCATCTTGGTCCACTATCGCTCTGCGTTTATCGTTAAAAAGTCGTTCTACGTAATCTTTCCATGTGTCAATGAGCTTCAAGTCGTCTGATATAAGGTTACCGTCTGCGTCTATTAGTGTCGGGTGGGGATTATTGATTTTCTTTTTAGTTGTTAATTCTTTGATCTTTTTGTGCATGTTGTGGTAGTCATATCTTCCGTCGCACTCTTCGATTTCATCGCATTTCTCCTTCAGCCAGCGTTCCTTCGCTTCCTTTATCTTTGTTTTTATATTGTGACTTGTTTCTTGATACTTCACTTAATTTTTGCATTTGTGTTGTCTTCTTTCTTTCATTATATCAAGGATTTCATCCGTCATCCATTCTTTCTTCTTTACGCGCTCCTGTAACAGAAGTGTCTTGTTTGTCAGTTCAACAGCTCTTTTTATTTCTTCCCATTTAGCAACTGCGTCTTGTGCGGGTTCACTCAAGTTTTCAATGTTTCTTCTTAAGGATTCCTGTACTTGTTGTTTAATGTTGGGATCCTTTAATTTCCTAATGTTTATCTTGGTTTTGTTAGGCGATTCCTTCTATACGTTTTAGTTTGATTCCCAGTTTACCCACCACTGGGTTGTGATCCGATTGAGCGTCAGCCCGAAGCCATTTGTATATCAGTATATCACTGCCTTACTATACTATAAACAAAATTTTTAATTTTGTATATAACTCCTAATATACAAAAAGCAACCCTCATTCGCAGGAGTCGAACGCAACAGAAAAAAACAGGCACATCCTTAGTTTGTCTTACTGGCACATAATATTATAATTAATCAGAACATACATTAAATGCTTACAGTATAGAGGTAATAGGTTAAAGATAAAGACTGTGAGACTTACACATCTTGTTGTCATAAATTAAAATTTTTGAATGAAAATAGTACAACGTTAAACATGTGTAAGTAATTAGATAATATTTTTTGTTATATTAATAATGAATTTTATCTTGAAATGGTGCCAGTAATTAATATTTTTGAATATTTTAGTCAAAAATTCCAGTAAGTAAAAGCCAGAGATCGAGAGCTGTAAGTACTATATCTAGTAATTATTAAAATTTTATAAACAGTATTTATCATATTTTTAAATGTTAAAAACATTTTGGTTTTATTTTAAAAATATTATTCAAGATTTTCTTGTTCAATTTACGGGTACATAATTTGCGGTAATGAGTAATGCTGTTCAAAATCTGCTTAATTTTCTCCTATTTGTGTTTTATTAATTATTTAACCTTTGCAGTGCAATTTACATTAAGCTGCATATAATTCGTCTGCGCCCCTGGGCCTATGCAAGTTTGGAAACTGAGACGAAGACCAAAGAAAAAAGGCGAGCCGTCGTCGACGGGCCACGGTGGGGTTTTGCAAGTCTATAATAATTCCTGAGTCGTGGCATTAGACAGAGAGAAGAGAGAGAGGTGGAAAAGCAGCGAAGAGTAGTCAGAAGCTGGAAATCCTACTCTAGTCGTATTTGTCCGCTACGACGAGTTTTCAATCAAGTTCTCTTGATGCTTCCAGCCAGAGCCGCCCACAGGAATCATTAGAACTAGAGTAAAAAACGAATTCTCCACAAATATAACATTAACACGGGTCTAGACGTCGCGTTAAAAGTATTTTAAAAAATACCTTTCATTTTCAAACAATGGAATTTAGAAATATTTCTTAAGATAAATTAATTATAAGCATGCTGGAATATCAACAACATGAGTAGTCAGAAGCTGGAAATCCTACTCTAGTCGTATTTGTCCGCTACGACGAGTTTTCAATCAAGTTCTCTTGATGCTTCCAGCCAGAGCCGCCCACAGGAATCATTAGAACTAGAGTAAAAAACGAATTCTCCACAAATATAACATTAACACGGGTCTAGACGTCGCGTTAAAAGTATTTTAAAAAACACCTTTCATTTTCAAACAATGGAATTTAGAAATATTTCTTAATAAATTAATTATAAGCATCTGGAATATCAACAACATTTTTTGCTTCATTTAAAGAGAGAGGTAGTAAAAATAAACTTTATAATATATATAATATATATAATATTTTAAATATTATATTTTCAATATTTTACTGTGGTTGTATACGAGTGTATCAAAACATTTTGATAGAGAATAAAATTCCTCTTGTATATAAATTTATTTTATTAGGAATTTTTTACAATATTTTTGAAATTAAAATACCTTTATTTTATTTAAAACTTATATTAAGTTACAGCTTTGTTTTTAATAACAAATAGATATTATTATAATTAATCCCTATAGACCAAGAATTTGAGGTTAAAAAAAGTAATTCAAACCTAGCTTGTACTCGCGAAGTTAACGAGTAGACTTACTATAAATAGACGTGTTTTATAAGTACAAACGCGTTAGTTAATGTGATTTAATTTATCCACTGATTGCTAAGTCGATTGGTTTTAATCATACACAGGGTGCGCCAAACCTCTGGTTTTCTTTGGTTACGGCTAAACTATGAAGTATATAGAAAATGTTTATACCAAAACGTTTATGTCAAAGACGTCTTTATATAATATTTAACCCTTAACTACAGACATTCCATTATTACCACGTAACAACAGAGCCACAGTATTTTTTACCGGTCATTATAAATGGAGTCTAATATAAAGTCAAATATAAAGTCAAATATAAAGTTAATAAAAGAAATGCATTATGTATTTTTCTGTAGTGTCTAGATATGGCAGAACAGGTGAAATGAGTGATTTTAATAATAAAATACAACATTTTTGAAGAATAATCTATTAAACGATAATTTTGGTAACATTTTTGGTCTATTAAAACAAACAGCCATAAATGCTATGACCAAAAATTTAGATTTTTTTTAAACAAATAAACCTAATATAGAATAATAAAAAAAACATAAAATAGCATTTACGAAAATCTATACATTCATGAGAAAAAATCTGCAAGAGGTAAAATTGTCAAAAAAATTAAGTGGCACACTTCTTGCAAACTCTTGCCGTGTATTGCAAACATATCAGAGTCTTGCACATTATGCAAATATGAGTGGTTTTTCTTTCTTTAGTACTTACTTTACTTTATTGTGTCCGGACATGTCATTCATAAAATTTTCGGCCCAGTATCGGGCTACGTCAATTCCATCTTTGTTGGCGAGCCACAAATTTTCGAGGGTACATCGATGAGGACAGTTTCTGCATGTAAGAAAATGTTCCATATTTTGTGTTTCTCCACAGTCACAGTTTACATCATCTTGGTCTATTTTTCCCCATTTTGCCATGTTTGATTACTGGAGCGACCCCCGTTCTTATCCTATTCATAGTTTTCCACGTTTTAAAGTTTAGGGACTGGCCGATCCATTGAACTTGGGGAAGAGGAAAATACTTGGGCGGTTCATCCTGCACTATTCCAAGGACGCTTTTTCTAGATTTAAGTCGCGTTCGTGGTGTTTGAGCTATGTATAGGCCATGCCGCTCCCTCTCGTCCGTGATCTGTGTAATTTTCTCTATGTGCTTTGCCACGCCTCTACGTGTTAAGGGTTCTGCAAAACCCGCTGCTTTATATATATTTGAGAGCGGTGTTGGTTTCATGCATCCCTTACTATCCTGCATGTCTCATTTAGCGCAGTATCAACTTGTTTGGTGTGGGCACATCTGCTCCAAACGGGGCACGCATATTCAACAGTTAAGAAACACAGTGCCTGTGTCGTTGTTCTTAAAACGCCAGGACGTGCAACCCCATTTACTTTCCGTTAGCGTATTCTAAGCCCTCTTCAATGTGTTCTGTTACTGCGAAGTCTTGACCGGTGCAAGATTTTCCAGGTCTGAATCCTCCTTGTTGTGGGATGAGGTTGTTCGTAGACATTTTTTTCTATTCTGGCGACTATGAGTCTCTCGTATAGTTTGAAAAAGTGACACAACAGCGAAATAGGTTTGTAGCTACTTGGGTTTTCTGGGTCCTTTCCTAATTTTAAAAAGGCTATTACTTTAGATTTCCCCATGATTTTGGAATTTCGCAGGTTTTGCATCAGGTGTTATAAATTTGCAACATCCAGTTTTTTGCTCCTTGGTCTAGATGCTTTATTTGTTCACTGCATATATCTTTCTTCGGTAATTCAATATCATGGTCTGTTATTAAATACCCTGCATTTGAGTCCACATCACTTGCGCCAGAATCAATTTCCTTATTACATTTTTGCAAAATTTCCTCAAAATTTTTATCACTTAATTTAACCCTCTTCGAAGGTCCAGGATGACTTCCTGGGTCCATTTCTTTACTCTTTTCCTAAAAACACAAAAAATATTATAAACAGTTCACATTTTACCCATATAAGACTAATAAAAAATACTTAGTTAAAAACAGACCTACGGTAAATTTTACCAGTTATGTATTTTTGATGGGCGCTACGAAAGAAAATATTCACAGTACACGCCAATTGATGTTGATTAGCACTGTTATAAAAACTGCCCAAAGGTACTGAGACGCATGAAATTGTAAGCGGTGCGGTTACCACGAAATCCGCGTTATGGGACTGCCCACCGGTAAGAAATACCGGATATCTGTAGTTAAGGGTTTATATTATTTATAATTTGTAGGTCTAAAGTTAATAATTTTCGAAAGATTTACATTTTTATTGAAAAAACTGGTAATATTTAAAGGGCTGTGTATTAGGTTTCCAAGGTCATAAAAATATGATTGATATGTCAAAGTATTCTAGTGTTGTATCATTTTTAAATAATTTTATAACGTTGACATCTAGCCATAAAATATATAGTGATATTCCTATTTTCAAAAAAAAAATCTCATTTTTTAAAGAGCTTCCTGTATATTAGTATTTTTTTTTCGTAGAAAATATTACAAACTTTCTTTTATAAGAAGATTGTACATACCCAGCATGTTTCGTTTTGTATATATCTAAGAAATAATGATTTAACTTTTTTGCAGATTTTTTATTAATAAATTTTGTGTTCAAACAAAAATTATAAAAATTATAATCTAATTTTATAAACATAATTCAAAATATCAAAAAATAAATAAACCGTATGCTAGTACAAATGAATTGGATTTTGTATTTTATCATAAAACAAAATAATATGTACCTAAACTATAACTTATTAGTGCAGTCGGCAGAGATTTTACCCTTAAAAACCATACGAACAAGCTGAATTTTGCCGAGAATATCAATTTTGGGAGCCCAAAAAAGATGCAAAAAATTACTCCTTTAACCCCCGGGCTTCCCCCTAAAACCACCCTAGTAGTGTGGTAAAAACGCAAAAAAATCGATTTACCAAAAATCTGTACGCCGTAGAAAAACATTTTTAAAATAAAAAATGTAGCTGAGATAATTTTAAACAAAAAACACATTTTGTGTAGAACGAACCGTTTTCTCAGAAACAACGCTTGAAGGGACCGACGATTTTGAATGTCAGTTCCGCGCGCGAAATCAATGTTAAATAAAATTTGTATCAACTCGACGCTAAAAATCGATATCGTTTTATCAGAGTATCCTATCGACAAAAATTGAAGCAGCTTTCGTATGCAATTTTTTTTATTTTGCCGCAAATGAAATCGGTTTCTAAAGCTGTTAAATAAATAAACTTTGCCCAAGTTTTGATATTTTTGCGATTTTCTTGAGATCAATAAAATTTATTACTTTCATTGACCGGTCGTAGTGAAATTTCCATTGTTATAGACCAGTCTTTAAAACCTATAACATAAAAATTCGATTTTGATTTTTTTCAACCAATATGAGGCGTTTGAAATATGTCTAAAAACACAGAAATTTAAACTTTTGTATTACAAATGATCGCACATCACAGGAAATGCCTTCAAGGAGATGGTTTTGGGTGTATTTAATAGCAGAAGTTAAGGAAATTTTAAGGTTTTATGAAAACCGTACTAATGTAATTAAAAAAGAGCAGTTTTAAATGTTTTAGATCGTTTGTAATATGAAAGTTTAAATTCAGCATTTTGAAGCATATGTTAAATGCCTCAGATTTGTTGACAAAACTTAAAACTACAATTTCATGCTATAGGTTTTGAAGATTAGCTTCTAGTTATAAAAACTCCATAGTGACCGGCCAATGAAAGCGTATATTGTATTGATCTCACGAGAATAATAAAAAATGACAAAAGTTGCACCACGTTTATTTATTTAACACATCGATAAAGACTAAGATCCAAATTACAAGAATTGCATACGAAAGCTGAATTCTTCATCTTAAAAACGCATTTTGATTTTTGTCAATAGGACACTCTGATACAATATATCGATTTTTTACATTTATTTCGCAAGCGTAACTCATATGGCGGTTATAACCGGCCAAAAAAAAAACGGTTTTCCCAAATCCAATAGATTACAAAATTACATTTACAATGCACTTTAGTTTGCGATACTTATTTATAAAATAAAATAAAATTTGAAATATGGTTTTGTTTGGAATAATTACTTGAGAATAATAATTATGATTGGGATCCAAAATAATACCTAACTTAATACTAATCATCGTAAAAACCTAATAACCGGTTCTTACTTTAAAAATAAAAGACCGGTTATAACCGGAACAACAAAACAACCGATAAAACCGGTTATTGCCAAGTAACAAAACCGGTTTTCGGTTAAAACCGGTAGATTTTTCCCATCCCTAGAAAACAGTACCGCCTACTATTCCACTTTTTTTAATAGATTTTTAGTTTTAATAAAATTTAAAAAGTTTACATGTTTGCGTAATAGACTTTCCCTCGTCGCGTCAATGTACTTTATCAACTGTTTCCTGTGACTGCGAACCACGAATCGCTATTTCGTGGCGTTACTTCCGTGACGCCGTGCAGCTTCACTTAAAAAAATTTGACATTTTTGAGTGACTTAAAATATGTATATAGGTAAGGGAAATATAATAGTTTGTGTATAAGTTTTGAGTCAAACTTACTGTTTTTACTTTCAATTTACATAATTTTAATTGTGTATATAATTCATACAAAGAACAAAGTAACAATACCTAGGTCATATTTTAGGAGTAATACTTCACTATATACTGTCAGTAAATAGGTTATTTTGGGGTTATAACAGAATATGTAGGACAATGGATAGAATGTGGTGAATAGTTTCATGCTGATGTTGATTACATACAGTGCAAAGCTTATTAGGGTTGATTTGATATATGGAACCTTCGTAAGTGAATTTTATTTAGTAATTGTTTCACAACGTAGCGAGAGATTTGAATAAGCACACTAGCTGAGATAATTAAGTGTGCCCCAACGCATAAGTGACAACTTTGTTGGAAATTTGCTAAACCCAGATTATTGTAGATATTTTTATTTTTAAAGAGACGTAAATACATTTATTTATTTACAAAATACTTAAAATAACAGTTTACAGATTAAAAAATATTTTATAAATTACAGCAGATAAATTACCAATCGCAAAAATAGGCAATATTTAACAAATAATCTATTAAAAATTAACAACTGCAAGGGAACTGTATTAAACTGTCTATTAAATTTAAAAAAACGTATATCAGAAATCTTAAAATAATAATTATTAATTAATTTAATATATATCTCAATAAATGCTACTAGTGTACTATACTAATATACTACTGTGTAAGGTTGACGTTTTTTCTCAATATCTCCAAGTGATAAACTGTGTCAGACCTATTCTAATTGCTCAAAGTCAAGGGATCAGTTTTCTTTGGTGTCCCCATCCGATTGCATCTGTTTCAGGTGGCCCTTCCTATAAACATAGTATATTAGGTAATAATAAAAAAAAAAATATTCAAAAAGAGCAGTTTTATATCTACATGCCCTATTTTCTCTACTCTTCACATCTGCTTTATCCGACCGCATAACAATTGCCAGCAATGGTAGGAAAACTCCACCATCAATACTAATACCCTTAACCTAAAAACGTCCTAAAGAAGAAGAAGAGTTGCCTAAACGGGACATCCTTAAATCAAACATTCAACGCGAGAATATACCCTGATGCAATGGATTGAAAAACGAAGTCAACATCATATCTTATATTTAGAATCCAATAAAACCAAATAAAATCCAAATAAAAAAGCATTTAATTGTTCTTTCCATTGGTGATAAAAAATATCAAGAAATTAATTTCTCTTCAATAAAATTATTAATACATTGACTCAGAGATTCTCCAGAAAATAAACGAGAAAGAAAATGTACTGAGGGGGCCAGCTCAATATTACAGGCGTAGAAATACAAAAGGTACCAAAACTCCACAAGAAAGGATTTTATGATAACAACCACACACACATACATACACACACACAGACAAAGACAGAGACAGGGAGAGAGAGACAACTAAGATAAAGTAAAAAATTATACTGTATTTTTTTAATTTATCAACTTTGTTACTTAATGTATTAAACTTAAATAATAAGCTATTTAAAAACGAAGTAATTAAAGTAGGCTTTAAAATAAGCTTTCTTTCTTTCGAACGGTTAGTCACTTCCAAAAATAAATATTACTTAACCTAACTTTTAGATATCTGGTTATCTGATTTTTTTTAAACACAATATCACATCCAACTAAAATCTTTAAAACTATAGTCCGTCTAGAAAGTATCCGGAATTTTAAATTTTTTCTAATTTTAATAGATTTCCTTTTTATTACATTTTAAGACAAAAGTAATGCATCAAGTAGGTTGTGCTTCATAGTAGGTTATGGACAAAATCGCATGACAACAGCATCTGTCAAATATTGTTGTTTGTAAACAGACTTAAGATTTGTGAAATGATGTCACAAGTAGAAAAAAGTAAAGTGGTGTGATATATTTATACAGAAAGGGCGTCCGAAACGTTAAAAAATTAGTGCAATTTCAGTGTTCAAGAAGATAATTTTAATAATGATTTTATATCTGATGAAAGTTGTTTCCAGCTTGGTGCAAATCATCGAAAAGTCCTATCAAGAGAAAATGTTACCATTCAAAATTCCAAATTTGCCACTAAAATAATGGTTTGGGGAACAATATCTCAGCGTGGTGCTACACCTCCCTGTATAGTTAATGGTACTGTTGATGGTGCGAAATATTGTGACATCCTAAATGGTTTTCTTTTTGAAACGGCTCATGTTTTATATCTAGAGGGTGGCGTTTTTAGCAAGATAATGCAAGATGCCATACTTTTGCTTACACTCAAGCGTGGTATGTAAGAACACGAATTGACAACAATTTTGTGGTCAGCAGCATCTCCAGATCTTAGCCACATTAAAAATATATGGAGACTGATGAAGAATGAAGTAGAACGAGTAACGCCACGAGATAAAGAAGGTTTGATTCGGTTAGTTTTACAGGCCTGGAAACACCATTACCGAAAATTATGGCCTTTACCTAGTTTCGAGGTGTACCTGGACGTTTAGTTAAGTGTTTAGATTTAAATTGAGGTTGTATAAGTAAATGAGATGAATTATTTGTTGAAATTTTTTATTTCAAGTAATAGAAATAAATACCATAAAATCATAAATTCTGCTTTCTTTTTTCCGGATACTTTCTAGACGGACTATAGTTTGACATGGAGACATATAACAGTGGTATGGCAAAAGGTGAACATTACTTATATACGAAAACTCGGTGGGGTAATGAATCAAACACCAAAGTAATACAGGCCAATGAGCCTATCTTCTTTTTTTTAGCAAAAACGCTAGAAAAGCTTCTAGATAGGTACATAGCAGATAGAGTGCTAAAGGATACATCACTCAGTGATCGTCAATATGCATATCAGTTATGGAAGTTAACAGATTTATCGCTGAATAATCTCAGTAGATTGCTTTCAGTAGTCATTGAAAGTCAAAGAAATAGCGATAGTGACCTTTCTAGACGTGGAAGGAGCGTTTCATAACGTATCCTTTAAATCTGTGACACAAGTGTTAAAAAGAATAAGTAGGACCATCGTGTTTATATTAGGCGAAATTATTGTCGATTCGAGGATAGTGGACGACCTCTTGACAGAACTCAAAAAAAGTATGGGTTTTACTATCTGGACTATGCGAATGACCTGGCAGTTAGTAGTAGTCAAAGATTATTTTACCAAGGCAGTCTCAGAACGACCCAAATCGCTCTGGGAGAGATGCATAGTTGGTGTAAAGCTGAAGGCGTAAGCGTTAACTTACAAAAACAGCAGTTGTTACCTTTACCAGCAAAAGGGCACTACAAGTATTATATACATCGTTGTTCAGGGGAGTGGAGATTCCATTTGTAATTCAGGCCAAGTACTTAGGTGTAATATTTGACCAGAAGTTGACTTGGAATCCACACAATAAAAGTATTATACAGAAGGCTACAAATGCCCTTGACAGATGTAGGTAACTGTGATGGAAGAAATAGGCCCATGATGACTTACGGTTTGGTAGCTTAGTCAAACAAGACGTAACACTCTGGAGCGAATTGGTTGCTCAGTGGCACACAAATGCTTGCTTGCTTGAGGGTCACCGAGTAATGAAAATAGCCTCTATAGATGCGTTAAATGGGTTGCTAAATTTACTACCTTCTTCTTCTTCATATTTTTATGTAGACATGGCTGTGTGATTTTTAATGTGCCTCCAGTAAGTTGTAGTTCCATCCTTTTCGTAGGCTTCTGTACGGTTCTGTATACAAGAAGAGGAAGTCGCTCTGCACGGCTTATGTTAATTTGAAGACCTTACAAGGCTGCGCTATCTAAAAATCAGAAGCATTAGTGTATACGAAAGTACCCTTCTTAAGGCTCTGGAAGCTCATTACGAGAATACGACGAATGATAAGATTTAAGGGACAAATATAATATATGCACAAGAGATCTGTAAAGGTCGCAGTATGTCAAGCCGAGAGCCACCTAGTTGTATCTATAATCTGCATCTCTATGTTAGATCCCAATATTAATGATGATAGTCAAACTTTGTAATGGAAAGGGAACGTGAAGAAAAAGGAATAATGTGAATACATCATTTCAGCGTTAGATACAAATAAGGGTGGTATAATTTTATTGTACATAACTTAATTGAAAGTAACAAAATCGCAGTTATATAATCAATGGGGCTCTAATAATTGATACAGCAATATCTCTCTGATGGTATATGATACTCAATATTGCAATATTACATAATATTATAACTCTACATTATTGTATTTATTAAATATTTTCATAAGTCATGGCATTTTGCTCCGTATTTATGTTGTGATTGGCTATCACGTTGTAAATTTTACATTAAATATACAAAATTTAGTAAAACTTAATACTGGTTCAGTTTCTTAACGTTTTCTGCTTTATTTTAAACAGTTTAAGCTATATCAATTTATAATTAATATCTTCATTTTATTAAAGATTACCTAACCAAACTTTTTTTCAATGTCAAACCAAAAAATCGCGTAATTTAGCATGGCGATTAGATTACTTTCATGGCTCCATACTATTTTTCACTAGGATAGGAGAAAACTGCCACTTATTTTTACTCTTTATCCCTCTACCATGTGTTTAAGTGAAGACAAAGAAAATAAATAAATGTATCTTCCTTCAAAATATAGAATTCTCAATGATTGTTTAGCCATAAACTATGGAGTGATTTTTTACGAACTAACTCCTTCGACATATTGTTCAATGAAGTGGTATAATCATTTTATCACACGGCAGGGTAAAAGCCATAAGACTGTGGGATTTCACGTCTAGAGTGGGGATCAGAGAACATCAACTAGGGGGTGTCCCTTCGCCTTTTGTGTAGCGTTCGGATTTTTCTCTGAACCTATCTCTACAATCTTTATTTCAAAAGCATTCTGCTGTTTAAATTTCAATACGAGTGCAACGAGACCCTTTCTTTTTAAAAGAAAAAGTGTTGCTCAAAAATGGCAGATAGCGATAGTTACACTACTGGAATAAGACATATACAGCGTAAATTTTTAATCAAACTTATACGAATCAATTTTGTTCTTCTTAGAACTCTTGTCTGTTCGTACATTACAAAAATTGTATTACTATTTCTATACGTAACATTTTGTTTTTTTATAGATCTTTTCTAGAATATATAAAATTATCTACCTTTTATATAATTATATAAAAACAAACTCTCCTTTTAAACCAATAAGAAATTACACACAATTAGGAAAATTTGAAAAAACTTTAGGGTCATAGTAACCAAAACGAAACAAAAAAGAAAACCAAACAATAATAATATATTAGTACTTCGAGCCAAGCAGGCTCATGGCTTGGTTTACAATCTTCCTCCATTCCTGTTTGTTCTTCGCTTTTTCTTTACAATTGCTGACATTGAGCTACCTCAGGTTGTCATTAACTTTATGACTCTATCTTTCCCTCGGCCTCTCTTATCTCTTTTTACCACCTATGTAGTTCGTAACAAGATTTTTGGCATCCTAACTTATGTCATTCTTTGGACATGTCCTAACGACCTAAGTCTTTGCGTTCTTATAGCTGCAATTATATTAGGGACATTATATAATTCTGCTAACTCTTTGTTTGCTCTTAATGTCCACTGATTGTTTTTCATTTTCCGCCAAATATCCATCGAAGTATTGTTCTTTCTAATACTTTTAGAATTGATCGTTCAGTTTTTGTCCTAGTCCATGCTTCTTAGGCATACGTAATTATTGGTTCTATTACAGTTTTATACAGACATTAGTCTTTTGTTTATTTCCTTACCGATATATGGTTTACTCAAAAATAAATGTTAAATTCTCTTTATCTGTTTAAATTTATACCTTTTTCCTTTATTCGCTGTTATTATTAGATATTGTCCATGTTTAAATTCCTTGTCTAACCATTCCATGTTCTGATTTTTTGTTTCGTTGATATGGATTCCTTTTTCTCGAGCTACTCTTTCTAGTTGTTCCACAACCATCTTTAATTATTTTTTCTTCTGGACATAATTAATATATTATTCGTGAATGCAAATATCGATCTGTTTTTTTGGTATATGTGACCTGAACTGTTAATGTTAGTCACTTTTATTACCATTTCCAATATAACATAAAATAACAATGATGACAACAGATTTCCTTGTCGAACTCCTTTCACTTTAAATTGTTCTGTTAGTTTATTGTTTAACTTTAATTTATTTTCTGTTTCGTAAGTGTTAGCTCTATCATGCTTATCATTTTTAATAAAACTCCTAGATTTTTTGAATATTCTAGAATATTTTAGAATACTTGCTTAAAATCTATAAAGAGTACCATTGCCGGTTTATTCTATTCATAACTCTCACCTTGTATTTCTCTTAAAGCAAAGATGTTGTTTGTAGTACTTCTCCCTTTTCTTAAAGCCACACTAGTATTCTTATAAGGTATTTTTAAAACTTTTTGCTTATAAACTCTTTGCTCTAAAACTCATTTTTGATGTGGATTCTATCTTATATACTACATTTAATAGTGCCATACCCCTATATTTCTGACATTCCGCTATCTCCTTTTTTATAAAGAGGATATATTATATTGCTTGCTTCCATTCCATTGGTAGTTCCTTCTTTTTCTAGGTTTTGGTTTGGTTTTGGTTTTTAGCAGCTGTGCTCCTTTATATTTTAACATTTCGGTTATATAATCACTTCCAGGATATTTGTTGTTTTTTAGATTCTTAATAATAATTTCAAGTTGATTTAGGGATGGCGCTAGATCTTCCGTACAGTAGTTTTGCGTATTCATTGTTAATTCTGTGTAATCTTCATTATCGTGACCTATGTGTTCTTCATTGTCATTAGTTGTATACTCACCGTTAAACAACTCATCAAAATGTTGTTTCTATTGTCTTAATATATATTTGTCATCAAATACTATTTCCCCTTCTACATCTTTGTAATAAGTAGGCTGCGGTTTATATTCTATTCCTTTTTTGATTGACCTTGATATAAATTTCTAATTAGATTGTTTTCATAGTTATCTTCTATATCTTTTAACTTTTCTCCGTAAAATTATTTTTTTTGTTTCGTAATATTGTTCTGGTTTTTCTTCGTTGCTCTATGTAACGATTTTTTTTGTTTTTAGTCCTACTTTCCAATCATAGCTAGTTGTGTTTCTCTATTTTTAATTTACATTCATCGTCGAAACTTCGCTTTTGCTGTTTCTTAATATACTTGCTAGTTTTATCTCTTACTACTTTTACAATATTTTTAATTATGCCCCATGTTTTTCTCCATTGTCATTTTCTGAAATAGTTCCAACTTATTGTTGAGTGTCAACTAGTATTTTTTTTCTTCTTTCGTTTGTCCCTAGTAGTGACTAGCTTATTTATTTTACATTTTTTTCTGTTTTGTTTATATTTATAGGTTTTCTGTTTTATTTTAATTCCCATTAAAAAGTGGTTTGAGTCTATATCTATCCCTTTATATAAACGTATATGCAGTATGCTTTTTTCTATATCATTCTCTACTAAAACATGGTCTATTTGATTTACTGTTTGCCTCTCTGTCAATCTTTAAGTGCGCTTATGTATCTGGAAAGATACATACTTCGACTGAAAGTAGGTACTTCTTATTAAAAGGTATTTTCCCTTGCAAAATCAATTACCATGTGACCATTTTTATTTGTTGTTAAATGCAAGCTTTAGTTTTCTATCGTAGGCATGTATGTCCTCTCCACTTATTCTGACATTGCCATCACCAAGAACTATTTTGAGATCATACTTGGGAATGCTTTTATATACTTACGTCTGTACGTCATCGTTCTTTGAAGATCTTGTTGTTTTTTCAGAATGTTTAAAAGCATACAAAACATCTTCTTTTCTTTTTTCCCATCAACCCTTCAGAAATGCCTGTTTACACAACTGCAGCAATTTCTTTGTATTCTTTATATTACTTCTTTTCTTGGCGCGGTTTTCTTGGAACTGTTGAAAATATTCGTTCCAACCTCTACTATTTACAAATTTTAACCGTATTTGTTAATTTTCGTCCCAATTTTTTCGTCCGGGGCAATTTTTTTAGGTTTTTTTTTGGATCATGATAAACAAAAAAGGTCTGTTGTAAGTTTGCTCTAAACTTGAATGTTTTCGAGTTATAAATAATTTAAATATTTTACAATAATTTACTTATTTTAATTATTTGACAGATTGTAAATAAATTGAGATGTTAGTTAAAAATATATACAGCAACAAAGATACTAATCGGTTGTAAACACTAAAAATAATATCGCCATGAATACCGCATAGTTCCTTAGTTTAAATCTATGTAAACAAGATAAGTTTGTTCTTTATATTATTAACGTGTTTGTCTTGTAAACAGGAAAATATTCCAGTATTTTATAAAGTTTTGTTCTACTTTTAAAACTCACCTAACATTGGAGGAAATTACAAATTTTAAATACCGATTGTTAGTCTCAATAATTTCAAAAGGAGAAAAAGCTATGTTCCCTAAAATATATATTTTCTCGGAAATTGCAATTTTCATTACTTTCTGTTTAATATTCCGATAATAATTGTTACTGTTATTGGATGTTATTAAAGTATATTTGTTGTATTCATAATAAGCATAAGTTAATTAATAATAGAACTTTTTTAAGAACACATTCTTCGATCCCAGAACGTCCTTCTCCGTTGTCCGACACCTAACTTCCATCCTCTTCTATCGTGGCAATCTTCCGTTGATAGATTTCGTTCGCTCATTGACTTTTTTATGTTTTGCTGCCACTCTAGTTTGGGTCTTCCTCGTTTTCTATTCCATATTGGGGTCCATTTCAGTATTTTTTTGGGCCATCTAGTATTTTGCATTCGCTCTACGTGTCCGTACCAAGTAAGTTGTTTTTTTTGGATATCCTGAATTATCGTACCTTCTATTCCTATCGTTGTTTTATATGGTCATTCCTCATTCTTTCTCTTCGTGAGACTCGCATAGATCTTCTTATCGCGTCCACTTCGACTGTCTCTACCTTCTTTTTTGTCTGTCTGGAATTCTCCATGTTTCCGCTCCATACAATAGGCTGCTCTTAACCATTGTCTCGTATATATTAAATTTTCTCCTTTTTGTTATCTCCTTGCTCCACAAGATGCCATTCAGACATCCTATTATCTTTTTAGCTGTAACTATTCGTTTTTCTATCTCTTTCACATCTGTTCCGGTATGATTAGAATATACAGTGGTGAGTGCTTTATCACCCGGCTTTTTAACGTAAGAGATAGAAAACACAGTTACCTTGTGAAATAAAAAGAGATGAAACTCGTAACGGTGGGAAATAATCGATAGAAACCTATAATTTACATTACATTACTACCGTCGATAGTTCTCACACCTTTTAGACGTTATTTAGACGTTATTATAGTATTAGAAGTGTTTAAAGTCGCTTTAAAACCCGGCAAAATAGCGGAAAGGATAGAAGATGGATTTTGTGAGAAAGAATGAGATAAAGCTACTTCTTAGACGTGGCTATTTGACTTCACTCATAATTATACGGATGACCGCGAAAATATTTTATTTTAATAATTTCTGATGTAAGAATAAACGATTGAATAAATTAAGAATTAAAGTAAAAAACATTAATTAGTAGCGATTTTAAATTATAAATCTTTAAGTTTATTTAATAATAAAAATAATTCAACTGAAATATTTGACTAAACTAAAGGTAGGTATGTTCTGTCCGAAAACATTTATTGTATGTGGAGTTGGTGTAATTATTAGACACGTGGTCTATGGACAAGGAGATTTCAATTCCCACCAAGGATAAAATTTTTGTTTTACTCAATCAAAAAATAATAGAAAATATTATACATATTAGGTAACAAGTTTTCGAAAAACTCAATATTTACAATTTATTCTTATTCCAATGTTATAAAACGGAAATACAAAATAATTCAAATTCAAAAAGATATTTATGTGTAACTTTAAACACTTCTAATACTAGTAACGACTGACATAAATGTTTAGTGATTCAAATCAAAACAATCTCTGCATAATTTCAAATTATTAAAAAAAAAAAGAAAACCACATATGGGTTTTGAACTCTAATCCTAATTAATTTATTTTATTCACATTTTTGCTTTATTGTGGTCAATCATTTTTACTTTATGCGAAATTAAAAAATGTCACTGAAATACGTTACACATACGACGTCACAAATAATAATTATGACTGAGGTGATTAAGCTGAAAGCTAACGTCTAAAGGTGTGAGACTATCGATAGTGTTAATGCAATGTAATGTAAATTATAGGTTTCTATCGATTATTTCCCACCTCTACGAGTTTCATCTCTTTTTATTTCACAAGGTAAACTGTCTTTTCTATCTCTTACGTTAAAAAGCCGGGTGATAAAGCACTCACCACTGTATAAAACACTGATTAGACCGGTATGTATGTATTCTATGTATATAGAATAAATGCTGAGGTCAAGCAGATGTATAGAGCGAGCGAAATAGTCAAAGAGATTAAATCCCAACGTCTAAGATGTGCTGTGATGGGCCATGTCCACAGACTCCCTAATCATTATTCTTCTACCTATGCTGCGCTTTCCTTGAATCTTTCTCTGCATTATTAGTTTTAGGAATTCATATCTGCCACCACGTGTTATATGACCCAGATATTGTAGTTTTCTTATTTTGATGGAATCCAGTATCTCCCTGCTGTTCTCTATTCTTCTTATTATTTATTCATTGGTTATTCTGTCTGTACAGGAGATTCTCAGCATTCTTCGATATGTCCACATTTCAAATGCTTCCAATGTAGTGAGACAACCTCTTTAAAGGTTTAAATAATGTTTGCCTTTATCGCCGAGTAGTTTGATTATTTATCTGGGAATTTCATCTGGACCGGTACTCATCATTCATCACACGACATTAACCCGCTCGTCTTCTTCCAAACCTCTACAGCTTTTCCATCAGGTCCTATTGAGTTATTACTGTTTATCCTATTTGAAGCCTTGACAATATGATCTTTAGTTATCTACGATATTATATTCTTTTTAAGGTCCTGAATTCTTTGTTTCTCCTCTGATTTTCTCATCTAACAACTTTCTAAAATACTTATACCATCTTTGCTTTATTTTATCATCGGATCTTAACACCCGCACTCTTAATCTATCAGAGGTGAGTCACGTTGTTTGATGACTTGTCCCTTGCTTTAAAAATGCTGTATAAATGTTTCATCCCCTCGGGTGTTTTTAACTCTTTATACAGCTTTTCAGACGATTTTTTGTTAGCGTTAGCTGCAGCGCGCTTTGCTTCCTTTTTTGCTGCCTTGCATATATCCTTTACTTCCTCTCTTGTAAACCTTTTATCTCTATATTTCTTTCTTCTTCCTACCCTTTTCGTTTCACCGTTCCAGGATCCAGTTTCTTTACCCTAGGACCTTTACCAGATGTTTTTCCTAACAGTTGTCACTATCCTGAGGATAAAAAATTTAAGAGGGAGTTTTTGGAAATGTGTTATATGTTTTAACTAATTCCGCCATTAATATGAAAACGAAATTTAACAATTAGAATGCAATTTACAATTTTATGCTTTTCTGACAAATCTGATATTTCTATTATAGCCCAGGCTATGAGGGAAAAAAAGGGTGAATTTAAACTCTAATCCAGGAATTTATGTAATGTAGCCTAGGTTATAAAGGGCAACCTCAGGAGCAATCCCCCAGTTCATTCAACAAAAAATTTTTGGTTATTGTTTATTTATGAGCGTTTATAGGTGCAAAATACTTATTTTTTGAGTTTCGTTCGTCATTTTTGCAATAACAAATGAATAAAATTTAACGTATACCGGCTTAAATTGAAGGTCTTTTTGAGTACTTTCATAATCTATACAGAAATTACACATTACAATACTTACTTTGAGCAAAAAATAAAAAAAAAACTCGAAAAATACGTGTTTTGCACTTATAAATGCTCATAAATAAACAATAACCAAAAATTTTTTGCTAAATGAACTGGTGGATTGCTCCTGAGTTTGTCCTTTATAACCTAGGCCACATTACATAAATTCCTGGATTAGAGAGTACTTTTTCCCCACAGCCTGAGCTATTATTGACAATCACTTTTTGCCTAAAAATTCACTGTAATAACTTTTGGTTACCGGGGTAATATGAATTTTTTTTAACAAAATTATCATATATGAAACTTATGCTGTTTAAATCTTAAAATCAATATAACTGATAGTTATAATTTTTATAACTTTTTGGCACATTATATTACTGTCATCTACGCCCATAGTTATGAACTCAAAGCCAAACACATATTCATCTTTCGTGACTACACATGTGCGAAAACAAAAAAAAAATAGGTCAAGTGTATCAAAAACATTAATCAGTACATATTTTTCAGCCATGTTAACAGTTATTTTATACTATAGTGAATTATTGTATATACCAAGTACAATTTTAGCGTAGTGGTAAGTCAAAATTATTTAAACTTTTGCAAGGGATCAATAATGGCAACTTTCTATTTTTCAACCCCAAAAAAGTGATAATTTATCAAGGAAACGTTTAACACTTTAATTGATATACATTGAGCCTTTTTTGCAGATATCTCCAATGTTTCTCCAATCTCCAAAAAGGATTTTGTAGTTTAATTAATTCGCATAGATTACCTTTATATGCACTATTTAATTTGTTCAGTCATCTTATCCATCTAACCACGTATCACGTACAACACTTTTGATTACAGACCTTTCCGCTGAAATTTTCATAAACGTAATTTACAATTTTAGTCTTACACATATTTTGGTTTGTCAATTAATATTTTACAAAACATTATTCTTTATTGTATATGACAAATTAAAACGATACGTATTTCTCATACCTTTCAAAAGAAAGACATATATTACATAACAGTTATGAACACAAATCGACTTTACTCTAAAAATAATCATTTTAGAGGTTTTATGTAGACGGTTTAGATGAAACCGTTGTTCTTTCACGTTCTTTTCGCTACAAAAATCTCATAAAACTATGTTGACAGACTTCTTGGTTGTTTCTGTTTGATTTGGCAAATGATCATTTATCTTCTGAAACGACAGGCGTTTATTTACCAATAAACACCTACAAATATAAGTGAATTATTGAGGTCAAATACATTTGTTGTACGAGAAGGAATATAATAAAAATAAAATATATTAAATGAAAAATTGTAAAACATATTAAAACTTATACGAAAAAATATATTGTGATTATTTGTTATTAAGATAAAAATATAATACAGTTACATACTATAAATAATTTAGTATATTATGAGCTGCATAATTAAAGATTAAAAAAAAGAAATTACAGTAGGCGGTACAGTACATTAGTGCGAAGTGTATTTTCAAAATTTAAATAATAGTTTTAAAATGAAATAAAGCTATTTTATTATTTATTTATTATCAATAGTTTAAACAAATTATTGTATACTAAACTAATTCAATCAATTATTCTGTTTGCTCCTATCGCCACCTGCTAATTAACAAAGCATACTTTGTTAATTTCTGACAGACCTGTCAAATTCAAAAGAAATATTGAATTAATAATAAAATATAAATCAATATCATTTGGTTATAAATTTAATTATTATTATAAACTAAATAAAATGTTTAAAAATAATAGTTATATTTATATGAAATTTTTTTAAAACCAGAAGTGTCATAAAAATTTAAACATATGATTCAATATTATTATAACTTAAATGACATTTATCACTTTTAAATTTTGACAATGGTTACGAATCAAATCTTTTATTAACATAATACTTTAAATTTTTTACACATTTTGTTAGTCAACTAATTAAATCATGCAAAAGTTCTTTCCAATCACAAATGGGGCGCAGACACCACTATTCTTCTACGATTATATCAAGCTCTAATTAGAAGCAAACTAGATTACGGATGTATATGCTACGAAACTGCTACTAAAAGTCAATTCAACAAACTGGACATCATCCAATCCACAGCATTACGTATAGTTTTCGGAGCTTTCGGAACCACGCCAATTAGCAGCCTTCAAGTCCTAGCAGGAGAACCGCCATTAGCTCTCAGAAGATAATATTTTTCGATGTGTTGTGCTACTAAATATCTCAGTGCAAATGAAAACCCATTTATAACAAGCCTAGTAAGGAGCAACCCTCCAAATTTGTACTCAAATTATTGTCCTAGAAACTTACCTTTCAATGAAAGAATACATCGATTTGAATTCGATATACATCAATTGAGAGCCACTTCTACAAATAGATGCCAGTATCCTCCCTGGAAAGTTCAAATACCAAAAGTAGATTTTACCTTACTTAACTATCCCAAACAATCACACAATCCCTCTAAAATAAAACAACAATTCCAGTCTACCATCTCCAGATAATCTGATTTTAAACTAATTTTTACTAATGCCTCTAAAAGCAGTAATGGTGTAGCTGCTGCAGCTATTTTTGAAGACAACACCTCTGTCACCCGTCCAGCTAAGGAGTGTAGCATATACACTGGAGAACTGCAAGCAATTTTCAACGCACTGAACCAATGTACCAGCAATGATATAAATTTTCTTATTATACCAGATTCTTTGAGTGCCTTAAATGGAGTCAAGCAGATGTATCCTACTCATGCCAATTTAGCACTAATAAAAGACATGCTATACATTGCCCAAACACGTGGTAAAAACATAAAATTTTTATGGGTACCATCCCATGTTGGAATAAAGGGTAATGAAGCAGCTGATAAAGCAGCAACAGAAACTATCAATAACATGACAATTCCTATTTTGCAAAACATACTCAATCTCAGATCAAAAAACATTAATAAAAACTTATATTAACAAAACCTGGCAAGTAAAATGGAACCATACAGAAGCAAAACTAAAAGTTATCAAACCAGATGTTACTTCTGCTTCACTACCACTCCCAGCTCAAATACATAACCAGGTAATTATTAACATACTGCGCCTAGGCCATACTAAATTTACACATGGCTACATCATCTCCAAGGACCCTCAGCCGATTTGCCACACCTGTCAAATACCAATTTCAGTGCAACACCTAATGATAGACTGTCCAGTGTACTCAACAGCAAGATCGACAGCAAAAATAAAACACAATTTAAAAGAAACTCTTAAAAAAGACATCAGTAATACAATAAATTTTATCAAAAATTGTCAACTGTATAAGAAGCTGTAACAAAACATAATTTTGTATTTATTTTTGTTTCTTTGAAAACTGTTAAGTAAATTTTAATAACATACTTCTTCTTAACATGCCATACACCAAAGTGCGTAGGCGACTATCTCATTACTAGAATTCTGTTCTTGGCGGCGTGACACAGTTCACCTGTATTGTGTATTCCTGTCCATTCTTTAATATTCCTTAACCAGGATAATTGTTTGCGGCCGGCTCCTCTCCTACCTTCGATCTTTCCTTGTAGGATTAACTGTGGTATTTCATATTTTGCTCCTCTCAATATGTGCCCAAGGTAACCAATCTTGCGTTTTTTAATTAATTCAAAGAGTTCTCTTTCCACGCCGGCTCTATTAAGGATGTCATCGTTTCGAACTCTATCCACCCAAGGTATGCGCATCATTCTTCTCAATGACCACATTTCAAATGCTTCAAGTTTGTTGATAGATGTTTTTTTCAAAGTCCACGTTTCCATGCCATAAAGCAATATGGACCATATGTAGCACTTGACCATTCTGTAGCGTATTTCGAAGTTTAGGTGTTGATTACATAGGAGCGGTCTGAATTTCACAAAAGCTTGTCTTGCCATTTGTATTCAAGTTTTTATTTCGTGTTGTGGATCCGATTGGTCATTGATTGTGGTGCCAATAACATACTAATGTAACTTTTCTAAAATAAAGATATACCACCCCGCTAATAACCCTAGGGGTTGATGCGGTAAAAAAAAAACAAAAAAAACATTACAATCCTGGTTCTTATCTTCCGTTAATAATAGTTAGTACCAATTTGTAGTAGATGTTCTTTTAGAGTCTACATGAAAAGAAAACCAGCAAAATATGATATTAAGATTTGGTGTCTTGCAGTTGTTGATACCGCTTATTGAAAGAATTAATAACTGTATTTATATAGTGATAACTACTTCACTTCTTTGGAATTAGCAGAAGATCTCATGGACAAGAAACTAACACTATGTGGAACACTACAAATGATTAAAACGTGCATCCCTTCGGAGTTTATGCCTGCTCCAAATCGTGATATTTATTCTTCAGTTTTTAAAATTTAGTTGAAAATCACATTGGTATCCTACATCCCAAAAGTAAACCGAAGTGTTATAGTCTTTTATAAAGACAAAAAAAATAGATATAATAACACATTATAATGCCCAAAGGGTTCCGTAGACACACTGAACAAGATAATTGATACTGCTGTAGTAAATGCTTTCGTGATGTTGATTTATCTCAAACCTGAATAGAAATGTCAATATTTGCACAAAAGAATGACGTTTTTGTAAGGGTTATGCAAAAAGCTTTTAGAGCCACACTTATACAGAAAAATAAGCGACACAATAATTCAATCTCGCCTAACCAATTAAACAAAAGAAAGCATCAACCAGGGAGCTGATTCTATTTCATTTCGATGTCGAAATTTAAAAGCGACTACGCCATGACAGTCGCAATCGCTAGCTATTCTCATTCATTTCGATTTTATTTAAAAGTGGATATATTTACTTTATCATTTTGACACTGCTCATAATTTGGGTTCTCTCTCTTCAATCCTGACCCTCTAGGGGGAGTGTAGTGGTCGACGTGATAGTCGTCTTGTTTATTGGCTGCACGCTGCACAACGCTTGTTAAATGTTTGTTTTGTTTACGTTACCCCTTTTGTATCTTGTTTGAGTTGTTAAATTTTTAGTGGCCATTCTCAATTATTATATTTGTCTAGTGGCACTAAATTGTCTGTGGACCAAAAAGAAATTATGGTAGCGTTTGACTTAGTGGTTATATTCTAATATTTTTTTTAAAATAACTGCAGCTTAGTAATACTTAGGCCTCCTAGAGGCATAAACACCGTCCTCCAAATATGGTTCTAATATCCTTATCAAATAATTTGCAGCTTGTTTATTAAGGCGGAATTGCTGCCTACATTGAGCATCACTTAGTGAAAAAGGATTTTGAGTATCCCGTAATATTCTTGTTAAGGCCGTATAACACTATGCATTTTCTTGTATCATTTCTTATATCGTTTCTGATATAACAAAAAAATGGATAGTGTCATACAAGCGTATAGTTCTTATATTATAAACGATACAAGAATTTGTGCCCGTTGCAGTTGTTTGTACAAAAAATGAGTCAATTTGTGGGCAAAAACGTAAATCATGTCATAATGGCGGCTAGAGGAGAAAAGTGCCCACCAGGCACCAACAATAACCAAGATTAGAACAGCAGTAGCCAAATTGAAAAACAATAAATCACAGGGATTGGATCAAATAGCATCGGAAGTACTGAAAGTAGGAGGAGATATATTACTAACAACAATACATAACCGCTCTAAAAATTCGTGATGAGTTTAAATATTATTTTATATCTCCAAATACGAGAGTAGAATTTCAAGAGCATGCCATTCAAACACATAATTTCTAAAAGAACAAATAAATTATTACCACCAAATTATTTATTATTTCTATCTTCCATTACAGCCTGTTGAATATCTTCAGAAATTTTGGTTTCCAATTTTGTTTTAATATTGGGACATTTTCTTTCTTTAATTTTTGCACTACAGTATTTTAAAAAATAATCAGTAGCATCTGGCTTGGGGCCCCCAGGTACTGCAGTTCTATTTTTATAGGTGTCAAAATTTCGACCAATTGTGTGCCAAATCACATACAATTTCTGATAAAACGCAGCCATATTAATACTTTTTGCCTTAGTTTTCCTTGTAAAAATCAAACAAAACAACACCGCCTAAACTGAACTCACTTCTCCCAGTCCAGCCACTCATGGCACATTAATTTCGACTTGAAATAAAAAGTCAACCACTTCCTTTTAGTTGAAATTAATTTCGATAAATCGAAAATTAGTGACGTCCTTTGCTTAGTTCAATTGAAATCCACTAGGCTCGCAAAGTCGCATTTCGACGTCGCCATATTAATTTCGACATGTTTTGAGTCGAAATATCAATTAGAATCAGGGCCCAGATATTGAAACAACGTTAAAGAACCCGTGGAAGAATCGAATTCACCACAACCAAAAAGAAAAGGAAGATGCCATATTTGCCCAAGAAGGAAAGATTGCAAGTATCAATGCAAATGTTCTAAATATTTTGTGCCCATCACACGTCAACAAAGTTAAAATATGTAATAAATATGATAACTGATTCGTTAATTTTAACAATTTTGAACAAAATTATATTCCTTATTAATGTTGAAATTATTTCTAGTAATATTTGTTGGTAATGTCTTGAAAATTATAACATTTAAAAATATTACCGATTTTATATAATTTTAACAATAATTTTGTGTACATATTAAAAAAAACACAGGGGCGTTATTTGCCCCAACTGGTACTAGGTGTTTTAAAATTTACTTGGTATTAGGAAGGTTAATATACAAATTATTGAAACTTTGATGAATAGGGCATGTGTTTATCACACTGTAGCAAGGATTGGCCTTCTCCGATATATTGTTAGTTCTTCTTCTTAAAGTGCCCTCTCCTCAATGGAGGTTGGCTACTACAATTTTAAACTCTTCTCTATCTTCAGCTGTTCTTATTAGCTGTTCAAAATTTAGCCCTGTCCATTGTCGGATGTTTCTGAGCCACGATAGTCTTTTCCTTCCTAGGCCTCTCTTTTTCTCGATTTTTCCTTTCACTATAAGTTATTGGCATATTGGTACTTATTATTTCTCAGTATGTGGCCTAGGTATGATGTTTTTCTAACTTTTACTGTGTTAAAAAGTTCTCTTTCCTTGCCTATTCTATGCAGCACTTCTTCGTTTGAGGTATGCGATGTCCATGAAATTTTGAGTATTCTCCGGTAGATCCACATTTCAAAGGCCTCCAATTTATTTACGGTTGATGTTTTAAGGGTCCACGTTTCAACTGCATATAGAAGAGTCGACCAGGCGTAGCATTTTGATAAACGTAGTCGAATTTCGAGATTTATTCGAGAATCACAAAGCAGTTTTTTTATTTTTCCGAAAGATTTTCTGGCCTGTTCTATTCTTGATCTTATTTCTTGATCAGGATTTAGGTTGCTATCGATCCAACATCCCAGGTACTTAAATCTATTGACCTGTTCTAAGATGTGCCCATTTATTGTGCAAGGTTGAGGTACGTTTTGGTTTTTTCGGATTGACATCACTTTGGTTTTTTTAATGTTTATTTTCATACCAAATTGCTCACAGGTCGAGTTGGTTTTGTCGATGAGTCGTTGTAGACCTGAGTCGGAATCCGCAATTAACACTGTATCATCGGCGTATCTGATACTGTTGATATTTACGCCATTCACATTGACTCCATCCTTGGAATCCTCCAATGCTTCTTTAAATAGAAACTCGGAGTAAAAATTAAACAGCAGAGGCGACAGAACACATCCTTGTCTAACTCCTCTCCTAATTTCTACTACTGCGGATGTGGAACCTTTGATCCTAACTCTGGCGTTTTGGTTCCAGTACAAGTTTTTTAAGAATTTGATGTCTTTTCCATCTAAACCGACTTCTTGCAAACGTTCTAATAGTAGGTCATGTCTTACTTTATCAAATGCTTTTTCGAAGTCTATAAAGCATATAAATATATCTTTCTGTTGGTCGTAGCATTTTTGGGCGAGAACTAGTAAACTGAACAGGGCTTCTCTCGTTCCCATGCCGGCTCTGAATCCAAACTGATCGTCTCCGATGATTGTTTCGCACTTTCTATAGATACGATTATGTACGATTTTTAGTAGGACTTTTACTGCATGACTCATAAGGCTTATCAGACGGAACTCATTGCAGTGTTGTGGGTTTGGCGTTTTTGGTAGTGGGATGAATATTCCAGCCAATCTTGGGGTATTTTACCTGTATCATAAATGCGATTGAATAAAAGGACAAATATTTCGAAATTTTCTTCGCTGATTTTGTTAGTTAGTCTTAGTTAAATCGTTGTTTTATATTTTCGTTATATTATTTCCGACTTTTGTATTAAAAGCTACCATAACAACTACATTTTTATTCCGCTGTATCTTGTCTGTTATATCTTGTAGACTTTTATAAAAGTTACCCGTTCATATTTCGGTTTGCTTATATTCAGCGTGCAAACTGATAAAAGGAAAAGGTAAACGTCAGGTAAATCATAATGGCTAGAACTGCTCCCACGTTGACGGCGCTCTTACGCAACAGACAGCTCTGTGTCACGAATTAAACCTTTTATAGGTTTCAAAAAAGTCCCTAAATTTGCGTAATTATGTACACCATAAATCACTACTTTTACAAAATAAATAGCAAAACATTGCTATGAATTATCAATATCGATCAAATATTCAACAGACCAGTTCAGTGATCCCACTGAAAGGTATTTGCGCCCATTTTTTAATTGGCGAAATAGGATGGAATGTTGTAAAACAATTTAGTTCGAAGAAGTTTTCGAATCAAGTGAACCGTCTCCGCTCGCTTATGAATATTTAGTATCTGGTCCTTATCCTTATCTTTCCCCAAATTCAGACAAATTAAAGAAGTCATAGTCGAAATCTAATAAATGGAATTATGCCCAGCGGAAACGGAAATCATTATTAACCAGTCTTGGAACAAAAATAAATTTTATACTGGAAAAATTAATGTAACTGAAAAATTTAAATGATAAAAAATATTGATTAGTGTTGAGTTTTATATTTAAAAAAGAAAAAAGGTTTAAATGCGGATCATGCAATATTAAATCCCTTAAAGATGAAAATTTAAATTATGGATATAACAGAAACATAAACACCAGACTGGAACATATATCACGAATGAAAATCTTGCAAAAATGACATAGAAGATCGGCTGATTAAGCAATTTTTATGAGGGACAAACAAAGAACCAATAAAATAAATAATAAGTTTAATGTAAAGTGTCAAATAATAACGGAAAGACAAGGACAAGCATACAAAAGGCAGGATGGAGTGCTACTGCTGGACAAAAAATAAGCAAGGAAAGCTTAAATTGTTTTCTGATTGCAAAACAGTTGATTGAAGAGAAAAGAAACCGTACGAGAAAGTGGCAAAACCTACACGCATCTATTGACAAAGCAAACCTAAACAGAATTACCAAAACAGCCAAAAATCTGCCAACAGAGAAAAAACAAAGGGATCCAAACTTATTTAGAAAATATGACGTCGTTTAAAGATGAAAGCTATTCTTTTATTCTATTTATGAAAAGAAACCAGAAAAGAAATACTCCACAAGATGTTATACCTACTTTAAAATATGCTAAAGGTAAATCGGCAAGAACAGACAGAGAAATCCGAGATATTCGCACAACATCTTTTGACAGTATTTATTTAGTCCATTTACTAGAGTAGTACCTCTAAAATAAGAACCATTTCATTCTTCTCTTGACGCTCCATATTACATGAAATTACCAATCTCTAAGTTTAACATTATATAAGTAAAACAAATAACAAATACTAAGATATAACCTAATAGGAGGACAGGATATAAACTTATGGCAGGTAATGCCCTTCAAAATCTAACCCATGATTGCTACAGAATAATAACTACGATCTTCGGTGCTATGTTAAGTCTGTATTTATTTTCTATGCAATGGAAAACGCACAGATTATACTCATTCAAAAACTTGGTAAAGATCCAAAAGATGTCAACTGTTACCGACCGATTAGTCTGCCCCCAGTCATTTCTAAGGTTTTTGAAAAACTTTTGTTAAGAAAACTCAAACCAATACCGAACAAAAGGATCTCCATATCTGATCATCAATTCGGATTTCGTAACCAATATGCTACAATAGACCAAGTTTACAGATTAGGCACAACAGTAAGAAATAGTCTTGAACTCAAGCAATACTTTACTGAAGCCTTTTTAGATGCCTCTCAAAGCTTTTGACAAGATATAGCACAGATAACTTCTGTACAAGTTGAAGAAAAACCTACCTTACTCTTACTTCAAACTGCTTAAATTATACCTTACAGTTAGGAGATATCTAGTGAGATATAGTGAAGACTATACAAACTATTCCATCCTGTCTGGTGCACCTTAGGGTATTATGCTCTGACCGATGCTGTATATAATACATACGGCTAAATACTAATAAGAAATAACCTAATGCTTGCAACATTTACAGATGACACTGCTTTCCTAACCTCTCATAATAATCCAGTAATTCTCCTCAATCCTTTAGCCCTTGTCAGGGCGTAGTGACACCCTAAATATTGTTAGTCTGCTGTCTCCATTGACTGCGATCTTGTGCCATATGGACGGCTTCATGTAGGGATTTTCCCACCAAACTCTTCATTTGGTCTACGCATCGTATTGGAGATCTTCCTCTTGGTCTTCGGCCTTCTACCTTTCCTTCTACTACCAATAAATCCATGGTGCCCGTTCCTCTAGCTATGTTGCCGAAGTAAGTTAGGTATGCTTGGTTTACTTTTTTTAGTAGCCTGTCTTTTATATGAAGCTCTTCCAGAACTGACAGGTTGGTTCTATGTTCTGTCCAGGACACGCGTAGAATTCTTCTATATACCCACATTTCGAAGGCTTCGATCCTACTCCTATCGATTTTTTTGAGAGTCCAGGTTTCAGCTGCATATGTAGCAATGGGAAAAATAAGGGCATTGACCAACCTGAGCTTAGTATTCCTTGTTATTGTTCGCTCTTTCCATATTTTAATTAATTTAGCAGTTGCGGTTCGGGCCATTCCTAGTCTACGTTTGATTTCTGAGGAACAATCACCATTGTTGGTTATCAGAGAGCCCAAGTATACAAATCTGTCCACTACTTCGAAAGTAATATCCAGTATAATAATATAATAATCAGTATAATAATCCAGTAATACCATCTGTTAATAAACACGTCTTAACAGCGAAATTGTATTAACACAAAGGGTCAATTTATCGTTGAAATTAAAATTCATTTTTTATTTAAGTATTAAGTAAGTAAGTAAGTAATATTAAGTAAGAGTTTGTTGTACTGCCTTGGATATCGCAGAAAGTTCAGCAGAATATATCGAGTAGTCCTTAGGTAGTGGAAACTTGAGCACAAAATCCTCTGTGACACTGGCAGATCTTACTGTTTTCAATTTGGGTGTTTTTGATGCATCGGTATAAACTAGTTGACATGATGAATATTTATTTTAATATTGTAGAAGTATTGGAGAAAAGGAGATGAAGGGGTATTGTCCTTAATATAAGTTGGCAGATCTGTGTTACAATATGGAATTTGTATGGTCCAAGGGGGAGCCTAATCAAGATTGGTATGCATAATACCCGGAAATGTGAAGTTGCTAATTCTTTTACTAAATGATGGTCGAAGATTAGGATTTTGATTGTAATTAGAGTGGTAATGTCTGGAGAAAGCATAGGGGAGGCTGGGTTGTTTGGAGTAGTTGATAGCTTACTTGAGTATTTGCTTCAATAAAAAGACTTTCAACTGGACTTGTTCTGTAGGCTCCTAGTGCTAGTCTTGGTGCGATGTTTTATACAATGTCAAGTTTTTTTAATGTTTAGTCCTTAGCTGAATTATATACAATTCATCCATAATCTAATTTACTGCGGATTAAGGATTTATAAATATTTAGTAGCTGTGTTGTGTCTGCACCCCAGTTATGATTTACTAGTACTTTAAGAATATTTATGTTCTGTAAACATGAATTTTTAAGTAATTACAGTATTGTGCGAATTAATGGAATCACTGTGAATTTTTTTTTCATTTTTTCAATATTCACAAGAAAATGTTTTGGGGATGTTTTTCATACATGGGGGTTGGATCTTTGGTGCCAATTGAAGGCATGATGAACAGCCAAAAATACAAATCCATGTCAACTCAAACTCCAAAAATGTCAACCCCAAGGAGGAGCGATTTTTCAACAGGACTCTGCTCCCTGTCACAAATCAAAGGAAATGATGGCATTTTTCAAAAATAGGAAGATTAATGTTTTAGATTGGCCCGGTAATTTGCCTGACCTCAACCACATTGAAAATTTATGGGCCATTTGCCCATAGCTAGACTGCGAAAAATCGACTGTACCACTAAAACAAAAATGATAGAAGCGGCCATTCAGGTTTGGTATCGAGATGAAAGGATATCTGACAACTGCCAGAAACTCATAGAATCTATGTCAAAACGGGTAAAAGCAGTAATTGCTGCCAAAGGGGGACATATTTCCTACTGAATGATGTAAGTTTACCTTTATAGTTTTGTCAAAATATAATTTTTTACTAAATAAACTGTTTTTTCATTAAAACAGCCTATGATTCCATTAATTCGCACAATACTGTAGATGTGTTTGTTCCAAGTAAGTTTTGAATCAAAAATCACACCTAGAAATCTAAGTTCCTCAAAGTTTTGTAAAACTTGATCACACAGTATTAATTTTGGAAGATTTGCAACAGTTTGCTGTTTTCGAGAAAAGCACATTGTGTACTTTTTAATTAATAGAAAGTTGAGTAATATTTGATATTTTTAAATGATATATGTTTGATAAATGTCTTGTTCGAAACCCCATAAATCAATCTCAACTCAAAATAACACTATTTATAAAAGCCCAGAGGAAATATCCAATATACTAGCATCTACTTATGAATATAACTCAAGTAACTTAAATTATACTGCCAATTAATTACTATTTGACTGGGAATAAGGCACAATTAAAGATAAAAATACGTTTATTGACGTTTCAATTTCCACTTCGGAAATCGTTCTCAAAATATAAATAGTAAATTAAACAAATTTTGTTTTTTGTTACATAGTGAAAAATTCTTCTGATAATTTTATTTTATCTGACTCATTTATATTGACAATTCAGACATACATTATGCGTTTTAAAGTAGACGACTTTAAAATGATATTGCCAATATTGTTGAGTTGCGCTCTTGGGACGACTTTACTTAGTATATAGTATATAGTATATAACATAGATATTATTATTATCATTATTATTATTGTAAATTAATGTATATTCACTTATTGTATCAAGTCATTAACCTAAACACGCTAATGACCCTGCGTGGTTGATGCGTTAATAATAATAAAAAAAAGAGTTGAAGCGTTTCAATGTGATGCCTTTATTGTTTTTGCAATTGTTATGGATGCCACTTTAAACTAATATAATCTTGTTGCGTTTTTTAAGTTTCAGGTATTTATAAGTTCTTGCATTGCTATATTATGGTCGTGGTCAGAGTTCTTTCATATTACTTAAAATTAAACAAGTACTTTACAGTATGGTTTTTACATATTATTTAAGCATCTAGGTTCCAATTTAGAATTGAATTATTTTAATTCCAAATGTATCATATTTCACACAAGTATATTTTATGTCGACAGTTTCACAAAATATAAAATGCCCTGTAAAGAGACCGGGTCCAGTTCAAAGTTAAAGCTTATCATGACCCACATTCCAACATTTTAGAGTTAATTTTTTTGTGTACAAAGCAACACATTATTAATATTATGCAAATTCTTTTTTATATTTAACTGAAATTTTAATTTTTCGCAAAGTCAACCCTTTCAATTCCGGCAAAGGAAAGAAAAAACCCAGACTATTAAACTGTTTCATTTTATATTTTGCGCCAGTCTGGGTCAGATTTTGGGGTTAAGAGGAAATATATGGTTATGACCAAAAGAGAGCAAATTTAGAATATTGTGGATATGACCTTGCTTCTTAACAATGTAGGAGGAAGGTAGAAAATAGAGGTTTATGGAATAAAGGTTTTATCCCGGCTTATAAGCGAATAAAAAGTGTGTCAAAATCCAGCGATACTACAAAGTAAAAATGTTTATACACCGAAAAAAAGTGTTTGTTAATATGCTATTAATAAATGTACAGTAAACGCCAAAAATATCCATATAGGTGGAACCAAATCTGTTTATACTTCGGAAGAAACGTAAATGGACTGTTTTTAATAGATTTTTCAAAGTAAAATGTACTGCTAATATACTCAGTAACATTAGCAGTGTTACACCCAGAAGGAATATTTTCTTGAATATTCTAGGCATTGACAAAATGAGATGATCGATGTCTGCCTGTGTCACCTCGTTCCAAGCAACCTGAACTTCATGCAATAACTGTGCCAAAAATCTGTAGAAGATGGTACACATTGAACAGTCTCCTACCCATCATATCCCATACATGGTCAATAGGATAAAAATCCGGAGCACGAGGTGACCACGGCAAAATATTAACTTCAGCTTCTTGGAAAAAGTCCATAGTTTGACGAGCAATATAGGAACGAGCGTTGTCATGCTAAAAATGGGTGTCACGAGGGCCGTCGAGATAAGGCAGTAAAGTGGTTTGTAAGATGTCATCAACATAACGCGCAGCTATCATATTGCCTCGAATAAACACAAGTGGTGATGGGCTACCTTGGGTAATAGCCCCCCAAATCATTACTCCAACTGTCCTGTGTATATGCCTCTCAACAGCAAACCCGATAGCTCGTCTCTCTCCACGGTGGCTTCCTACCATCCTACGACTTTTATGCATTCCTAAACAGAATCGTAATTCATCCCTGAATGCGACATTACGCCCATTTTGCCACTCAATGGTGCCATTCTCTGCACCGATTCAAACGTTGATGACAGTGGTCCGCAGGAAAAGGAACGCTATTCGTGGGCGAAATGAAACCAGTCCAAATGGTTAAATGTGTCGGTATAGTCTACGTCTTCTAACAGGTCTACCTACTTCTTCAAACCATTGGTCAACAATTTGACGCTTATTAGCAAAACGGTCGTAAGCAGCTCTCGACCTGTCCACATTTATTTGTAGAAACTTCGTAATAAATGGTTCTTATCTCTTTAACTTACTTAACCGTACGCTGTCTGATTCCTGGTCCTAAGTGCTTTCACCCACTCTTTCCTCCTCCCTTCTGATAGGGTCTCTCTTGACCTTTAGTTTTTACAGGACGAGTTTTCTATACTCCAGGCATCGAAAGCTGTCGGTTTTGTGCTCGGATTATTTATAAGTGAGGCAAAAAGCCTTCTGATTACTGAATTATCGTGCCTGATGACCCTCTTCGCTGACTCTCTCTTGCATTCGTCTTCACTATGCCCGAACTGCAGGCATCTAAAACACCGCTAATTATACAGTCTCTCTCGTATCTTGCACGAGTTCAAGCCGATGGGTATGTGTTCTTTTTCCAGTGCTTTCTTGGCTGCGATCCGCGTCAGTCCGACCGTGATGTTTGTGTTCCTGTCTCTATTTTCCCTTATAGAGACGAGTTTGACGTCATTAGGCCCCCTGCTGCCGATATATCTCCAAACCTGCCTCAGAATCCTTTGTGACATCTCCGTCTATGTCAAATATGTCCACCTGAACCTGATAACCCCGGACGTCCGTGTTTGCCTCCGTACAGGCAATTTAATACAGATACACAACCTGTATCATCAAAATAATATTTTTTACTTATATACTATAGCTGATGGATATAAACTTGGATACTGTCTCTCTTAAAGTTTGCAATGTGGTATATTTATTACGCAAGCCAATTTATTACAATTTTAAGAGAAAAATGTAAGTTAGAAAAACAATATCTATTAAACGTAAACCATCAATTTTTTGTAGTGTACTGACCCTTCATCACTGCTACTAACTCCATACACGCAGCTTAATTAAGATAATTCTCGTGGTAATATATTAATACCAGGAATATTGTTATTGGCTTTTTGTAGGGATATATAAATTTCTATGGGGATTTTTAGCTTTATCGTTTTCATTATCACAGGTTCAAAGTTTCGGATTAAATTTGATTTCAATTTCGAGAAGCATTGTTCGCTTGGCAGATAGTCACTGATTGTGTGCAATATTACGATGCAGATGATTTTTGTGTGGTATTTAAATCGTCAATAAATATTTTTCTCGATAATATTAACTACATACATTTTATTTATTGTTATTTTAATTATAAGGGGCGAATAAAAAATTAAAAACCAAAATATTCGTTACAAACATAAAATACCTGTATCAATAAAGATAAATACCCATAAAAAATGGGGAACTAAATTGCACAGATTAGAAAAACAGATTAGTGTAAAAGTAAAAGGGGGAGGGCGACAAGTTAGTTTTACAGAAGTCTGCGATTAAGCTTCATCATTTTTTTTAACATCCCATTTATTTACAATCTGTAATAAGGATTACAATAAGTAAATTGTTTAATTAGATTTCAAGAGACTTGCAGGAGACTGTCCAGTGACAATAACCTATTAAATCATAATTTTAGTAACAAAATTATTTGTGACTCTAATATAATGTTTATAATAAATAAAAAACAAATTATTTTAAAAATTTAAAATCTTATTGGTAAGGCTTGGAGTAAGACGCTTTAGCCTTCTGTTTGCCTGGGGCCTCATAAGGTTCCTCGCTAGCCTATTGGAGTGGTTTTGCAGTCGTCTGTCATATTTTTGGAAGTAACTGGCAATTTCTTCTTTGACAGTTTTCATCTGAAGATCGCGATTGATGAATTCATTGGGTACCTATATACCACGATGCATTTGTGATAATGCGAAAGGTCTTCGATTGAAATCTCTCCAGTATGTCGATATTGGATCTTGACCCAGATCCCCACAGTTGGATCCCATAGCTCCATATTAGATTTATCACTGACTTGCATACTAGGATTTTATTGTACAAATTTAGTTGTGATCTTTTTCCTATTAGCTAGTACGTTTTACTAAGTTTTATACCCAATTGTTTTCTTTTCGTGAATATATGTTTCTTTCACGTTAAACTGCGGTTTAGGTGCATCCTAAGTATTTTACATCGTACTTTTGTTGTAGTATTGCTGTATTGTCTGCGTATGTGGCTGTGACGATGTTTTGACTTGCAGGAAGATCTGCTGTGTAAAGTAGGTACAAAACATGTCCAAGGACACTACCCTGGGGTACTATAGCTTTAATTGGATATACGTTAGTGCACTGATCCTTTACTTTTACAAGGAAATGCTGGTTGGAAAGATAGTACTTGAGGATTAGAAAATAGTTGAAAGGAAGGATATTTCTTATTTTGTATAGCAGGCCAGTATGGCCTGCTATACTGGCCTGCTATACAAAATAAGCTATACCAAAAGCCTGCCATATATCCAAAATGGCTGCAGAATAGTATTTCTTCTCTCCTAAAGTTTTGTTTATGGAATTGTAGATTCGGTGAATTTGCTTAATGATAGCATGCTGTTGTCTAAATACAAACTGGTGGTTAGGTATTAGCTGCTGTTGTTCGAGGATTAGCTGTAATCTGTCTGGCAGTAGTTTTTCAAAAACTTTTGACATTACTAAAAGTGGACTGATAGGTTTATAGGACTGAACTTCTTCTACAGGTTTGCCTGCTTTGGGTATTAAAGTGATCTGTGCAACTTTCCACAAAAGGGGATAGTACCCCGTTCTTAGGATTGCGTTAAAAATCTGTATTAAATAATACACTCCTTTCTTGGGAAGTTCTTTTAGAATTCTTACAGTACTTAAGTCAAACCCTGGGGACTTCTTCGGATTCAGATCTGTAAGCTTTATCATGAGCTGGATATTGTTTTTAAGTTCTAGAAATTAGTTTTTCTCGTGACACTAACCTCTTTAGTTAAAGAATAGTTGTTTTAAGTAGTATGGACCTCTATAACATGTACCTAAATATTTCCTGCAGTGAACTTTTTAGACTTAATTCGTTATTCATAAATTAAAATGAAAAAACAATAACTTATCGCTTTTTTCGTCTATCAACAAAAAGTAAAACATATGAATAAATTTTTTTCTAACTATGACAGAAAATAATTAAGATATTCTAAGGGTAGCTTATGAAAGAATAAAAATTATTCTATCAATACATTAAAAAAAACCATTTTAAATATTGCAAAAACCTGTCGATTTTTCGCTTATAAACAATTAGAATAACTTTTTAGATATTGCCTGTAAGAAAATTATTTTTTTTTAATTTGTCAAGCTTGTATTTTTCATAGATTAAAAAAAATAGAAAGTTGTTCTGAGACAATTTAGGACAAAGTTAGTTCTTTTTTTTAATAGTTCACAGCAGCTTCGTTTAAAACAAATAAAATATCTAATTAGTGTCATTTAAAAGAGCATACCTTAAGCTTTTAATATGCCAAATTCGAAAAATATTGCATTTCAATGGAATCGTCCACTAAGTTTTAAAATTTGGCCCTAAAAATCAGCCGGCTTTGAAACTCGCAGTAGCGTTGGAAGGGGAAGGAGCTGTTAAGAGCAATGAAGGTTAACATTTACAAGACCTTAATGATATATGGGGCTGAAACATGGACCTTATCCTAAAAATACGAGACACTACTTGGTATCTTTGAGAGTGAATGTTTCAGTATGTGCAGAGGCTCAGGTGGGCTGAACACATTGCTAGGATGTCAGTTAATAAGTACACAAAAATGTTAAATTCTTAAACCCAGAGGGCAGAAGAATTGAAGACAACTGGAAAAAGATTTTAAGATGCTAAAGTTTAGAAGATGGAATTGCTTAGAATCGACGGGAATAGCGACTTCTTTGTGAGCAGGCTAAGATGCGCAAATAATTGCCGAGCTAATGATGATTTTTCTACTACAGATTCTAAAAAAAAAGGGGTTTAGTGTTGATACAACATCTCTTTATAGACTGTAAAAGTTCTTACGATAATATAAATAGATAATTCAATCAATGACATGATTTAAAATACCCGTACAACGAAAGCCAACATTTACATACATTCGTTGTCCTGCTTCTCCCTTGTGTTGCTATTATTAAAAATTTCCTGTTCCGAGGCATACTCGTATTCCTGAGAGCTGTATGGAATTATATTCTAATAGTAAGGTGCTAATCTAGTTATACGCAAAAGTAAATAATGTTTACTTAACTTACTAAGTTAAGTATTACTTTAATAGTAATAAAAAACAAAGTAAATAATGTTTAAATTCACAAAACTGTGCTAATACTTAACCCGTATCCAGATGAGCCTCTCGCTCCACTACCTTTTTAAACATTCTCCATTTTCCAGGTGGGTTTATTTCTAGACACCAAATTTGATTGATGGATTAAACAGACAACTAATATGGCCGACACAATGTGCATACACAAATATTACATCCGATATTATTTAACTGTCCTGACCTTTCTCTTTCCTCTGCCTGTATTCCGGAAGAGTTTCTGGCTTTACTATTATTCAACAAGCAATTCCAAGTCTACATTTACAGACTTCATCAATCACTGTTTTAGTCTCGAAGTTGTCTATTAAGTACGAAGAGGAGAGCTCATTACTTGGGAAACAACACCCGCTTGCTAACCAATATAAATTCGGTTATATTATATCGACCATTTGCCACTGACACTCTTCTTCAACTATCGATTTGAACAGACATCGTGCGTAAAAGAGCTGGCTGTTATTGTTTTTAAATAACTTTGACGGACTTTTTCAAGGGGCACCTTAACCTGTAAGGACTGTTCTGTAAATTTCAAAATAATTTCCTTTCTTTTTAAAATAGCCTCGTTTTGCGTGAAAATATTTATTTATTTCTTCAGAATATTTATAAACAGATGTAATGTTTTGAGTGCTAATACTTGGACAATCGAAATAGCTATGGCCGATAAATAAAACGGACAATACATTTTAGTTTAAAATATGTTTATTTTGACGTTTTGATTTGGACTTCAGAAACGATTTCATAGACGAACCAACATACATTAAAGGCCAACTAAGCCAAGTTCTACAGATTGTGCAATATCCACAGCAATTACAAGATCAAGCAGATTTATTTATCATGTGGCAATTACAACACATTTAGAACAAAATTACAAACTCCAGTAATACAGGTATATGACAAACTTTAAATAGTTACAATCAAACATCAAGTGTATTAATATAATCAATTGACTCTGAAGTTGCAAACAGGAAGTCTTCAGGCTACTATTGTAGGCTTTTGAGGGACATTCTTGAATAATGTGGTCAATGGTTTGGTTCTCCCTATAGTCAGACTGAGGAGACGGGTTCTGTCCCCATTTATGTAGCATGTATGCACATCTGCCATGTCTGGTTCGGATCCTATTTAGAGTGGACCATGTTTTGCGTGGAAGATCAAAACCTAGTGGGTTATGGTTAATGCTGGACATGTTATCTTGCCATGCTAGAACGGAGACGTGTAAGTGCGTCAACTCGTCGTAAATGTGGGATGTGACTTAATACTGGAAGCCATTGGATAGGAGTTGATTTAATTGTACCAGCTATCATCCTCATAGTGCTGTGCAGCTAAGTGTCGACCTTTTTTACGTGTGGACGGTGTAGCCAAACTGGAGCACAATATTCAGCGGTCGAGAAAACAAGGGTCGAGAAAACAAGAAAAATACGGCAAAAGGTCATATACTTATCCAAGGTAGATAAAGTATCAGACCTAACACCAAAGTTATATAGACCACTAATCATATCGTCCTTTCTATTAAAAGCACTGGAAAGGCTTTGGGATAGGTACAAAAGGACAGTATGCTAAAAGACAATCCTCTAAGCAATCGTTAATATACATACCAACTTGGTAAATATACGGACTCAGCGTTGAATAATCTAAATATACATATCCCAAAGTCTATGGAGGACAAAACGATAGTAATGGCTGCTTTTTTAGATATTAAAGGGTCATTTAATATTGTCCCTCTAAAATTTACCAATTCTTTAAAAAAGTAGAAAGAAGGTACTATTCAATTGCCAACTTCACAATATAAGACACTCAATTCTAAAGAGGTCAGTTAGAAGCTAGTATGGGTTTGTGTGGTTGTCCCAAATAATCTAGGAGACCCTAGCAAGTTTAAGAACAAATTCTGCAAAAAACTGAAACAGGTGTACAAAAAATAAATTCTGATACCAACCAGATACACAAGGAAACAAAAGACAACGAAAGAAATTATAGATTAAATGGAAAAACACGATATGACAGTTTTAACACACACAAATAAAAATTAAAGAAATAACTCAGAAGAAGAGAAAAAACAATTGAAAGATACAAATGGAAAACTAGTGTTGAATAGTAAAACAAAATTAAAGACATGGATCGAATACACATTGACTAGTTCAAAGACAATAGGACAAAACAGACGGATATAGACGTAGAGGTAGAAGTAGAAGATGGTGTGATTCTATAGATATTATAAAGAGGAAATTAAAATGACATTAAAAAACGGCAAAATAACAAAGCAGTAGGTCCAGACCAAATCCCAGTAGAAAGCTTAAAAGGCATAAATAATGAAACCTAAAGTCGAGTACACACATGCCAGTAAATTGGAAAAGTAGCTGGCATGCAAGTTGCTGGCATAGGTCAGTAACTGGCAAGCAGAAAACACATTTGCTAGTAATTGGCATGCCAGTAGCTCACTTGTCTATACTGTTAAGGCCAAAAAGCATGATAAATTTTTACACATGCCAGTACTACTAAACAATCGAGTGGTTTTCATCTGAAACTAAAGTACTTGTTTAGTAATTAAAAGTTTTTATAAGTAGATGCATGGAAGATATTCGGAATGAGTTCAATAAGAAAATATTGCTGATGCCCATAGATATTGTTAGAAATTTACTAATGAATCAGAAGCCGAACTCAAAAAAGAGAAAACATTGGATGAAAAATTGAATTGGTAGACAAGAAAATCTTAAAGCAATTTTTTATTTTGGCCTTTATCTTATTTATAGTAAATACCTTCACCCATTTAGTCTTGAATTTTTGTGTAAGCATTGTTAGGAGCTATTTTATTTTTATATAGAGATGATTTAGAATTCAAAAGACACTCCAATTGTCTATATATAGTAATTCATTTGATGGTTTTTTATAGTTATATTCACCATGCATGCGCCTTGCATCTCATAGCATGCTATTAGCAAGAAAAATGAAATTCTTTGCGATTAGCAGGAACTAGAATGCCAGTTAACGTGTATACTTGCCAGTTTGAGGACAGTAGTTGGTTGAATTAAAAAATGAAAATAAATGAATCCAAATCCACACAAATTGATTATAACTTAAGAAAAAAACATTTTCTACTGATAATATACATAAATAACAAAATAATTCCTAAAAATAACACCGGTGTCGTTGTAAAGGGGGAAGAGTGAGCTGTATAATAATTTATATAAGCTTATTTGCAAAATAATATAATTAAGAAAACAAAGTAAATTGACTTGGAACTAAAAGAACTCTGCTTGTTAATTGAGAGAAAACTTAACACAATAAATAAACCAATATGTATATATGGAATTGAAGCCTAAGGATGGACAATTATTCACCAATACCTGAAAGTTAAAAAATAAAAATACACAAAATTACCCGAAGAAATGGAAACTTTCTCCAACATTATTCTACAACCATCAATTATCCACAAGTTAAACATGTATGGCTAGCTAATTTGAATACCAATTAGGACTGTTTAGCTTGACAGAACACTTCTACGCCAATGAGGAACCCAGATCTGAAGTTATTTTAATATAAAATGTATTATGGCTGTTAAATATTTTACTATAATAAAAAAATACTCACTCCACAGCACTTCTTGTCAAGGCAATTCTTAACAATTCACAGAAGAAGTAAAAAGAAATCAAATATCATGAAAAGAAATATAAGTAGCAATATACAAAATTTAACCCTATATCAATTATATACATAATATGAAGACAAACCAAAGCAAGAATTAAAAAAATATATGAATCATTATCTAATTACATCATATTTATTTGCAAATTTTTATTAGATAATCCCCCTATTTTTAATACTTCATAAATTCACATAATTTTTGTCAATTTTCTCGCAAATTTTAGTTTGTGTATACATTTTAGAAAGGTATTTAGGTTAGCACCGTTCCCTCGCTTCAGGTTATCTTAAATAGAGACACACAATTTCCTTATTGTCAATCATCCAGACACGTTCATATTATTCTGGGATAATAATCTAGTTAATATTTGTATTTGGGTTAACAGAAACTTTAGGATACGTAACATAAATTTAAGCAGAAAATTTATTTTATATATATATATATATATATATATATATATATATATATTTAATATAAGTTATAATCAAAACCTAATTAAAAAAAAAACTAATTGGCCTCTGGCTTTCAAATGTTTTCTGTTTGGTTGATCCATATACGAGTTCATTTCAAGCTTTCGTTATTTTTAAAGACAGCTTCTTCAAGAGCAGGAAACCTTAGTCAAATTACATTGTTAATTACTTTTAAAGACGGAGGGGGTTTGGTGATTGTTTTGCAATCTAGAAGTATTTCGTTTAAGTTGAGGTGAGTTTGAACGTGTACGGTTTGGTGGTCAATCAAAACTAAAATTTGGCGTTTTAACTGGAACTTACTGTATACTCATAATTACTTAATTATGTATTATTATTATTATATTAATTATAATTATTATTATTATATTACTTATAATTATTACTATATAATTAGTTCTCTAAGTACAATAATAGAGAGAGTACCCAGTTAACGGATGACAACACTAGCTTCGACTGTTAACTCTTAATTCTTAATAATAATGATCTACTTCCGTTATTTTCCAGCTTTTTAACTCATGTGTGTTTGTTTATATAATAATGTTTTACTAATATAATTTGTACAAAAATGAGCTTTTGATTACGTTGCAAATTTCACTAGGTCAGCATCTTGGTAATCGTGTTCTAGTTACACCGATATTTTCAATGTCATAATCAATCAATCGCATTGTGTAACAAGCAATTATTATTATTATTATTAAAAGGATTTTAAATTTTGAAACTGAATTGGGTTACTTAGATCTGATGCTTAATTAAATCCCGTTACACTACATTAAAGATCAGACATTTCATGCTATCGCACTTTTATATTTATATTTTATTTCTTTGTATTATAGGTTTCTATAAATTTTAGTAATTTAAAAATATTCATCCAGGTAGTTATAAATTAACCCACTATATATAATTAATCAAGTAAACTCAATTTTTAATCGCAATGGCGAATTTTGGGACGTATACAATAAATTCGAATACAATTTTCTAGGGCAACAATAAGTTGGATGATAGTGCATATATCTTGTAAATCCCATATATTAGATTGTCACAGTTGATGCTTTTGGCTTGTTATATTTGAAAGATCATTTATTAAAATTAGTTAGACAACAGGAAATATTAGATACCTGAAAATTGAATAGCTGTACACAAGCACATAAGTCAGATATATAAAGGGTTCCCTAAATAGCTAATTGAAATTATAAGTTTAAAAATATTTTACCATCTACTAAGTTTCCATCTAAAGCTCGAAAATCGGTTGTAAAATTTGTTTTAAAAAATTAAATTAAATTGTTGCTTTGGTTAAGTTAAAAAAAATTCTTTTAGTAATTTAATTTTGTTCCCTTATCTAACTACAATTTATTTATAGATAAGAAACGTGTGTTAACGTCTTTAGTAAATTAATATGAACACAACACGATTAAAGAAAAATACCAATACGTTACACAAAAGGATTACCAGAAGATCTTAAAAGGATAGGAACCAAATTCACATTCCAACAACATTTACTGAGTGAATAACCTATTAAGGTTACTCGGACATTGGTTATGTCCTTCATCAGGGAGAAACTTAATGAGGTTGTATCATAAATGATTTTATAAAATGTTGATAAAATTTATCACAGTCTGTCATATCTGTTGAGTCTAAAACCTATTCCTATATTTAAAATTTTAAAAATTACTTTACATTCACACACACACTTAATTATTATACACAAATTTATGACATTGATATTATTAATTTTTAATAATAATAAATTAATAATATCCGCCGGATCTGAATGCTTGTTGTTCATCCGATAAAGTTGTTAGTTTATTAATTTTATTGGTTAGGACTTTTGTGGTAAGCTTAAGTGCGGTGTTCAGTAAATTTATACCACTATAATTGTTGGCGTCTTCTTTACCTCCTTTCTTGAACATTGGTATCATTATGTTGTTTCTCCATGCGTCTGGTATCGTGCAGTGTAATATTAGTTTTTTATAGGTTTTGTCATCTCTAGGGCTATACTTTCTCCTTCGTTTTTTGAAGCACGTTGGTTATTCCGTCTAGTCCTGGTGACTGTCTATTTTTGAGCGAATTTATGGCTATTTCTACTTCCTGAAAATACGATTTCTATTTCGTGTCTTAATTCAGGTACATTATTGTGTTGATTATTATTTTACTTTGCTTTAATCAGTTCCGTCAGGTATTTTTCATTTGTTTGCTGGTATGTTATTGTATTCCTTTAATTCTGCCATTTCTTTCCGTTGGTTTCTTATAAATCTTTATATTTGTTTTTGTGTATCGTACAAGTCGCTTTCCATCCTTTTTGTAAACTGTTCCCAGTGTTCATTTTTTGTTCTTTTTATCAACGGATTTGTTTTATTTCATATTCTTCTATAGTTGTCTCGGGATTCTGTGATATTTGATATTTTGTACTTCGTATAGGTCTCTCGTTTTTCTTTACTTTTATTTATTTCTTTTCTGAACCATTATGTATTGTTGTTGTTGTTTCTTTTGTTCAGTATGACTTTCCGTCTTTCTCGAGCTTCTGTTGCTGCTTCTTCAATGTTGTTTTTAATTTTCTCCCAGCTCGCGTTTATATCTTCTACGTTGTCTATTTGTTTCAGCTGTGCCTTCTGTGCTAGCTTCCTTTGATACATTTCTCTTGTAGAGTCGTTCCACAGTGATTCTACATTGAATTTTTCCTCGGTGATTTCCTGTATTTTCATTCTTATCTTTGCTGGTACTAGTTTGTGTTCACTCCCTGCGTCTGCTTAGTTTAAAGTTCGGATATCTAGAATTTGCTTTGGGTGGATTTTTCTCTTAGTGACTATAAAGTCAATCATATATTTATGCCTCCTGGAGTTTTCAAATGTATGTTTATACTTGAGCTTATGCTGGAAAAATATATTATTGATTCTGAGTTCGTTAAAAGCACAGAAATTAGCCATCAGTTCTCCATTTGCGTTGGTTTTCATTAAATCTTTGTTTTACTCTTGGAACTATTTCATTTATGATTCATGCATTAAAGTCACACATAAGCATTAAGGGCTCTTCATGTGATATTTCATCCAGAATGGTTTGCAATTATTCTTAGAATGTCTCTCGTTCCTTACGAATGCCTTTCGTAGAATGTATAACATCCATTGTTAATATTTGTTTTGTAAATCCACATTGTTATTTTCTCACTATATTCTTCGTGATCTTTTCATAATCTTTTTCTTATTATTAATATCATTATTTTATACTGTAATGTATATGTCATACTTAGTAATGTTATTCATCTATAATTTTCATAAATTTGTTGGTCTCGATTTTTATGTATTGTTATTACCGCCCCTATCTTCCAGTCCATGCGGATCTTCTATTCTTTTTATATATTTTTCTATAGTGTTTTTCCTTAGCTCTCTTTCTCCATATTTTATAATTTTATCTTTACCATTAGCTTTTCCATTTTTCCTTCTGTGTATTGCTTCTCCAATTCCTCTATTGTTGGCTCTATTGAGATTTCGATGTCTACTTCATTTGCATCTTCTTCATTCACCGTTTCGTTTTCCTCATTCATTATTTCTTCAGTTTATTCCTCCGCCAAGAATCTCTGTAGTGATCGGCCCATACTCGGTTATATTTATTATCATTGTTTATTATACCTATCGCCCTTTATTTTTTATTCCGTTTGTTTTATCATTGTATTTATTGGTTTGTTCTTATATCAATTTTTCCCGTTTCTATTTGTTTTGTCCTGTTTGTATTTCTTGTATTTTTTTATCTTCCCTTCTTTTTTATTTTGTCTTATAATTTTTTTAGCGTTCTGTTTTAATTGTTTATGGTTTTGTTTGTCGTCCTCTTTATCCAATCTTAGTCATTTAATTGTTGCTTACAACTTTTTTGCTGTTATGTTGCGGATAGAATAATCATCATGTGGTTTTGATATGTCTGGTACTGTGATTAAAAAATATTCAGTTCACATTTTGGCTACAGTTGCTTCATTTATAGATTTTTCTTCCGCTACTGGTGTTTTTTTATTAAGACAATTTATCATCCCCATTTTATATCTAGACCATAACAAAAGGTTTCGTCTATATCTATTTCATCCGTCCTAAGTTGTTGGGAACAACGTCAACCGAACTATTTCGCAATTATTGCTAAAATCCGAACGAACTAGTAAAACCAAGCAGTCAAGAATAAATAGCATAAATTTATTAATTTTATTTACTAGCGATATTATACATGTATAATATGTATAATATTATAAATAATATATAATTTTAAATTTATATAAACTTAAATAAAATATCGAAGTTCATTCAGCTTAAGTACTTAGGTTTAGTTCATATTAAATTATGTTCATTGAAAAAAATTAAGAAAGTGATCTCTCCTCAACAAATAATCTTGATCTTTTTGTTGTTTGGCGATTGTCGCTGACGGATATGAAAGTGGCTTTGGGCACTGTGCTCCTTATTTACTGGATTTTTAGAAATAGAAGTAAAATTCTCGATTAAGTAATACAAACTAGAAAAGTGGAACCGCAATATGATGTAATATGTTTTAAATAAACAAACCACAAATGTAATTATTTTTTGAAATAATTGTGTATAGCAATAATTCATTATTACAAAAAATAGTGTATTTTATTTACAATTTAATTTTTGACAAAAACCACCTTTTGGTAAAAATTATTACATTAACAAATTTTTTCTTTAAGTTACATTTCCAATCGAAGGGTTGAAAATAGATCATGTGACACCACTTTTTTATGCTTTTTTCCTGTGATATTTAGTACTTTTTTATTTATAATATTTAATTTTTGCGTTTGATATAATTTTTGTATGATTATTGTATTCTTCAAAACATAGTCTATAAAAGCCTGTCCACGAAATATTAATTATATCGACATTTTTGCTAATCTTTATTTGTCAATATTTTTGCTTATATCTATGCATTTATATGCTTACGGGACTTCCCGTCGTTTTGTTTGAGGCATTATTTTGTAATACGCTTTCCCTTACAAGAAATCTGTGAGTCTCAAAAGAATGTTTATGTTTGTTTCATTGGCTTCGAGAAGGCATTCGACCAAGTACAACACGATACACTTTTTGATTGCCTGCAGGCAGCAGGACTTGACTACTGTGATTAAAATACTTATATTACAACCAAGTGGCTTATATTCAAATTGGAGATTGGAGTCGTATCAAAAAACTACCCATCAAACGTAGAGTACGACAGGGTTGTGTTTTGTTACACAGTTTTTTTATATTATATTCTGAAGAAATCTTTGGACAGGCTTTGGATTAAATTTACAAGATCTCCAGACATTCGCTATCTTAGTCAGCAAACAGTTATCGGATGGGCCGTAAAATTTAAACTTGTTAAAGACAAAGTTGATGCCGGTTGGAAAAAATAGTGTGGATCAAGGTCTGTTTTTATTAAATTTTTTATTACATTTTAAATACCTTGGCAGCTACTTAAACATGATCTGATAACCAATTTTATGTAACAAAAACCTGTCGGTGCATATTCGCAAGAAGGTCCTGAAATGTTACGTGTGGCTATCCAACTATATAGTTGTGAGACATGGGCATTAAAAACCACAATGCTTAACAAATTAGAATCATTCGAATTATGCTGCTATCGACGGATCCTAAAACATCATGGGTTCCGCACGTTTCCAATGAAGATGTTCTTAAAATTATGCATTCAGAAAGTCTATTCATAACATTATAAAGTATAGAGAACGAGATTACTTCGGCCATATAAATAGAGGATCCAAATATTATCTCCTTCGCCTTATAATACAAGAAAAAGCATAGAGAAAGAGATAAATTGGTCCAAAGCAATTTTATGACTGCGTAATATTAGAGAATGGTGTGGTAACATAATAGAATAATTATTTCGAGCAGTAGGCGACATAGAAAAGTTTCAGGCAATTGTAAACATGATAACGACTAACTTCCGAATACGAAACCTAAAGAAGTGAAGAATATACCTTATCTAAAAATTGACCACAACATTTATGAAGTAAGCTAATAATATATAAATATATATAATATAAATATAATACCGAACTGGATTTAAAAACTAATTCATAAAATATTGGTAAAATAAAGAAGAATATACAAAATATATCAAAAGAATATTAAAAAAATATATATATTTCTACAATAAGTAAAATAAATAAGTAAATATTTCATGATACTGATGATATATTATTTAATATTTTACCTAAACCAGCTCTGCAAGATAATAAATATAACCTAAAAATGTACAGCGGTCACTTAATAGTTACCACCTTCATTTTTCATTGTAATACTGTAAAATTGCATTGTTGTATGGATTTGGTAAATGCCAAAGTGCTTTTCAAAAATTTCGCGCTTATTGAAAAATAAAACTCTATTTTGACGAGAGTTATAGTCGTTGACCCTATAAGCCAATACCCTAAATCGGATGCGTCGGCACCTGAACTATAATCGACCTGAATATAAAAGTGCAACTTGTGAATTATTGTTTTATTCTCCAATGTGTAATGTATTTCATTTTTATTAATTATTATTCAGTCTGATTTGAACCTTTGTACAGTGAAGTCTGATTTTAATACTGTAACTGTTAAAAAACGCAATAAAGTTCATTCTCTCGCATTTGTAAATTAAATAAATATTTTTTAAAAATCTCCCTGGGGGCAGAAACTTTTAGTCGCGCAAAAAACAAGAGCAATTGCCAAATCCCAAGAAGTTATAAACCATATTATGTGCATATGGAAAATCAAACAAAGATGGGATAATTTTTACTCTATAGTACGGTTAGGTGGTTCAAAACGGCAGAATATTTACACAGAGCAACAATATAAGGGGTTAATAGGTTAAAAAAGAGAAGCTCTTTTTGCCGAGCGTTGCCCGGCAGCTTGCACAATGCACGTAGAAAGATTAAAACAAGTGAATTGATAAATTTTACAACTGCAAGAAAACCTTTTTTGACTAAGTATTTCAATTATGTAGCAATGGTCGAATAAGGTTTTATAGGTAGAGAAATCATAGGTTTGATGAACAGTATACTTATCATTTAAAAAATAGTGGGGGATTCTCGGTCAACATATGGGGATTGATAAGTGCTGAAGTGCGTTTGTTCTCATATAAAAGTAAAAATTAACAAGAATATACTATAAACATATTAACCCCCATCGAAGATGTGAGGGCACAGCTGACAAAGAAATTAAATGAAAGAAACCTTAGGCCACGGAATAAAATTGAACTGTGTGAAACAATTCAGCAGACATGGAAGGAGCTTGTTAAATTTAACAGGAGGAGATTGGTGCTATCTATGAACAGAATATTGTAAAGTTGTTTTTAATATAAAATAGATTTAAAATACAATGGATATTTGTAACCCAGCCTTCCTTATTTCCAGTATTAAGAACGTAATCCATTTTATTTAAAAAATGTTTTTTTCTATAACTTCATATGCGTCACGTTTTGTAAAATACATTTATTTTATTTTGATGTTTTAATTTTAATCAACCTATTCTGGGTCCGCCAATTTGACATAAAGTGTGCGTTTAAACAAGGTAAAAATTTAAAAAATCGGCTTTTAAATATGTAACGGTGTAAACTATTCAAACATCTCCAAAACAAAATTCATGACAAACCTAGTACGTAGCAGAAATATCAATATTGGAGACAACGAAGTAGAGCTTGAGGAAAAATACATATATCTTGGACACGAAATACAGATCACAAGAGAATAATGTAATTTTTCGAATTGCCACACTAAAATGGAACTGGGCCGGACACGTCGCCTGAATCAGTGATGAAAAGTGGATGAAGAGATTGCTTGACTATAGGCCAAGGTTAGACAAAAGAAGTAGAGGAAAACCCCCTAACGTTGGACTGACGATCTCAAGAAATTGGATGAAAAGTGCTCAAGACAGAGCACAATGGACAGAAATGAGGGAGGCTTATGTCCAGCAGTGGACGCAAAGGGCTGAGTGATGATGATAATGAAACTGTTCAATGACCGCAGCTATACATAATCATATAGACTAAAAGAAGGACGGATAATAGTAAATATAAAACATTTAAAGCAAATATAAATTAAAAATAACGAAAAAATATGCTCAAGAAATCATTACTTACTTTTACGGAACACATCGTACAATTTTTAATCACGTGTAGATCTAATTTTAAATTAAATGTACACTACATACCTACTATGAATAAATCTAAAATCTAACCCATTATTCCCTATCTATAGTTAAATTTTGTTCTGGGAAATATCTACAAACATCAACGCTATTTTTGTTCTTTACAACGAAAATGATGACCCAATTCCTCATTCAAGCCCTACCCAGCTTATATGTCGCACACACAGTACAAAGGCGAATTAATGGAAACTATAAGGGTTGTTTTATTTGGAACTTTAATTATAAGTTTAGTTTATTCTGAATTGCAGCAGGCGCTGTCTACTTATCAGCATGACATAAAATCTATTTTTTTGGTACAATATAATATAGTGCGAGTTTTACGTATGGAACGTCATTATTATCTCAAAAATGGCTAGTACGATTTATATAAATTTTGTACGTAATATAATATTGCCGATTTTATGATAGTATTTACATTATTGTCTTAGTTTCAAAAGACTCATTATATTTCTGTAAAAACTGAAAATCTGACAATTTAAATACTAGCACTAAGATCGGCCTTATTGCAAAACTCTCACCAACCAAAATTTATATAAATTATGCAGCCATTTCCGAGATAATTGAGTTTCCCGATTATATTATTATATTATTTGAACCAAAAATACAATTTATAAATATGTAGGAATTATTAGGTAGTGGTCTCTAATAAATATCTTTGTTTATTAAAGGTATTAAAGGGGTATTTAAAAAAAGTGTAATTTTTATGAACAGGCTTTTAATAAAATCAAAATAATTATAACAAAAAAATAAATTCTGGTTCCACTAAAACATAAATCAGTTACTTGTATGTTAATAAACAGGGAAAATAAAATTTTACTCTCAAAATTTACATAGATTACTAAAACTATTCCAAATTTTGGGAACCATAATTTTCAAAACAATGCCTACAGATAATCCCGTCAGATGTTCAAGACACAAATATTTTTTACAGTTTGCACAAGAATATCTTGTTCTTCGACTTTTTGTAGTGCTGCAGTACGTACAGTTTTCAGTTTCTATACCACATATTTCAGAAAGAAGTAAAAGGATTATCCTGGGAATGTTTTGCTGTTGTGCTCGTCGATGAATATGTGGTCTAAGTAACTGAAATCAAAAATTTTTTAAGAATTTACTTTTATCGATTTTTGTTTGGTATTCAAGGTGTTAATGATGTAACTATTTATTTCAGCAACGTCCATGGCACTATAAAAATTGACCATTGCCAATAACGAGTTGCACGAGCGCAATTGTAGGCTTCGCAAGTTTTATCAACAACATCGACACCGCCTTTTGTTTTGTTGTAGTCCAAGATTATTTCCGGTTTGCCAGTTTTCTCGAGCTTACACTTATCTCTTAAGGCAAACATAATGGATTTTTCTGGTCTTGCTAGTAACATTTGAGGAGGTATCTCACGTTTATTTTGACGTAATGTCCCAACTGTAGTAAGACGGTGTTGCCTTAGTATCTTTGTCAAAGGTAAGTTGGTAAAAAGTTGTCAAGCGTCACAGTTCTATTTGATCCCAAGATAGGTGAACAAAGACGAAGCACTAATGCTAAATTGGAAGCATCCCGTTGGTCCGGCAGGCTGTTTTCCTATGTACACTTTCAAATTTGCAATTTTAAACATTTTAGCGTCCACTAAGGCATATATTTTTATTCCGACAGTTGCGTTGAGACAAATTGGATACAAACTCGTCGTAAATTTCCCTAATTGGAGCTAATTTGTCGACTTGTACTCTTTCTTGCCTGGTAGCTTTATCGTCGAAAAGAATATGTTTCAACAAAAACTGAAATCGTATCCGGGACATAGTAAGTCTATATATGTCCATAAACATTCTGTCTGTCGTAAATAAATCGTCAGCGTTGCTCCGGATGTTTTTACTAGCACCAGAAATATATAAAAGTACCAATACTGCTTTTATTTCTAATAAATCAATCGATCTAAAAGAACGATTTTGTGAAACGTCATAGGCTTGCATTTTTATAAATTTGTTGGTGCAAGTAACAATTTTTTGCAATATTATTGGAAAAAAGAAGCATTCCCATATTTCTGAAGCTTTATTTTTATGCCTTATATCTCCCTTAGGTCCAGGTAAATGTGTGAAAATATTTTCAGCGCGTGTTCGAAAATTCCGTATTGATGCAGGATATTTTCGCCACCTGGTAGTTCCATCTTTACCGATAAGGCAGGGTATTCTTGAGGTACAAGGGGTTTCTTCAAGAATCTAAGAATCTTCACGAAAGAATCAAGAGTTAACAGTCGAAGCTAATGTTGTCATCCATAAACTGTGTACTCTCTCTATTATTGTATAGGGTAAACTACCCCTAAAGTTCCACTATATGAAACTTCTGACAGAAGCAATCGAATAAACATTATATGATTATCCAACATTATTATAGATTAGGAAACATCAAACTAATACAGACAAAGAGCCAATACCAGATAAAAATCGGCACAAAAACACAAAAAGAGAACATCGAAGAATTAGATTAAGTTGCAGTTAAGTCAAGCAAAAAACAAAAAACAGATGATCAATTATTGGCCAATAAACATAAAAATGCGGCCAATATTCCGTTAGATAGGACGGCAACACACAGAGAGAGATATAGAGAAAAGGAAGAGAGATAGATCACTGCTAGTAGTAGCCGCAGTGCTCCAAAAATGAAAATAATATTAAACATAAAGTACTTTATTCATGCATAAATCCAAGGACCCGTTTCTTGTACCTAAGAATTTCATATAAATATTTCTCAAAATATTGTAAAGGATATTTTGTAATATTAAATTTTATCGTTATCTTTGCATGCATTGAAAATCAATTCTCCTTTACTACAACCTACAATAACTAACTGTTAAAAGTTTCCCTATATATGAAATCGCTTTCTTTAGGAAGCAAAATTCCGATTCTTAAATGTTTAAAGCTCGTAAAAGGATCGCGATACGTAAGCTGTGCCATGTATGCAGCATCATTAAATTTATATAAAGAATCAAAACACACACGTTTACAACGAGTTTATGTTATTAAGAACATTGTACTTAAGAATTTCTAGATTTCGTCCTCCTTTATTTGTTTAAAAGTCTATTTAAATATTAAAAAACAAATTCTATCGACATAACACTTTAGAGGTAAAATTAAACTATAATATAGTTTACTTCACAGACTTTTGCTATAAGTGAAATTATACTCAAGGTAGATTTAACTACATTTCTGTCAGATACAGGCAAGTTAGAATTTTAAACGCTTACCGATGCCTTTTAACATAGTTCCTGGTAACCGTGTAGTATATATATATATATATATATATATATATATATATATATATATATACACTAAGGATCACTCAAAGAGTGGTGGGTTTTTCGGTCAAAGGTGGAGAAAAAAGACAAAGAAGGTGGCTACTTTATCTATTTATTGAAGACGTTTCGCTTTCTAATCGGAAAGCATCACCAGTTCATCTAAAAAGAACAGTATGAAAAACCAAACATCCATAGAAAAGTTAATACAATTGTGTTACCTCAAAAAGACATGTAGCAGTCAATGCTAATTAATGTGTAAATAAGCTTACTACAATGGACATTCTGAGATTATGTTGTATAAATAATTAATTGAAACTAGATACAGTTTACAAATGAACAAATTTAGCACAGCAAAAAAACATGTGGTAAATATACATGTATATAAAAAATTATGTAAAAAAAATTTTTAACTAAAAAACATTATAATTAGTATGCAAGAGAACTAGAAAGATCGTAAGATGCACTTCCAACAATATATTATTAGTTAAATTTAATTTTAACCTTGGGTAACATTATTAATAAATTAAGATTGAAATATAATATTTAAAAGTAAAATGAAGTTACCAGTCTTTAGCTTATAAAGTGCTGTAGGGAAGATGACAAGCAACAGGTTTAACACACACGCAAACAACGTGAAGAGACAGTGGCCTTGAGGTCAAAAAAATTAATTGATCACGAACTTACCTGTGTCTTTTTTTTTTCAAAATTCAAAATGCCTAAAATAATCAACGGAAAATATCGCCAATATGAAATCTCCGATTTATTAGAAGCCTCAAGACTTGTCAGAGTAGTGAAACTATCCATCTACAGGGCAAGTAAACAAAGTGGAATAGATGACAAATGAAGATGACAATCACCAAGTTGCCAAACTAGGAAGGCCGTTTGCTCTTACTGTAGAAGTTGAAACTCAGTTGTTTATTTACATTATAAAAATGCAAGAATTGGGTTTTGGTTTGATGGTGCAGGTGATAAGAAAGATAGCCTTTCAACTTGCACAACGTACGGAGAGAGATCACTTCTTCAATAAAGAAAACGAATCTGCTAGTAAATTTTGGTGGGCTCAGTACAAAAAGCGATTCAATCTAACACTGCGTGTTCCTGAAAATTTGGCTATATACAGGGCTTTAATGATAAATAATGAAATACTTCTTATACAAAATTAGAAACATTAATGGTTAGACTTGAAGTTCAGAATAATCGTCTCTGGAATTGCTTTGCAACCGGTATAACTTAAGTGAAACATGGATTGCACCGTTGATAATTTTCAAAGGGGTTCGATGGAACGATAATTTAAAGATAGACTGCCTACCAAATACACAAGTAAAACTCTCTCCAAAAGGATGAATCAACAGTGAGATCTTTTTGGAATGGTTTCAATTCTTTATTGCCTTAATTCCCTCTGTCCGACCAGTAATTTTATTAATGGATTCCCATGCATCACACATCAATTCGGCAGTTATATCTCTTGCGTCTCAAAATGGTGTTTATTTATTTACATTTCCGGCCCACACTAGACATCTGTTACAACCACTTGATGTAGATGTTTATAGGTCATTAAAGGCTCATTGGGCCAGAAACTTAAATGCTTATATGAAAGTAAATGCAATAAAACCCAATAGAACCAATTTTCACACCATACTGAATCCGGCATACATTTCAAGTTTTTTCCGCATCAAACATTACAAATGCGTTCAGTAAATCTGGGATATGCCCCTTTGATAGAAATGCCATTCCTAAGGAAGCTCTTGCACCTTCTCTACTCATTTCTTATGAGATACCTAATCAACGTGCAGGAGCTTTTACTCAACAAAATCCATTTGGGAACATATTGTCTCTTCCAATAAAGCCAGTTGCTGCAAATTTGAATAGAAAGAAACGCTATTTAAGAGCAAAGTGCCTTAATTCTAAAAGTGTTGTGCCGTCTTCAATAAGCGATACAGTATCTACGTCATCACCATATGTATTAGGCCTCAATCCTGAAAGTGTTGTTCCTTCTTCACCAATTCATGCACCATCTACGTCATCATCCTGTGCTCTAGCCCCAACCAATCAAAAACCTAAGAAATTGGTTTCTGAAAATAATGACTGGGACTGGGGAATGTGTAGTAACAGTTATTCACTATATGTCAAAAGAAAAAATGGTGCCAAATGGGTCCACTGTTCCTACTGCATGATTCCATACCATGTTATGTGCCAATCGTCTGATGCCGAAGATGACGTTTTTATTAGCGACATGTGTGGAAACAATGAAGACACCATTAATGATTCTGAAGAAGATTAAGTTATTTGTCTACCACCTGTTTTTGTTTTTAATTAATTTATTTTTGTTTTATTTTTTCATAATATGGATTTACTTTTCTTGTGTTTAAAAATTTTCATTTTGTTTTGATTTGATAAGGAATTACCTAATAAATGAATTTTATTATTAAACAAATTTTATGCGCACAGATTGGATTATCACGAATTTACCTTACCTCTATCACGAAATTATCTTACCTGAACAAAATTTAAAAAAACATATAAATTATTAAACTTTATAATATTTTACACAAAATAGTACCTTGAAGTTGTTTACTGAGTGATAAGTCTCCCTTTTGGTAATATTTTTACGGTATAAAATTAAAACCTTTAACCGCATTAATTAAATAACCTATAATTATCAAGAATGTACCTTACTTTACCCTACTCGTAAATTAAAACTCAAAATCACCCTAATACGATTAAATCCAACCACCACAAAAAATTAAAGATGCCAATTGTGTTGCCAGAAGTTATTACCAATATTAAATAAAATGACAAAATAATGTTGTATACGAGAGCATGAAATAAAGTATTTTCCCCAGCTATCGCAGAATTCTTTTTTGATATGTATTTCACTATTTTTGAAGCGATATTCGGTACGTGTACGTAATATTATATTTTTATAAAATTACATCTTTTATATTCCGTCACATATTTCCTTCGTTTTCCATTTTAAACTTTTACTTTACCTTATGGTACATTCCGTGCCTTTTCACCATCTGTACAATAAAATTTCTTGTTATTGGCCTTATCATTCCCATCAAATGTAAAATACTACTCGTCATCGAAGAAAATTTCCACTCCGTTAGAGGGGGAAAAATTCATGCTCACTGACTTTCCGCGATTTGCTGGTTCGTTTCGATTTTGTTTTTCCATGTATTTTAATGCAGACTTTCTATTTATCGTAACTACTTTTTCTTGTACCAACATATGAGTAGAGTTTGTGTTACACGCAGAAAAAAGAGGTACAAAAACAACTAAAAACTTCCACACTAACTACTAACTACAATGTTAATAAATTCCTATTTGATAGATTTTCTTTTAGTTATTTTTAGAATTCTAGAAAACTTTCTATGACGTTTTATTTTGTATATTTATTTTTTTAAATTAAAATGCCTCGATTCTTAACGGTTTTTAGTACTAGGCCAATTAAAACTGCAGTATATAATTTGGTGTCTTATATACACAAATAAAAAATAGCAATCACAAAAATTCACATTATACCTTGTAATAAAAATTCCTTTAAAATTTATACACGAGAATTCTTTCACTGTTTTTCTGAAGTTGATATAGATACAGATAGATTAACATCTGATAAAAAAGTAATTTAAGTAGTGAAAAATTTTTACAGCGTGCTATACAAAAAAAAATGAAATCAGCATTGACGTATCAAAGACTTCAATATGTTTGCAATCAGGGCTCAAAAGATATTCTGAAAATTACATCATCAAAATTACATTACATCAAAGTGACAGCAACTCTTTTGAGTACTATTCCAGTAATTTCTCTATTTTTCGGTTGGACCTGTCAGTTTTTCTAAAGTTAGACCTAAATGCTATGTTTTAAATTCGTTTTTATCGAGCTTTATTTATGTAATTGCACTTCTCTGTGCCTTGATGTGGACTCATTTTATTTTCTATTACCTCAAATACAGCTTTCCTGATGTTTCAAATATACTGGCGAGACACTGGATAGTACATAGACTCGTTAGAAGTTTGAGTTGGTTGTTTTCAAATATTTTCAATATGTCAGCTTGCATGTTATCAGGTCCAGATACTTTGTTGGTTTTTAGTTTTTTTTATTGCATATGTTAGTTCACTGAGCGCTATTTCTAGTCCTGAACATTCAGAAACACTGACTTCTGTCCCTAGCTTTTCCTTGAATAATTATTCAATGTATTGCCTCCATCTTTCAGGCATTCTCTCATTTTTGTTAAGCAGATTATTGCGCTGGTCTAGTATTAAGTTATTGTAGCGTTTTTTTTTATTTATTGTGTATAGAAAAGATTTCTGTGTTACGTCCCTGTTGTTTTTACCAAAGAAAACAATCGAAATAATATTTCAAGTTTTTTTTGACGAGATTTTTAAATGCGTATTAACGCTGGAAATATGTTTTTATCTCTGTGTTGCAATGTTAGGTAAAATAACAAGTTTTTTGTCGCCAAAGAGGTATTATGTTAAAACGCAATAAACCATGAATTCCCCTAATATTAAAGTTGTTTTTCGTTATTAGTCGAGGGTCAAAAAAAGAATATTTGTTTGTTTAGGCAATAAAGGAACATTTAAAATTTGTTTTTTTGTCGATACAAGCGAGGGGATATTGTTTTGGTTCTTGAGTTTGTGGGGACAGGTTAGCTGCAAGACGGAAGGGAAATTTTTGGCGAGATTCTGGTAAAATGTAACGAAGCAAAAGGGGTCGACATTTAAGTTTCAAACAGGGCAGACATGTGACAATAGGAGTCGACATTTAAGTTCCAAGCGGGGCAGACATGTGAGAATGGAGTCAAAGATTTGAAACAGGGTCGAGATTTAGATTCCAAGCGGGGCAGACATGTGATAAGGAGTCGAGATTTAAGTTCCAAGCGGGGCAGACATGTGACAATAGGGTCGACTGAGAGATTTCAAACAGGACAAACGTATTAGTTATGTAGTTTGCAAAAGTCGACAAATTTTGTTAAATAGTGGAACAATTACTCTCAGTAATATGACAGATTTAGAAAAGGGTAGCCACTAAATATTTAAAGGATTTGTGCAGATACCAGAATATAGAAAATATTTAAAGTATGATATAGGATGTCCCCGTAGTCGGCTTATTTCTTCCACTAAGTTCCTGTTCCAATCGTTTTGTCCTGGAGTGTAGAACTAAATCCTGATGGTTGCTGCCTTCCAGTTTTGAAAGTTTTGTCCGAGTAGCTTCCCCAGAGATGTAAAGTTTCAAAGTGTTTGTATAAAAAAAACATTAAGGTAACAATTCAATATATTAATCTTTCAAAGTAAAGACAGATATTTTTTGGCTAAAGTAATAATTGCTTTCATTCTTTGTCATCAAAATTAAATGTGATACCTGACAGCAAGATTAATTTGTTTTTTTGTTATGACAATTTTTAATTTGATTATTATGTAGAAACGATATTTCATATATAAGGTTAAATTTATATGTTTTCATTAAAAGGGATCCTTAATTTTTTATAATCTAATTGGCCATAATATAGTAAACAAAGAACATGTAAGTTTTTGTTATTTGTATTATGTTATATGATATGTTTCTTTTATAATATGTATTTTTGATCTGTTTTGTTTGAGACAAAAATAAATGTTTAATTTGTTTCTCTGATCTGTTTTGAGTTTTATTTGAAAAAGATATTTTTTTCTATATTTTTTATGTTATACAATTATTTCCCTAGTTACAACTAGTGGTTGTAATAGGTATAATTGGGCACCTCAAGTGGCGCCCTATATTAAATTTCTTGAGGTGTTTCCGTTTATTTTCATTCTGTTTGTCCCAAGAGATTTGTATAAGTACCCCTTTATTTATTTTCTTGTAGTTGCCCCAATCTAACCCCCAATATCTTCAACTTATCCACGACCCAGCTCTCCAACAACCAACTGAGTGTCGTATGCACTTGTTTCGATTATTTTGTTTGCTCAATCTTGTCCCCCATATTCTTACCCTGTGGTAAGCAAAATAGTCGTTACATTATAAGTAAGACTTTGTGATCCGTTTCTCACGTTAAGTTTTTGATCTTTTTATGTAGGTTAAAAGTGTCATACTTCTGTTCTAGGGATTTTATTTCTGTGCATTGATCTTGTAGTCTTTTGCTTCTTTAATCTTTTTCTTATTGATTTTGTTTATTTCTTTGTACCTTTCGTCATTCTTATTTCTGTGTTTTCTTCTTATGTTCTTCCATTAGTTCTAATATTTCTTGTCTCATCATCGTCTGTTTCTTTAAATTGTTTTCTGGTTTAAGTTTATTATCTACCACTGAATTACAGATATTTCTGATTCTATTTTACATCTTATCCACACTTATGTTTTCTTGATTAATATCTGAGATTACCATGCTGTTTATTTTGTTGTTGATCTCTTTCTTGACTTCGTTTCTTTTAGCATTTAGCACTAGCGAGTTTAGCATTAAAATCGCCTAATGTTATAACATTACCCTATGATTTTATCACATACTTCCCGTAGACCTTCATAGAATATTTCTACCTCTCTTCCTCAATATCCTCCGTTGGAACATATACATTTACCATTGTCACGTTATGCAATTTACCTTTGTGTCTTATGGTGTAACTTTTGTTTGATATTGGTGTAAACGCAGTAATAGATTTTTAGTCTTCTAGTTACTATAAACCTTAATTCCCTTTCTCCTATTCTGGTTTCGTTTCCGAAGTAGTATAGTGAGAAATAATTTAACTCCGTATTTTCCAAGTTCTACTGCCAAACTGATCCTAGATCCTGCCTTTAAGAGTGTTCGCACATTCCATGTACCAAATTTGAATTCCATGATCATGACCATTTTTCTTTGCTGATTTCGTCGTTTTGAAATTCACCCGGTTGTCTCATTAGCCATTGTATTCGTCTCCAGCAGTCCAAACTCATCCCGCTTTCCCTTATATTTAAATTTAGCTATGTATTCTATAATGTTTTCTTTGCCAGGTTTATGAGTTTTATCGTTTCGTACTTGATCTCTCAAAATTATCTTGTTTAATAAAAAGTATGATTTTCTTATTTCTACAAAACTTTTTCGATTTTAACACAAACCTAAAACCACTTTATTGAGGTTTCAATTCTTAAAAAAATCTTAAGAGTCTTATTTCGATTTATACTTCTTTTCTTATTATAATGTTAACAAATAATAAAGCGACGGGTAACGAAAGATCTGACGAGCTACACCCTTTTTATGACCCATTTTTCACCTTCAACGAAACTCACTTTTGTCCTAAAAAGAGAATAAATATCTACTTAAACTAAAGTTACGAGATGCTAGAAAACTTCCATCGATCAATTTGTATATGAAAAAGTGAAACTGCGAAACCAATTGAGGGCTGTCTCAATACTTTTGTACAGGGTGATTTGTCATATACTCAACGTTGGATGTCTGGAAATTTAAAAATACTTCTAAAAAGTGGCTAAAAATAGACGCCAAAAAGGAGGAATAATAAAATAAAATTATAGTAGATTAATATTATAAAAATACAAAAATGTACAAAATAAGTATCCAAAAATAGTATTTATTTATATAGGGCTATATAAAACATTAAATATGTTCCAATCTTAGTTAAATTAAATAATCTATTTAAATAATCTAGTTAGAGATGGAATGTAATCTGTCATAAAAAAATTCAAAGATGAATCGTTTCTCATTCACACACACATACGCACACATGCACACACACACACACACACACACACACGTGTACAACCCAGCTCTGAGAGGCATGTGTTTACTTTTAGTGTTTAAGCCACCTGATTTTAGGGGCAGTTAAAAGAGTGTTTTCGTCTAAATGCATACGTTTAACTGTTCCGTTGTTCCGGGGCTATCTTATTTCTTCATTATTCCTCTGGATTTTCTTTAATATGTTGTCTGGACCTCTATGTACCGTACTTTGGTTTTCGTGAACCTTCTTAATAATCAGCTCGGATATTTCCTGGGACTGTTAAATAGTTATTAGAACGAATACCTAAACATGAAGTCAGCATCATAATGGGGGATTTCAATGCAAAACTTGGGGCCGAACGGAAAACGTCTCTAATCGGACCTTTTGGATTAGGACAAAGAAACGAAAGAGGTGACAGACTAGAAATATTCGCAGAAGATAACAAGCTAGTGGTTCTGAACACATTTTATAAACTACCGCCGAGGAGATTGTATAGATGGAAGGCACCCGCAGATAAACCCCATAACGTAATTAGAAACCAGATAGATTATATATTGGTAAATAGAAGATTAAGAAACAGTTTTAAATCGGTCAAAACATATCCAGGAGCGGACATTAAATCTGACCACATACCTTTAGTGGGAGTCATGGATGTGAGACCGAAGACAATGAAGAAAAAATCTAGACCTAACTACGACATGACAGCCCTGCAACGGAAGTTAAAAAGCAAGTGGGAGAATATATTAACAACCAAGCTAAACAACTAAAAGAAGAAAATAACATCCAACGAGAAATCAATCAATTCCAAGAAATAATTAAGAAAACTATACAAGATCTGCTAAAACCAAACAAAGAAACAAAGAAGAAATCTTGGATGACTCCAGAAATCCTTCACTTAATGGAACGCAGAAGGTTAATTAAAGGAAATAAAGATGAGTATAAAAAAATGCAGGCTTACATCAGAAGAAAAATAAGAGAAGCTAAAGAAAAAGAAGCTGTAGAGAAATGTACAGAAATAGAAAGACTACAAGCCAAGCATGACAATTTTAATGTACACAAAAAGGTCAAAGAAATAACGGGTACTTTTAAAAAGCGAACACAAATGAAACTCATAGACACCAATGGAAAATTAATCATTGACAGCCAAGAGATGAAAGACAAATGGAGAATATATTTGGAGACGCTTTTTCAAGATCAAAGAACGGATTATAGGCATCCATTTTCAGAGAGGATGACGGGCCCGGATATACTTAAATCCGAGGTAGAAAAAGCAATAAAACGGATGAAAAGCAGGAAAGCAGTAGGGCCTGATAATATCGAAGCTGAATTTTTAAAACTCTTGGAGGAAGAAGGAATAATTTGGATCACGGCTGTCTTCAATAAAATATACAATACAGGAATCATCCCTGATAAATGACTAGAATCAGAATTCATAGCGATACCTAAAAAACAGGGGGCTAAAAAGTGCGAAGAATATCGAACAATCAGCCTAATGAGCCATATGTTGAAACTGTTTCTTAGAGTCATCCATGGAAGAATTTATAAGAAGTGCGAGGAGCAAATATCGGACAGACAGTTCGGCTTCATTAACGCAGTGGGTACCAGAGAGGCACTTTTCGGAGTACAGGTACTGATTCAAAGATGCAGGGACGTTAACTGCGACGTATACACGTGCTTGATCGACTATGAAAAGGCATTTGACAGAGTTTAACATCAAAAGATGATAAAAATTTTAAAAGAGGCAGACCTGGATGACAAAGACCTCAGAATAATTTCAGAACTCTACTGGAATCAGACCGCATACATGAAAACTAACGGAGAAGAAACAGATCACATAAAAATACTACGTGGATTAGACATGGATGTATCCTATCGCCGTTGATATTTAATATGTACTCAGAGAAAATTTTTAACGAGGCTCTTTACGGAATAGATGAAGGCATCCTTCTAAATGGTGAAAGAGTAAACAATGTTAGATATGCCGACGACACCATGGTGATAGAAGATAGTTTAGAGGGACTTCAGAGGCTAATGGACAGAATAAACGAGTACGGTCAACAGTAAAACGAAACAAATGATTATCAGCAAGGAGAATATAAAGGGGGCTCATCTATACATTATTGGGACGCAGATAGAGCGAGTAAAACAGTATTGTTACCTGGGAACTATTATTAACGAACAGTGGAGCAATTTACAGGAAATAAAGTGCCGCATAGGAAAGGCAAGAACGGTCTTTAACAAAATGAGCGCCATCTTCAAAAGTCACAACATATCCCTTGATACAAAAATGAGACATTTGAGATGCTATGTTTTCTCTGTGTCGTTGTACGGGGCGGAGGCATGGACGCTTACAGACACCACTATTAAAAAACTTGAAGAATTTGAGATGTGGCTTTATAGAAGAATGCTGAGAATATCATGGACAGCAAGGATCACGAACAAGGAAGTTCTAGGAAAAATGAAGAAGGAACCAGAGATTGTGTTTACGATCAAACGGATAAAATTGCAATATCTGGGACACGTTATGAGAAATCAGCACCGTTACTCCCTGCTACAGTCTATATTACAAGGTAAAGTCAAAGGTAAGCGAGGACCTGGTAGAAGGAGAATATCATGGCTGCGGAATTTAAGAACATGATTTAAGAAAACCTCAACGGAGCTGTTTCGAGCCGCAGCGGGCAAGGTTATGATTGCCAATATGATTTCCAACATCCGAAACGGATAGGAACCAGAAGAAGAAGAAGTTAAATAGTTCATATGCCCTTTCGTCCATAGTTCTCAGAATTCCCTTTTGGTGTAAATCCTTAAATATATACATTATTGTGACTTATTTGGCTCTGTTCTGCTTCTCTGATTATATGATTCTGTCTCCATCTTTTTCTGTTGCTTTTGCACGTATATCACCATGCTGCCGAGGCGTATGTTAGTGTTGGCAAAATTATACAATTTGCTATCCCAGTTTTTGTTTTAAATCTTAGTTTACTTTCCCGGCCTGTTAGTATTAATCGTTGATTCATAAGTATTTTAGCATTATTGATCGTTTGGTTCACGTGTTCTGTGAAGTCCAGCCCTTTATCCAACGTTATGCCTAGATACTTGGCTTGGTTTACCCATTTAATTGGGGTGTTGAATTTGGATAGTTTTTTGTATGGCGTGCCTTTTCTTTGTTGATACATAACGGCTTGTGTTTCCTTAGGGCTGACTGCTATTTTCCACTTGTCACACCATGCTTGCAGTAGGCTAAGTATCATTTACAAGTGTCTCGTTTCTAGGTCTGGGTCTATAATACAGTATACTATTGCTGTCTCGTCTGTGTATAAACTTAACAACGATCTGGGTTCGGTTGAGGTGTCTACCGTATATATGATGTATATATATATGGCGACAACACCGCTTTCCATGGCTTTTCAGCCTTCAAATTCACGACTTCAGACAGGGTTGGCTCTATCCGAACTCTGAACCTCCTGTGGGCTAGGTAATCGCGTCACTCTACCCATATTGGTTAATTTTATACAGCAAAACCTCTTCAGACCTCTCCTACTTTGTTGCTGACGAAGCATTTCCTCTTCAGAAATATCTTATGTGACCATACCCGAAAAGAAGACTGAATAACATTAACAAGAATAGAATATTCAATTACCGACTAAGTAGAGGCCGCAAATCTTTTGAGTGCTCTTTTGGCATGATGACACAAAAATTTCAGGTGTTATTGACTGAAATTAGTTGCAAAACAGTGAAATCTGTGAATCATATTATTCGAGTAGTTTTTTTCCTTCACAACTATATTCGCATTAGAGATGGAAAACCGTATTTAACAAAGTATCATGTAGAGGAGGAAGAGGAAGATGACACAAGTGACAGATCACCTGACATGTTTGCAAATGACCAAGATAAGACAATAGCCTTAGTTAGAGACATTGAATTGTTTTTACATGAAAAATTTAAACATCTGAAAATCTAAAATATGCCATTTATGCAAATTATCTAAAGTAATAATAAATATTGTTGAAATAATCGTTGTACATAATTCGTACAATACGTACAATTCGTACCATAACGAAACAAAAAGGCGGTAAACGTTAATTTTCAATAGTTGTTACACGATTGCTGAATCAGTAACTAAAATAAGTTCGTAGTTGTATCAGAGTGCCTAATTATTCTTATATAGATAAAATGGAATAAAATATTTGCCTAACCCTTTACACTTTGAATGATTTACTATTTTAAACTTGCGGCTTTCGCTTTTCCATGCATGTATTAAATTTTGTCTTTTCTAAATCTTTATTGCAAATAAGAGAAAACGTCTCTAGACAGTACGAAGTTACTTATAATCAAGGCACTATGATCAAACAGTAGCCCATCCCACATGCAAGAGTTTGTATTTAGTTTAAACGAACGCTTTAGGCTGCATGCGTCGCTTTGTCTTTGTTTACATCTCCTAATATTTGACATGATGCCACAAAACCAAAGTCAGGCCGCAAAGACTATTTGGTACGAGTTCAAGTAGACCCCTAAGGTGATCGTATACTTCTACAGGGAGATGAATAATTCTTTAAAGGTGACACGAATTTAAAATAAAAAAAAATCCATATTAGATTGTGACTCGATTCTGTCTGTGGTGGTACGCTAACACGATAAACTTCTGTAAGCGAACGGCTCCAATATTTACCTCGACGATAAGTATCGAATTGATTTTTCTACAACGTGCGTTTTTGGCCTATTATTAATTATACAAAGTTAACGAGCATTTTAGTTAGCTATGTATGTTACCTATACAAACAATAGCTCAGAGCAGTTAAAACGAGTAATAGTACTCGGCTGGCCCAAAACAAAACCAAGTATCTCACTTTTTTTCAAAACACGATTTTTGTTGCATTATCACACTTACTTTCTTTCGGTCTAGGCAGAAAAAAAAACAAAAAATCTATCTTATGTATTTCTCGAAATCTATGTCTCTCTCCAATGGCTTCTTCTTCTTCAAGTTCCACTCCCATCGGAGATTGGAAATCATTCTGGCAATTATAATTTTATTGGTTACTCGCCTGAATAGTTCAATTGAACTGCATCCAAACCATTCACGGAGATTGCGTAGCCACGAGATTTTACGTCTTCCTCCGCTTCTTCTACCTTTGATTTTACCCTGCATTATATTCCTTAGTAGTTCGTACTTTTCACCTCTAATTATGTGCCCCAAGTATTCCAATTTCCTGATTTTTATGGAATTTAAAACTTCGCATTGTTTTTCTAGTTGTTCGAGAACTTGTTCGTTTGTTTTGCGATCCATCCATGATATTTTCAAAATACGTCGGTAACACCACATTTCGAATGCTTCTAGGTTTTTAATGTTGGATTTTTTAAGTGTCCAAGCTTAAACTCCATACAAAAGGGTAGAGAAAATATAACATCGAAGCATTCTTATCCGGAGCGATATATTGATATCGCGATTACAAAAAAGTTTTCTCATTCTATTAAAAGTTGACCGCGCAATTTCAATGCGGCATCTTATTTCTTTTGTCTGATCAGTATCTTCTGTGATCCATGCTCCAAGGTATTTGTACGAAGATATTTGTTCAATTTCTGTATTATCTAGTACTAGCTCAACTTTGATGTTTTGTGCTTTTGTAAATACCATGAACTTGGTTTTCTTCAAATTGATTTTTAGTCCATAATCGTTGCAATATATATTTAGTTGTTCAGCAAGGTGTTGCAGTTCTTCTAGTGTTCCTGCCAGAAGGACGGTGTCGTCAGCATATCTTATGTTATTAAGTGGCTCACCGTTTATTATAAGGCCCTCACTGATCTCGGCAAGCGTTAATTCTGAGATGGCTTCACTGTATAAATTGAATAACAAGGGTGATAAAATACACCCTCGGCGGACCCCACGGCGAATCTGGATATCCTTGGTCGGACCCCACGGCGAATCTGGATATCCTTGGTCATTTCGTTTTCAACTTTCACTTTTGCTGTTTGATTCCAATAGAGGTTACAGATGATTCTAATGTCTCTACTGTCTATGTTTTTATTTAATACAATTTCTTTAAGTCGATTATGCTGCACTCTGTCAAATGCCTTCTCAAAATCAATGAAACAGGCATATACTTCCTGATTAATATCTAAGCATCTCTGCGAAAGAACACTTAATGCAAACAGTGCATCTCGTGTTCCCAGTCCTTTCCTAAATCCCATTTGTGTATTACTTATGCCTTCATCTAATTTCTTATGTATTCTATTGTGAATTACTTTTAAAAACAATTTCAAGACATGGCTCATTAAAGCTATGGTGCGATGTTCATTGCACTCCTTTGCATTGGCTTTTTTGGGAAGCAGTATGAATGTTGATTGGAGGCATTCTTTAGGTATTATACCTGTTCTATCTATATATGATATTGAATAGATCCAAAAGAAGATCAATAGATTCAGTATTCAGAATTTTAAGTAATTCGTTAGGAACTTCATCAGGCCCGGGAGATTTACCACCTTTAGCTTGTTTCATTGCATATTCAATTTCTTCTCGTATAATGTCAGGCCCAGTATCATCCTTAAATTCTTTTGGTGCTTCTGTTCTCTCTTTGTCTTCAAAAAGTTGTGCTATATATTGTGTCCATCTCTGCATTTTTTGGTTTATATCTGTTATAAGTGCACCCCTTTCATCTCTTAGTTGCCTAGTTTGAAGTGTTTTTCTCATTCCTGTTAATTCTCTAATTCTTTCTCAAATTCTTTTAATTGGAACGCCAATGGCGCTCTAACTCAAATCGAACCTTGGCCTTCTCCAAACTATGCCTCCAACATTGTCGGTCCCGCGCCGATCTTGTCCAGGTTCTCACGTCTAGCAAATTTTGCGCGTCCACAACTTCATTATCCCATCTTTTCCGTGGCTTTCCTTTTGGTCTTGCGCCCTGCATTTTACTATCTAGGGCTCTTTTCGGCATTCTTTCTGTCTCCATTCTTACGACATGACCAACCCAGCGAAGTCTCTGAAGTTTAACGAATTCTGAGATCGGTGTCTCTTTAAACAGTTGGTAGAGTTCATGGTTGTACCTGGATCTCCATATTCCGTTTTCATTAATAGGTCCAAATATCTCTTTTAGGACTTTTCTTTCGAAGACTTCCAGTTTTATTTTTGTCTCTTATGTCATCACCCATCTTCTGTTTCCCCTAGCTCTTGCCTGTGTTAACTTTTTTGTCTTTTGAATATTTATTTTTAGTCCGATCTCTTTTGCCTTTATTTTTAATTGTGAATATACCTCTGCCGCCTCTTCTGTTCTGCGAGACATGATGCTGATATCATCGGCATAGGCGGCAATCAGTATTGATTTATTTGTAAGAAGATTACCTCTTCCTATATTCAGCTGTCTTATCACATATTCCAAGGTCAGGTTGAATAGTGTCGGTGCCAGCCCGTCTCCTTGCTTTAATTCTTGGACTATTCTAAAGTTTTTAGTGAACTCTGACAGTTGCTATTGACGAATCCATTTGATATAACTTGTTTCTCATAACTGAGTCGTAGGCTAGTTTGAAATCTATGAATATGTTGTGAACGTGAATGTCGTATTCCCACGATTTGTTTAAAATTTGTTTCACTGTGAATAGTTGATCAGTTGTAGATCTTCCTTGTCGGAAACCGGTTTGATATTCCTCGACAATATTTTCAGTTAGTTGTTAGAGTCGTTTGTTTAGTATGTAAGTAAAAATTTTGTACGCCGTGCACAAGAGGATTATGGCGCGATAATTTTCGCACTTTAGTTTATCCCCTTTTTTATAGATTGGGCATATAATCCCGGTTTTCTCGTTCCAAATTTTGTTCATGAGTATATGCATTTGTCCTACTAGGTGATCGCCACCTAATTTATATAGCTCAGGGGGGACGTTGTCAATACCTGAAGCTCATTGTTCTTTTGTGCTCGTATTGCCTGTTTTACCTCTTCCATCGTTGGGGGTTCTATATTTTCGGTGTCTCCCTCATTGTGATACATGCCCATATGCTCTTCATTTTCTTGTGTCCCTAAAAGAGTTTGGAAATAGGTTTTACAGACTGATTTTATTTCTTTTGGATCACTGGTTATTTGCCCTTCTTGATTTCTGCATAGATTTGTTCGGGGTTTGTATCCTTCTTTTAAATTGTGTAGATATCTGTACGCCTGATCTTATATTATTGCTTTGAAGAGTTTCTTCCATTCTCTGTATATTGCCGTTTTCGTATTTTCTTTTCTGTGTTTGGCATATTTTATCGGCCCTCCGTCTTGCATCTTGGTAGCTTGCCCTTCTTTCTCGGGTTCTTCTTTCCATATATTTCTTGTGTTCTTTATTTCCTTCCTGTATGGCCTTATTACATTCGTCATTGGATCATTCCCTTATTGTATTTTTTTTTCTTGTCTATGATTTTTCTTGCTGCGTCAATTACTTTTGTTTTGATTTCTTCCCAATGCTCTTCGGTGCCTAGACTGTTTGACATCTTGTTGTTTAAATTTTTGTATATCAAGCGGTTCTGTTCTTTGTTCCTGTCGTTCCCTCTTGTTTCTCTAAATTCTGCATCTGTATTTTATCTGTACTAGGATATGGTCAGATCCGCAGCATGTTCCTCTTCGGCTCTTCACATATTATATGCTTGTTTATCTATCAAGACATCATCAATTTGGTTTGCCGTTGTTTCTCCAGGCATAATCCATGTCGCTTTGTGTATGTCGAGGTGTGGGAAAAAATCGAACTTATGATCATGTTTTTTCTACTGGCAAAGTTGATAAGTAATTCTCCATTTTTATTGGTATTTTGATGGAGATTTTTTCAAATAAGAACTAGTATTTACCCGTTTTTGAGAAACATCTTGTTTTTTTTTGTATTTACAAAACCATAACCAAGTATCACACTAATCCCCATTTCAAAACAAAGTATTTAACAACAGATACTCGGTTATAAAGTAGTAACTACCCTCTAACTTGTTTTTGTTGTGGTTGGGTATGTGATGCTTTGTTTTGATTTGGGAAAATATTAATGGAGCGTTGATAAAACCGAAATCAAAACATTAAGTAAAGTAGTTACACAATTAAAGGTTAAAGTACGTTTATTGACGTTTGCGTTTCCACTTCTCGTTCTCAAAATACAAACATTAGTAAATTAAACAAATTCTGTTTTTTGTTACTTAGTGAAAAATTCTTCTAATAATTTAATTTTATCTGACTCATACCTCAAACCTCATAATACTATCCCGACATGCTAAGTATTTGGTCGTGCATTTAGTTTACTTTCAATAAACACAAAATTCTGATTTTATATGTTTGTTATTAAAAAAACATAAAATATGTATCCTCTATTATGTTATTGACTTACTAATACTGGCATTTTCTTATTAATAACTTCCTCTTTCAATATAGGTAACCAAATCCTACTACATTCTGCCGAGGAATTTGCGACACAATTGGTCTCATTAAGCATAATTAGAGCCGCTTCTTTGATTTTTCTTTTTTTACCATTCGTTTCTATTAGGACTACATTTAAATTATTCCATTGAATCCTATGTTCATTATCCCATGCGTGTTTACATATTTGAGATCTATCAAATTCTCTATTTTTAATATAAGATTGATGTTCACTTATTCTAACATTTAATGGCCTTGATGTTTCACCTAAATAAAACTGATCGCATTCACAAGGTATTTTATAAGCGCAATTCTTTGTCCTTTCTTGTTCATTGTCAGGTTTGATTTTTGACAAAATAGATCTCAACGTGTTTGTTGTTTTGAATGTTGTTGAAATGATGAATTTATTTCCTATCCTTTTAAGTTTTTCTGATAGTCCTTTTATGTACGGTATTGTTATTTTTCTCGTATTATTCCTTGTGTATGCTGTAGGATCTCGTTCTAAGTTATTCTGTTCTATTCAGTCGATTGTTGAAAACGATATAAACGATAAAGAATAATAATTTTTTGATAAAACATATGTTAACAAATGATTTTCCTCCAAGAACGAATTTTCGTTAGAACAAGTACTTTTGGCTCTATCGTATCTATTTACTTAGTTGCTAGTCTAAATAAATAATCAAAATATGGTTATAAATATACTCGGTATAGACGATATAATATAAAATACTCGGTACAGACGATTTATTTAAAACCTGTATACTTGAGGTGGCAATATTTCTTAGAAATCTTAAGATCTTTTTATGTCACAATATATTTTTTGTAAGAGCAAAATTCAGAAAAGTTTTAAAACCATTTTAATAAAGGAATTATTATTAAGAGGTAATACTCTAGATGCTTTAATAAAAACGGTGATAAATGGAATGAAGAGGCACGTTTTCATCGTATTTATATAAATGAAAAGCTATAGTGTGGTTCGATTAATGATATTTAATAAGCAATAATATTTTTTTACATTATAATTTATTATATTGACAGCAGCAATTATGGAAACTATACTGATGAAAACCAAATTAAAAACACACAATTTTCTTTTAGGAACTACTATTTTTTTATTTTTTTTATTAACATTATTATTATTATTATTTATAGAGCGCTTGAGTAGGCCATGGAATTGCTAACGTTTGCGGGTTGGTAATAGATAGCTAGTTTACTAATAATAATAATACAGAAGTACTTTTACAACTCAAATACCTATAAACATTAATATAAATAAAGAAGTTAATAGTCAATATGTATAAAGAACTATATAAAACATAAAACTAAGTGTATTAATAAAGATACCAGACAGATACCATTCACAATAAATTAAAATTGTAAGAAAAACACTCTTCAAATAAAAAAGGCATTCATTCAGAGTATCACATGGTGCATTTAAAAACAGCTCTTCCTTTATTCTTTTTTTGGGGAATATGAGTGCTGGATGAATATAGTTACCTGTGAAGTTCATGCAACATACAGCCGTTAAAAGTTGTCCACAATCTGCACTAGCTACTTTCCCTACAAGTTTCTTTTCCTTGCTTGCTAATGTCTTGGGTAACTTATTAGGCACGGTTGATAAACCCGATTCATTCATGTTATATATTGAACTTGGAGAGTATGGCTCTTAGTTCATAAAGATTTTTAAGGTTATCGTAAAATCTTGTTATTTCATTTTTATTAAAACCCATAATTCGGGCCATCGAACATTTTTCTGTCTGTCGAAGCCAAATTTTGTTCCGCTGACAAAATCCTCTTACCCTCTGACTGACTCACCAGCCATTTGTAGATTTCTTTTAAAACAGTGAGAAAGATTATTAGATTCAGCAAATTTATACGCTGCTAGTTGCAAATTTTTTATTTCTAATTAAGTTTTAATTCCAACTAATATTTTTAATTTCATAAAACATCTGATCTAATTCTCGTATCTGTTGTGCTAATTCGGCTTCTAGGTCGCTTGGAATATCGCTTTGAAATCGTCCCAATGATTTTGGTACATTTCCACACTTAAATCTTTTTCTTAATGTGGTCTCATTTATTCCCATATCATTCGCTATACTTCTTTTACTACATCCTGCTTCTAATTTTTGCTGTATTTCTCGTAAGTTTTCTTCTAGGTAAGTACTCTGAAGTGAGTAAAATAATAGGTAAGTACTCTTATACACATACGTGATCTTATACACATTTACCCTATTGTAAATTTGTTCGAATAGTTATTGGAAAGAATATGTTATAAATCGACAATTTCATCACATAGACATGTGACATATTATTATCTAACATAGTTTAAAACATTTTCTTAATAAATGTTTTGTAATACATTTCTTTATAATTGTATTCCTTGTTTGAAAGGCCTCCTTGTATATCAGTAAAGGGACAAGATAACGAATTTAAATTAGTTTTAATGAGATCTTGAATTCGTACAGTCGTAAATTACGAAAAATAAATAAGAACTATGGAAACCACTGAAAACGGTGAAAATTCACCAGACAATTTAAAAAGTATCAAATAATACAGACACCAAGGTCAGGGCTGTGTTAAGTTTTATATAAGTTGGTGGCAAATAAGGGACTGTTATACATTTTGATCCCAAATATAGCAAAATTGACATCTTAAGAATTTTGTAATCGCAAATAACGTTGTGCCAATTACGGAACTTTTATAAAAATTTAGTCGTATCCAAAAAAAAAGTGGATCCGAGACTCCGTTTATCATGAATTCATCAAAATATTTTTAAATTATGTTACTAATGAATTTCTTCAGAAGCATATTTCCTTTGAATTGCCTGAGTGCTATTCATAATAATTTTAGAAATTAGTAAGTTGATAGTTTTCTTACAATAAGTGGCAAAATAGGTCCTGCGACCTATTTCATATAGAGTTAATCTGTGTAAAAACTTTAACTGCCTGTCATATAAAAAATTGCAAAAATTAGGTACAACTTTTAATATCACTATAGATAAAGATTTTATTGATTATATTGTCGTAAAATGTGTACGAAATTTCATACACGTTAATCTGACACTCAGGTAAATATTTTACTAATACAACTTTCGGTACGTATTTAAGTAAGTTTTCTTATTGTTAATATGCCATACCCAGTTTTGAGCGTAAGTCGTCCTACGCATCTGCCCTATATCTGTTTTGTATCATTCATTGTACACTAATTTGGACAACCTACTGTAAATTATAATTTAATAAACATACTTTTAAATAAATATTGAGCAGGACAACTGCTCAAACAAAAAGTAATGACAATCTTAGTGTTAGCACTCGATGGCGTGGCACGCAATGATAAATACCATTTACGTTGCTTTATTGAATGGAAGAAAGAACGTTACAAGCAGTAACTATACAAAAATTAGAAGCTTTGGAAATGCGACTATAACGTCTCATACTAAACGGACAAAGAGAGAGGTGAAAGGCTATTATAAAGATGGAATTGATAATTATTATTAAAAGGAGGAAAGCATCGTACCTATGTGTCATGCATTTTCGATTGATAAATGAAGCCTACTACAACTTATAGTAGAAAGCAAGATCAAAGGCAAGGTTAGATAGAAGGTAGGGTTAGATGGAAAGTAAAATCGAAGCTAAGAACTTTTCCAAATACTGGAAGCAGTAAATATAATAAATGCGGCACAAAACAAAAGAATATTGCATGGTTTATCATATGTAGCCAACCTTCGGTAGAAGACGGCACGTCGCGGTGGCTGTGTGACGTCGTAAGTGTCACTCCGTAGTGGGTAGCAAGAAAGGACGGAAGAGCGACTCACGGTAGTTTTCTAATAATTACTAGACGACGGTGAGAAATATTGTCAACAATACAACATCTAGTATTAATACACTTTGTGTTCCTGCTCATACCTCGGGGTATCGACTACAGACTGTATGGCTCGTCCAGCATGCCATAGCATAGAGGGAAGGGTGCATGTCATTTTTTACAATGTAGGTTTATGCAAAATCTAGTGTAACCATTCAGGTTGTGCAGAATTATTTTTAGAGCACGTATTATGTAAAAAAGTAAAATCTGGTGCATACTTAAGAGAGAAAAGCTGTAAAATTTATATTGTTAATGAACAAACATAAACGTAACAGATTTGGATAAAGCGTAAATATTATTATTCTTCATATATATATATATATATATATATATATATTATATATATATATATATATATATATATATGCCGGTTTAGAACGTCCTTCTCCGTTGTCCGACACCTAACTTCCATCCTCTTCTATCGTGGCAATCTTCCGTTAATAGATTTCGTTCGCTCATTGACTTTTTTATGTTTTGCTGCCACTCTAGTTTGGGTCTTTCTCGTGTTCTATTCCCTATTGGGGTCCAGTTCAGTATTTTTTTGGGCCATAAATTGTTTTTTTTGGATATCCTGAATTATCGTACCTTCTATTTCCATTCGTTGTTTTATATGGTCATTCCTCATTCTTTCTCTTTTTGAGACTCGCATAGATCTTCTTATCGCGTCCATTTCGACTGCTTCTACCTTCTTTTTTTGTCTGTCTGGAATTCTCCATGTTTCCGCTCCATACAATAGGCTGCTCTTAACCATTGTCTCGTATATATTAAATTTTCTCCTTTCTGTTATCTCCTTGCTCCACAAGATGCCATTCAGACATTCTATTATCTTTTTAGCTGTAACTATACGTTTTTCTATCTCTTTCACATCTGTTCCGGTATTGTCGAATGTGATACCTAAATATTCATATTCTTGAAATTGCAGAATTTCTTGACCGTTGTCCAACTCCTGTATTCTTCTGTATTCTTCACATATAAAGTCTAAAAAAAATTGTTAGATAGTAGTAAAAATTCTGTATTTAACGTTATAAGTTTGTCGTCAATCTACTATTCGATTCAATCGATGTTTATTAAAATGAGGTTTAAAAAAGATTAAACTAGTGCCTATAAAATACAAAAAATTTAAAAATATTTTTATTATTTTAAATCGTTTTTTTATTAATGCTTTTCAATTTTTTTACCAATAAATTTTTTAATATTTATGTAAACCACTACAAAGATCCTTCTTTGTAAAGTAAATAGAAAGCATATTAAGCACAGCTCTCTATTTTGCATGTAATGGAGCTCTCTGTTCATGTATTATTTTTTTACGTAAAATTCATTTTAACCCTTTTAACCTGTATAACTTTTTACTGGCTTTGAGTTCCTCTTAATAATGAGGCAGATGACATAGAATAAAAATTTTATAACGCGATATCACAATCCATTTTGATAATAAATAAAAAAAGCCAAGTACAGAGGGATTATAGTTAGTTAAATATTTATATATGGTAATAGAAAATATAATTACTAAGTAGAAACTAAATATTAAAGCTACACAGATACGTCGGTAGCATGCAGCTTTGAGCCATCGCTAAAAAATATCCAACAACTTCTTTTATTAGTGGTTTACTTTGTTTTTAGCATGAAGTACGTATGTAGTTTGTATACACTCGGTTAATCAGCGGGAAAAATTGTAAACTCACGAGATATAACGCCTAAAAGGCGCAATTTTGTGCTATTATCTGAGATAACTTGTACATCAAAGTTTGTTATGTCCTGCATATTCACAATTGATTGTAGCTTTATAAACGTCACATCTCTATTAATTTATATTCAAATAATTATTTCATTTTAATTTCTTTATTAATTTATTAATTTTTTTATCTTCAGTTTAATTTTTACTATTTTGTATTTAAAAAGTAGTTGTCGCCTTTTATTTTTCCTTCCTTTCTCTGTCTTTATTTTCTCTCTCTTTCTGTCCTGGAGAATAAATATTCGCCCTCTCTGTTTCTGTCAGGCAGACTAAATATTCTGTTTTGTGTTGACAGACAAGCAACATCCTATGACATCTGTGCTAACTTCAAGCAGTCCCCCTACTTTACTACTTTCTGTCATTTAACTTTTCTAGCGCAGTGGGAATATAATTTTTTGCCTGCTTTTGAAATTTATAAAAGAAGGCAAAACTTATTATAAGACTCATTTTATGGTCTACAATATTCTCTTGGGTTTATTGGGTTTATTGGATTTATTGGGTTTATTGAATAATTTTGTAGAATTTACTGATCACATCGATATTTTATTGACCATATCCTTTTATTAACCATTTGAGGACTCAACAACTTAGTCAGGACATACATATACATGTTACTGCAGCTGTCCAGAAGACACAACATTTAATTGAAGGACCTAACATCTACAACACACAAGCAGCTCATTGAAGCAATAAGTATCACAAAATAATTGTTAAGCTTTGGCAGGGTAAATTATTGTTTTTTTATGTTTGGTTAATATTTCTATTATTCTTTGATGGATCTTCTTAGATAAGATCCATCATGGACGAGATAAGAGGCCAAGGAAAGTCTTGGAATTAGGTGAAGGCCTTAGCGCAAAATAGAACCCGATGGCGCATTTTCAATGAAGCTCTATACTTCACTTAGGAGTTTAAGAACCTTAAATGCATCAAATTATAATTTCTCATATTTAAGAGCACCTAGTTGTAAATTTTTATACATAAATGTTTACAAACATAAAAGTTATAGCGAAAAATAAAATTTTTTACGGTTGATGCGGTTTTTTATAAATAAAAAGTTTAATTTTTTTTTTCACTTTTTATGGCTATGTTAATGCTGCGATTTTTTATTTATTCATTTATTTCTTATTCTTGTGACCCTAACATATACGATTCCCAAGTACTTCTTTTAAAGTAATAATTATAATAAAATTTACATTTTTCTATAAATACTTAAATACAATGAATTGTAGAATATAACCTCATCACCCCTATCGTACTGCATTGTTTATTTTTCACCTTTAGTTAACGTGTCCATCAATTACTATTAGTTAGATAACCGCTTTAATCATGAAACTACTAACTACTCTTCGAAAATTTAATTCTAGATCGTTAAAGTTCTAACTTCATGTGATCAATATGAACTAAAACATACTGCCATTAACTTCTTCGATATCTTTCGATCTTAAATGGGGAGTAATTCCTTTAAATTGGTAACTGAAGTGGCTTTATAATTTCGGAGTAATATCTGATGAACTAGAAATAGCTATATTGATACTGCGGGTACTCCGGATCCACAGGACTATTTTTAGAAATAGCTGCTCTTATATTTAATGTTGCATTTAACTACAAAATGTCTTTGGCCAACTTTGAAATGCTCAAATGGCTTAAACTTGCACAGTTTAAACAACTCGGAAGCCAAAATAAGTTTTTAAAAGAACAAAGTAAACAATATTAAGGATACAAAATACTGGCGAATATATTAGGATTCGATAAGGGACACGAGGTAACGATTAAGTTTAAATTAACTTATTACTCGATAGCCTAACCCTGACAACGAATTGATTCGTATTTGACCTAAATTTTTTAAGTGATTTAAGTAATAAATATAAATCTTTCTTTATAAAATTTTTATAACAACTAACAAATCTTCAACATACCCTTAAAATCTACACGACCAATAAAATCAACGATAAACACAACTAGGGATGGCGGTTTTTGACAAAACACCGGTTTTCGGTTATACCGTTTTTTTGCTTACGGTTTTGTTGCCGAGAGGGGGCATTTGGGCCTGTAGGACCCATCGCCGGCTCTTCGGACTTCTTCCTGTCCCCGGAATTTGATCGGGTGTTGACCATCTTTGCTTGTCGCTGGTAAAACGTGTCAATACTGCTACTGGTATAAAATAACAGTTACCGTGACAAGTATCCGTTATAGGTAACAGTTCCAAGGAACAGTTACAAAATAGCAGATCAAAATAGAAAACAACAGGTAAAATAATCTAAGTATTCTTTGACTTGCGAAAGAAATAACTTAGTAAACAAGGAAATAAAATGGTATATAAAAATACAATGCACAGAAAATGTTTCTAATTGTTTCTTGACTTACGGAAGAGACAACTTAGAATGAGAAGTAAAATACACAAGAATAAAAGAACAGAAAAGTGTAGAAATATTCCTAAGTGTTTCTTGACTTACGGAAGAAACAACTTAAGACAGAAATATAGATAAATGAAATATGTAAATATGAAACAATGTATGGAAATATTTCTAAGCGTTTCTTAGAACAAAAAAAACAAACAAGAGAATCAAATATAGTAAAATAAGAATACAAATATTTGTAAGTGTTTCTTGACTTACGGAAGAAACAACTTATAATAAGAAAATCAAATACAGAAAAGATATGGAAATATTGCTAAGTGTTTCTTGACTTACGGAAGAAACAACTCAGCATGAAATGGTAAAATAAAAGAGACAAATATATTAAGAAAATATCTTAGATAAATATCGGAAATAATAATGTAATAATGATTATGAAAATATTTCTAAGTGTTCTTTTGACTTACCGGAAAAGAATGACTTAGGCACACAATAAAATTAACAAGTCAAATATCAGAGAAATATTTCTAAGAGTTCTTTGACTTACCGGAAAGAACTACTTAGACACAAAGTACAAAATCAAATTAATAAAATAGAAAAAAGTAAGGTAAATATTTCTAAGTGTTCTTAACTTACGGAAGAACAACTTAGATACAAAATACAAGAAAAATAAACAATCAAAATAATCAAATAAAATATCAAATAATCAGTATATGAACAAATATAAGTCAAAGTAATATTCTAACCTGAAAAGGTCTGAATATACAATAATAAAATATAAATGGTTATCAGGAAATAAGAAATAAAACAATAGCTTAGTCGGAACAATAATAGCACCGACTAGGTCTACAGAAGAAGAGGCAAGCTCGACTGACCGATGAGAGAAATTCCGTCTGCTTTTATATAAAACAAATCCTTTGTTTTATGTAGTAAAAGTGGAATTTCCCTACATCGAGTCAATTAGAAATTCGGATTTGCCCACACTTGGAATTTCCAAGTATTTCTCCGAATTTCTAAATGCGTCCGGCACGGCGGTCAGCTTCTGCTTGACACGCCTCCGGAGACAGTTTAACCTGGCGGTTCTAACCGGTTTAAAAAAGCCGGTTTTTGCAAAAACCGGTTTTCGGTTTTTTAATCCAATAGGTTACTAAGTTCCATTTATAATGCACTTTAGTTTGCGATATTTCATTCGACTCGATATCAATGTGATCAAAATTAGTACTATCGAAAGAACATCAATATCAATATAAATAAAACATAATTTTTAATAAAACCATTTTATTCTATTAATTATTATATTTATATATAACTTTATTATTATTATATATTTATTGATTATTATCAAATATAATATTATACTACTGCTCAACAGAGAGCGCTGAAACAATTCAGGTTCTATTGTCATTGAATTTATTATGAGAGTAGAATATAATATGCAATTATTGTATTCAATTAATAATGCAAATTTAATTTACCATTTAAAAAAGTAATCCTCTAAAATATCCACCAACTTTCCTCTCCTCCCAAACCAAAAACTTCCACAACCGTTTCAACTTATAAAAAATTTCCCAGACTCTTTCAAATGGGATTTAAAACAAAATAATATCAACATAAATATTTTACTTAAAAATAAATTGGATAATGCAATTCATCTTTTATTTTTACTACCATCAAAAAAAATTAATTATGTATTACTTTTAACACGTTTGTATATTTGTATAATAGGTACATTTTATCTCATTTATTACTTCCTGTATTAGTGTATCGTTTTGAAAACGCAGGGAAATCCTTGGAGATTCGTATTCGTAATTGGTAATTCGATATTCATAGAAAGAACATTATTTTTGGTAATCAGCAAAAACCATTCACCCACTTTCAATGTCAAGAGTCAAGTGTGAAAAATAGATGATGTACCAGGTCACTTTTTATGTAAATATTATGATTACTAAATACCTTTTCAACGAAATATTATAATAAAACTTAATTGTTTCTGGCTGATGTGAGTTTGCACTTTCAGTTTGCTTCTGTATTTAAAAAATAAAATAAAATTTGAATGATGGTTTTGTTTGGAATAATTAGTTGAGAATAATAATTGTGATTGGGATCAAAAATAATACCTAACCTAATCCTAATCACCGTAAAAACCTAATAACCGGTTTTTACTTTAAAAATAAAAAACCGGTTATAACCGGGACAAAAAAACAACCGATAAAACCGGTTATTGCGAAGTAAAAAAAACCGGTTTTCGGTTAAAACCGGTAGGTTTTTCCCATCCCTAAACACAACTACAGAGACGGTCCGTATACAGATTGAACTTACTGAAAATGTTAATAGCCAAAGAGCTAAACAAGATGATGAGCTGTCTTCAACATTGTACCAACAAGCTCTTGAATATGGCAAAAATTTAAAGCTAAATATCGGAAGAGTTAATCTCCCAACAAAACAACAAGCAGATTTAACTACCTATTAAAGGCTGATTTATAAACTTTACGTTGGCGTTGGTGCTGACGTTGACGTTCGCGTTACAACATGGTCATGGGGACAAGGAAGGAGCCTCCACGAGATCAATAGTGCCACATCAACTGCAAAGTAAACATTATTGACGGCGTCCCCTGGAAACATCTACTAGTAGACGGCTAATCCCTCCAACACCGGACCAAACCAAATCCGATGACACAGATCAAGCCACAGTAGCGAGCATAAATATCGAGGGCATCACTACAGCCAAACAAGATATCTTATCAGAATTCTGCAAGAACACGAAATGTGAGGTATTGTGCATCCAGGAAACCCACAGAGATCTAACTGCAGCGAGACCAAAAGTCTCTGGTATGAAACTGATTGCGGAGATACCACACAATAAGCATGGGAGCGCGGTATTTGTGAGAACTCAAACCATAGTCTCATCTGTGGAAACAACAAATGTACACGGTATAGAGATAATAACCACTGAGATCGGAAAGTGCACAATAACCTCGGTATACAAGCCCCCAAACCAGCCTTTTATATTTTCACCCCCAACTAATTTTCAATCACAAGCCAATCAGCTTGTACTGGGAGACTTTAACAGTCACAGTTTACTCTGGGGCTATGCAGATTCGGACGCAAATCGAGACGCAGTAGAAGCATGGGGCGAAACGAGTGGTCTCACGTTAATCCATGATCCTTAACTTCCACCATCTTTTCATAGCAAAGTTTGGAAAAGAGGATATAACCCGGATATCTTTTTTTCAAGCAACAACCTCGAAGACCGATGTACCAAAGTAGTATATGGCCCCATACCAAAAACTCAGCATAGACCAATTGGTGTAAATATCTTCCCAATTGTCAGACCACAAGCTATTCCATTCAGAAGGAGATTTAACTTCAAAAAGGCAAACTGGCAAAAGTATGCAGGCATGCTAGATTTTGAACTACTACGCCTTGAACCAAAAGTTGAGAACTACGAAAAATTCGTAGAGGTACTCAAAAATGTGTCTAGAAAAACTATCCCTAGAGGATGTAGACAACAATATGTTCCCGGGATGTCCAGCGAGTCCAAAAAACTAATGAGAACATACGAAACCCTCTATTCCACTGACCCTTTTAGCCAAGAAACGGTTGACTGCGGAGCAGTACTACTCCAACAGCTAAGTCAAGCCAGACAGGAAAAGTGGATTGAGACCCTGGAAAAATAGACATGACACATAGTAGCAAAATAGCATGGAACCTTGTAAAAAAACTCAGCGGTGATCCAAAAGAACATAAACCACATTGCAAGGTTACAGCAAACCAAGTCGCTACTCAACTCCTTACGAATGGAAGAACTACAAACCGATATAAGGACCCAAACACTAGGAGAAGATTGGATTCGGAGACAAACCACCTAAGAACTCCACGACGGTCTGAACAGGTTAAAAAACGGGAAAGCTTCAGGTGTGGATGATATATGCAGTGAACAAATAAAGCATTTAGGCCAAGGAGCAAAAAACTGGATCTTGCAATTTTATAACACGTGCTGCAAAACCTGCAAAATTCCAAAATCATGGAGGAAATCTAAAGTAATAGCCTTGTTAAAACTAGGAAAGGATCCAGAAGACCGCAGTAGCTACAGACCTATTTCGCTACTGTGTCACTTTTTTAAAATATACGAGAGACTCATACTCGCCAGAATAGAAAAAAATTTACAAATCGACAAGCACCTCATCCCACAACAAGGAGGATTCAGACCTGGCAAATCTTGCACAAATGCTCTTCAATATATACACAAACGACCAACCTACTCCGACCGAAACCAAGCACTTCCTCTATGCTGACGATCTTGCAATATGTGCCTAAGGAAATAGTTTTGAAGAAGTAGAGGAGAAACTCGAAACTGCCTTAAAAACAATGACAGCGTACTACCTGCAGAATTCTCTGAGACCCAATCCCTCTAAAACCCAAGTCTGCTCTTTCCACCTTCGCACAAAGGAAGCCAAGCGAAAACTCCAAATTGTGTGGAATGGTAATACATTAGAACACACAAACCAACCTATATATCTTGGAGTAACTCTGGACCGGTCCCTCACCTACAGACAACATTGCTTAAAAACAAGAGGGAAAGTAACAACTAGGAACAGCATACTCAGAAAGCTAACGGGAAGTAAATGGGGCGCACGTCCTGGCGTTTTAAGAACAACGGCACAGGCACTGTGTTTCTCAACTGCTGAATATGCGTGCCCCGTTTGGAGCAGATCTGCCTACACCAAACAAGTTGATTCTGCGCTAAATGAGACATGCAGGATAGTAACGGGGTGCATGAAACCAACGCCACTTTCAAATCTATATAGAGCAGCGGGTTTTGCAGAACCCTCAACACGCAGAGGCGCTGCAGAACACATAGAGAAAATTAAACAGATCGCGGATGATCGGCATGCCCTATACAAAGCTCGAACACCACGAAAGCGACTAAAATCTAGAAAAAGCTTCTTTGGAACAGTGCAGGATGAAGCGCCTGAGTATTTTCCACTTCCCCAGGTTCAATGGACCGTCCGGACCCTAGACTTTAAAACGTGGAAAACCTTGAATAGGATAAGAACGGGGGTTGCTACAGTAAAATCAAACATGGCAAAATGAGGAAAAATAGACCAAGATGATGTGAACTGTGACTGTGGAGAAACACAGAATATGCAACATCTTCTTACATGCAGAAACTGTCCTCATCGATGTACCCTTGAAGATTTGTGGCTCGCCAACAAAGATGGAACCGACGTAGCCCGATACTGGGCCGAAATTTTATGAATGGCATGTTCGGACACGATAAAGTAAAGTAAAGTAACAACATGGTCAAATGGAAACTCGTACGTCTATTTGTAAACATCGTTCGCCGTTGGCGTTGGCGTTCTGTTCCGATCAAGATGAAATAACTTTATCTTTTGCAGTTGGCGGTTGTAGCACAGAATACACCGACCCTTCTGTGGTTGTAGTCACGATCACAGAACATAAAAAAACAAAAAAAAAAGAGCCAATCATCATCGTCAGTGGCATTACAGCTACCCTACTTTCGACCCTATTCGATAATTTAGCCATTCGCTGTATGTTTTAAAGGTTTGTGATATTTAAACTCAATTATTAATTAAATAATATTCCTCTACTAAATTTTCTTACCATTTGAGAATGCCATACGTTAAGACCAAACTCCCATAGGAAATTAATTCTAAAATTGTAAGAATATAATGTGTATTTTTATTTATATAACAAATATTGGCTTATTTTTTAAAAGTTTCATTAAACCGACACCGGGAGTCCAAGTATGCCTGTCGCTGCGTATTTATATCCGTATCTGATTATATGAAAGTCGCTTATTTCTCTTAAACATATTTACACGTTTCTAATATATTCAAATGGTAGAAATTCTCTTTTCTCTTTAGTAATTTAAACATTCTGACGGTTATAAATGGCAAAGCTTACATACTTGGCTCTCGATTTTTAATAATTTGATAAAACTTTAAACATCTATATTTATAACAATAAAAAATAAGTTGGTTGTAGACAATACCAATATAAATGTACATATATTTACTTATGTGCATCATAACCCAATTAGAAGAAAAAAACTTTTACACAATTTAATATAATATATTTTTTTTTGTTTTCAATACATAAGTGAGATAATTTTGCATACACTTCTTCGTTCGGTGTGATATTAGGTCCCCCTTATGTTGGAAATTACATTTGATTTGATTCGATTTGATTACAGACGAGATGATTACAGTCTTCACGTAATTGGAATAGTTTTACGGCACGGCATGTTCCTGTCCAATCCGGAATATTCTTAAGCCATGACATCTTTTTTCTTCTAATTATTCTGCGGTTTTAAATTTACCTTTTATAATAAGCTGAAGAAGTCTGGACTGGTCTCTTGTATCATTCTCTAGGTATAAATTTTTTCTTTTTTATAAAGTTTTTAATAGCTCACAAATGGTATGTACTCTATTTCATACTTTCATTGCCGACGGCACACACCGTGCGCCATTGGCTATTGTCTTCACAGGCCGAAGGCGCAACATGTGCGTCGAGCGCACACGTGACTTTCCTCAAGTAGTATGGCTCTGGCCTTTATTAGAGTCAGTTCTGTTTTTGTTGGCTGTTCAGATATATTCTAAAATATATACGTGCATTAGCGGTTTCGGAATTTTGTGTTTTTTATATAGTTATGGATGATGACGTTGTAGGACCGTCTAGTTCGAAGCATGTATGTAGAGAACGTGATGTGAAGATCCCATTGTCGAGTAAACAGCTGCAAGAATTAGCAGATTCATTGTGGAAAAGTTCAGAGGAAGGTCTAGTAGTTCCATCAGATGATTCTTGGTCGGAGAAGGATGATACTGCTGACAGCAATAGAGTTGAGGCTGATATTGTGAATGATCCTGACAATGTTTTTAGCGACGACGACGATACTATCCCTCAAACAAGATTATTATTTTCTGACTGGAATAACACTCCTGATTTGAAAACAATTGATTTCACTGGAATACCTGGATTTCGTAAACCACCACCTGTGAGTAATAATCCATATGATTTTTTCAGTTTGCTTGTAACTGATGAATTACTAAATCACATTGTAGATCAAACAAACATTTACGCAGAGGAATTTTTTTTAAGTCGTACCACTTCAGCTAAATCCTGAATAACCGATTGGAAATCACTTTTCCTAGCAGAGTTAAAGATTTTTTTTTGGTATGTGGTTCCAAATGGGAAATGTACAACTCAATCGGTTAGAAGACTACTGAAAAAAATATGAACTGTTTGCTATTCCTGGTTTTCAAAAATACATGAGTAGAAATAGATTCATGATCATTATGAGGTGCCTTCACTTTTCAACAAATGCTCTTCATGAAGGAGATCCTGGTTATGGTGATCGTTTGCATAAAATCAGAAATCTTCAAGATTATTTTAATAAACGAATGGATGAAATCTAGTACCCGCCAAAATCGTTATCATTGGATAAGTCCATAATGCTGTGGCGCGGAAGACTGTTATTTCGCCAATTTTTAAAAGGTAAACGACACAAGTTCGGCATAAAATTCTATATATTAGCTGAACCCGATGGTATGGTGTTGCAATGCAATATGTACAGTGGTGCTCAAGGTGAAACTGGTGGTACAGGTTATACTAAAAAAGTGGTATTGTCATTGATAAAAGGGTTCGAGAACAAATGACATTCTTTATATATGGACAACTTTTATAATAGTGTTCCCTTATGTCGGAAATTGCTTGATCAAAAAACTTATGTTACCGGTACTCTTCGAAGAGGCAGAAAACCAAATCCAAAAGTCGTTATTGACGCAAAAATTAAGAAAGGCGAAATAGTTACCAAATATCTTGAGGGAATTGCAGTTAGCAAATGGCGAGATAAGAGAGAAGTCCTATTTCTGTCAACGGAGTTTGAGGAAGAAATGATAGAGACACAAACAAAAAGAGGAGAAATTGTACAGAAACCAAAGGCTATAACTAAATACAACGCAAATGTGTCTGGCATTGATCGCCAGGATAAAATGCTTTCATACTATTCAAGTGAGAGGAAAACTTTGAGATGGTATAAGAAGCTCGAAATACATTTTTTGTCTATTATGTTTCTCAACAGTTTTCTTCTATTCAGAAGAGCTTCAAATGTAACAAACATGTAAACAAAATCAAAATTGCCATGTTAATAGCCAAAGTTCGCAACGGACAGGGCACTTGAAGAAGAAGAATAATGTGTTAACACAGCTTCGTTGTTGTAGATTGCGGTCCAGGATATTCGGAGAATTTTTTTATGCAACCACATTTTGAACACCTCTAATCAATTAATCTTATCAGTCTTCAGAGTCCAGGTCTCGTTGCTATGTAACAACACTTACCACATAAAGCATTCGATCATTCTTTAGCGTAGTTTTAGGTTTAAACTGTGGGTACAGAAAAATGATTTTATTTTTAGAAACGTTATGAGAGCTGCTTCAATTCCAAATTTGATCATTTTACTTAAGTCTAGTTAGTCTGTAAATATAAATTGAACTTAAGTCTCTTGATATTGCACGAAATGCAATTTTTATTTTACCACCATGAATTTTGTTCACAAACTTTTTTGACACTTTTCCGAATCAAATCAAAAAGTTGCATAGAGACTTATCTTGCTGCGGAAAATATTTAGGTTTAATAATGATTTAAATATGGGTAATATATGTAACTAAAGTGATAATACTTGCTGCAAATAAATATCGACATCGTATTAGGTTCCGAAGATATTCCAGAAATCTCCTTGTACGAAATTTACAAGGCCATAAAAAAGATGAAGAATAACAAAGCTCCGGGAGAGGACGGTGTCGTCACGGAAGCAATAAAGATAGGAGGCTCAGTACTGATAGCCAAAATTCAAAAGCTCTTTAATCTATGCCTATGGAATCAAAATATCCCAACAAAGTGGAAAAATTCAATAACTGTACTCTTACACAAGAAGGGAGATATAGCAGACCTGGAAAGATACAGACCAATATCAGTCTCCTTAACCATCTTTATAAATTATACACCCGAATAATAACGAATAGATTAGAGAAAAAGCTGGATTTTTACTAACCTCGGGAACAAGCTGGTTTCCGCCCTTATTACGGCACAAACGATCACCTGCAGTGCCTAAAAACCCTAATAGAAAAAACTAACGAATATAACCGTCCCTTGGCATTGATATTTGTAGACTTTAAAAAGGCGTTTGATACAGTGGAACTACCGTCCATCTTAAGAGCACTACAAGATTGCAGGATCGACCACAGATATTGTAAACCATAAGTCTATATTCTGCAACTAATAAAATAAAGATAAAAAGGGGAGTCCGGCAAGGTGATACCATGTCACCAAAGCTGTTCATTACCGTTCTTAATATGCATTTAAAAGACTAACATGGCAAGAGAAAGGAATATCCATCGATGGAGAAAGATTAAACCATCTACGTTTTGCGGACGATATCGTGCTTCTGTCAGATAATCTGGGAGAGATCAAAGACATGCTCCAAGAACTGAATGACATACTACAAGAAACTGGGCTGGAAATAAATTTCGAGAAAACCAAAATGATGACCAATATGGTTCCCAGCGAAGAGATACAGATCAATAACAACAAGGTAGAATTAATCGATAAATACACATACTTGGGTCATGAAATTAGAATAACCAGAGACAACCAAACCTGCGAGCTAAATAGACGAATCATGTTGGGATGGGCGGCATATGGACGGATGAGAGACATTTTTAAAACAAATATCCCAATTCACCTGAAAAGGAAGACATTTAACCAATGCATCTTACCAGTTTTGACCTACGGAGCAGAGACCTTAACTTTAACGAAAGCTACGGCCGAAAAACTGAGGGTAACACAAAGGCGAATGGAGAGATCAATGCTGGGCCTGACCTTGAAAGATCGCGTAAGAAATGAGGAGATACGCCGACGAACTGGCGTAGACGATATTATACTGCGAATCAATAAACAAAAGTGGAGGTGGGCTGGACATGTTGCTAGAATGGAAGACGAAAGATGGACGAAGAGATTATTGGAGTGGAGACCAAGAGCCGACAAGCGAAGTCGAGGCAGACCACCCACCCGATGGACCGACGACCTAAGGAGAATAGAAACAAACTGGATTGCAGCAGCTAGAGATAGAGAGAACTAGAGACGTTTGGAGGAGGCCTATATCCAACAATGGATGTAAAAATTTGGCTGGATGATTAGAGATCACGCCAAATATCATTCGGTAAGAGAATTATTCAACAAACGCGTAAAAAGAAGATAATAACTAGAAGACTTAAACATTTACAGAGAACTATTGCTGGATGGTTCGTGAGCCAACCTATTTTACTTACTTCATATTTACTAATTATTTTATAAAATTATTGAGTAGATTGTATATTGCGATAAAGAAAGTAATAAAAAACGAATAATTATTTTATAAATTTGGAACATCCTGTATGATTTTATATAAATTATAATTTTGTAGTTACGATTTTTGTATTCGCGGTATATTTCTAGAAGTTTCCCTGCAAATAAACTACTTTTTTATTACTCAATATAGAAGTTTCTTAATACGGAATAAAAAATGTTTTGTTTAATACTTTAATAAAAAATATTATAAAAATTGTACAAATGTAACGCTCTATAAATATCTATATTTGCTTTAAATATATTCTGGCGGGAATAAGTAATTTAAACGTTGGGTCTGTTAATTTTCTCGGAGTTTGTAATATTTTGTTGTTGATGAAGTAAGTGAAAATTGGCTGAATGATGGAGGGACGTTATAAGCACATTATGGACTATTTGAGATATTTTTCATCGGGGGTAGGTATATCTAGATGAACAGTTAACTGAAAGAAGCAACAGGAGTTTGGGGGTCGAGAGGGGTCAGACAAAGCGCACGCTTGCAAGAGGCAGCACGCGACTGTGCGACGGGTTAAGCTATAACGGCCACATTTATAGACAAGTCCGCCGAGGAACGACCCGTGCCGTTTTTGTGACTGGTGCCTTTTCGGTATTGTTTGACTGTGCTTTTGGGGTAAGCTCACTTTTCTTTTATATCTGGCTACTGGTTCATAAGTCTTGTTTTTATTGTTCTACGCCCTACTTAAAAACTTTTTAAATACTTTCCAACAACTTTTCCACTTATAATACTTTTAATTTATGTTACGCTCTTTCGGGCATTTAGGGACGTAAACAATTTATTTTAAAAATGTGCTCTTCTACATAACTATTTTTAATTAAACGAAGCGGAAAATGGTTAACAATGGAATCGGAAAATGAATTGTACATAGCGTAGTTCGCCGCACAAAAAACTGCATCGCTCTGCATTGTTGAAACTCATTTCATTGCGAACGCATATCAAACGAACGTATTTCCTTACCTAATATTTTCTCGTATCTCAATGTTCAATCTCTTCATCACTGAAAAATATTCCAACTTTGCGCTTTGTTCGTTAATTTATAATTATGTATCGCGTTCGTCAAAATTATATATTAATAACCAAAATCTATTTTTTATTTATTTCTTTAATGAATTTTACTGATTTTAAATAAAAATTTTGCTCAGTTACCACAACAAAACTTTACGGTTTTCAATATTTGTAAATATTTCCTCTATAACAACCAACTCGAAGGAAAACTTTAAAAAACTCGCCAATAAGTTGATTGGAAGTTTTATATTTAAAATTAAACTTTTTCCAATAAATAAGCCAGGCGTTTTCTATCGTTAAAAAGTAAAAATAAAATAAGCAACAAAAAATAAATGATGTTCGTGAAGTTTGAAAGTTGCTTCGCAACTTAGACACGTGTAACGGTACTTTAAGGAAAGAAAAACCTCGACATATATTGAAGTTCTGTACTATCTTTATATTTTGGCAACGAAAGTTTTGCATGGAGGGTACAAAAAACTATTTTTGTAAATGGGTGAAAACCTTTAATGAGGAAACAATTAAAAGAAATATCCAATTGTTACGTTTTGCTTTTGAAAAAACATTAAATATAAAATATTAAATACAAAACCCATAAGTGGGAATTTTAAAGTAATTTATACCCAATTAAATTGTTATAATTAAGAAATAAAAAAACCAAATTTTCACGTAGCGAAAAGTAAAAGCGCTTATTTCTAGATATAGAAAAATATTTTAAAATAACTGAATATCTCATAGGTTTATATTTCTTATTTTAAATTTTGCATAGAGTGTTTAAGATAAAAGTTTTTGCGACGATCACAAAAAAGAAACATATGAGAACTTTTGGAGATCGGAAAATATTATTTTCCGATGTAATAAATATTTTATTGTATTATTTTCTTTTAATTGAAACTTCTTCTATTAACAAAATTACAAAATAAGATGATTAAATTACGTTTTATAAACTTGATTATGCTTATCAGCATTGAATTTGTTGATACGTATTCAAAATAAAAAGCAAGTGAAAAGATAATAATGTTAAATATTGTTTTTTTTTTATAATTTTACAATCTTTTCTTTTCTTAAATAAGAAATTCAAATATGTGTTTAACTTCTATAATCTGCGTAATTTTAGGTTTTTCAAATTCTTTTAAATGAATGTAACTTTTGGATAAAACATTCACGTTATCACAAGATAATTTTAAGATAAAAAACGCATGTCTTTAGTTGCGTGGAAAAGCTTCTATCCTATCTTTAAATAATCTAAATTGCCTCCAATCTACTTATTTAAATACTAAAGAAATAATTTGACTTAAAATTACGTTTTTTGTAAAAGTATCAAATCTATTCGAATTTGGACAACATTATCTAAATGTTTTCGATTTTACACCTATTCCTATTTAAAACCTACAGTTTAGATTTCTCTGAAAATGCATTGTAAAATGATTGTATATTCTGATATTAAGATTTTTTGCCTCGTCGAATAATTGATAGTGAGAATTAAGGGGTTAAGTTTTTAATTTGAATTTTAACATAAAGCATGCTTTTTTCATAATCATTCCCATCATTCTCATTATTTGCCTAAAAAATCTGCTACTGGAGTTTTCCCATAAGACTGCCTTATATGCTAAATGTATAATATTCACCTCTCAGTTATATGGTATTAAATACATTTTTAATTAAAGCAGTGCATAGCAGCCTATGTTTTTTTTTATACAAAACTTTGAAATATTTTCATGGCATGTCTTATTGATCAATAAAATGTTAACAAGCAAATATTTTATCAACAAAAGTTTTGTTTTTCATAACTAACTCTATCTTTTTCCTTTATTAACCGCATCAAGCATTGATGGTATATTGAGGGAATACAATAATTAAAATATAAAATTGCATAGTAAATTACACTTTCAGGTGGTATGTTAATTAAAAATTTAAGTTATATGATATTAAGATCGATGAAATATGGGAAACATAAAACTAATTTATAGCATGTTCAGGATATTAATATACTTTAGATAGAATCAGCTTTTAAACTGAGGTTAATTGGGTCCAAAAACTTGTGAAATATTTTTAGATATTGAGAATTCGTTGTATGTACTTTCATTGTTGTATTTAAGGACAATCTACAATATTATGGGTTACAGATATACACTATTACTATATTCAGATAAAGGGCAATTTGATTTATAGATGAGGTAACCATAAGTTATTTTGCTGTGTTTGCAAACGAGCGACTTTAACATATAACTGGAGGTTAATGCTTTATTAACACCATAAATTTATTGTAGGCTTAATAGTGCGTATAAACGATTGTGACTGGTGCCATTCATTTTCCCACATACTTATCACTTTTTCTTTAACGAAACATTTGAAATCGGTTACCGACACTGAATTCACTAACCACGACGACGTACTTTGTATTGCCTTACTCATGATGATCAGCTCTTTCGTTGCAACTGTGTTATTTGTTTTTATCATTAAATCTTTTTTTTACACCAGGTTCCAAATTACTTTGTTACTACTTACTTTGCTGTGAGTTATTTTGGTATGATTTCAGTAAAAACATTACCTAGAGCAGGGAAGCAACGATTTTCTCAAGACACTCTTTGATACAGGTATCTAATAATTGCTTTTGATAAATTTGGTGATAAAAATATGTAATAAATTTTGAATTATAAATAATACATAAACAATGTAAGATCGCTATTTAATTTTTAATACTAAAAGTGAAAACCAGGAAAAATAAAAAAGTGTCCCAAAAATAGCTTGAACTAGTCAACTTTTTTAAAATGATTAATAATTTTTTGTAAAATGCAAAAAAAAATTAATTTCGGATGAGACTGGGGACAATATCACATATATATTGGGCTTTAAAAATGCAAAGCGGTTTCACTTATAAATAGTTATTGCAAAATTGAAATGGTTTATACCAAAAAACTTTTATCAAACGCATCATCAGGCGTTAAATATTGGGTCTACAAGAATTCTGAGGATTTTAAGTACTGTGATTTTAAGCTTATAAATATTTAAAAAACCTTTACACGCATTAACATGTAGGTAAGTAAAAATATTTTTTTTCGAAATAATGGAATTATTACATACATTAAAAAAAAAGCTACAAAAAACTCGGATTGTACTGTCCTAAATTGTGTGTTAAATGTACCGCTAAAAATTGCAAGAACATAGAAACTTAGAACTATTTAGAATTAGAAATAGATACTAATGGTAACAAAGATAACGAATATGTAGAAAATAATTGTGATAGTAAACATGGTACATGTCTAAAAAGCACGTTTAAATTAATAATGTACAATTTCATTAATGTAGGTGAACTAATTTAAATGCTTATATCATTCTTAGTAAAATTTATAGACTTAATTTTTCTATTTTTATGTATAGTTATAAAATGTTATAACAATTAATTTGTTTAAAATTTATTTGTAATGTTTTTGAGCCAAAAAAAATAATTGTAAAAATTATAAGCATAATTTTAGAAAAATTAACACGTAGGTACAGATTTAATTTTCTAATAAAAAATTAATTTTTTTTTTTTATTTAGAATTTATGCATCAACCATTAAAGGTTATTAGCGGGTTTTACAGATTTTACAGTTGTTATTACAAATACAAATTTACTAATTACAAATTGCCTATTAAATTACACATAATAAATTACAAATTACAAAGAGATACATATAATATAACTTAAATTTTGTGTTGTAAAATAATATAGAATTTATAGAATTTACGTTTATAGAATTTATTGATAAAAGGTTTTATTTATAACTATAATAAGTAATATTGCTTATAACAAGAATATATAAATATTTAAGTTACCTATCATTTGATAACCTTTTTTACTAATAATAATAAGTGATAAGCAATGCGACCAATTTGCGTTAATAATGTTGGAAGACTCAGAGGTTTCCAGAGCAACATTTAACACATGCACATTCTTTTGATCTTGTGAATTGTGCTTCTTTAATTTCATAATATTTATAAACAAAGCTAAATTTTTGAAGAACTAGTTCAGATTTTAAGAGTCGGAGGAGATGTACAAATTCCAGACTTTCAAATATTTTTTCGAGTTATTTTAAATGTTCAAAAATGTTTCAGAATTCTTGCAGATCCAATAGTTTATGCATGTAAACGTTGTAGAAAAAAGCTTTCTGTAATAAACAATTTCAATTTTGCAATAAATATTAAGTGAAACTTTTTAAAAATTTTTTAGCTGAATATATGTGAATTGTCCTTATTCTTAAGTGAAAACTTTTTTATTTAAAAATGTCAAAAAAGTTGGTTTTTAAATAAAAATATTTAAAAAATCAAAGGAGCTGGTAAAACTGTATCGCAACCTGTAAAAGTGGGTAAAAATAAAATATGTTCCAAAAGAGATGAGATATGATTTAACCTTTTCGAAAAATATACTTCTTCGGCTTTGTTTGGCCGAGTCCGTTTTAGAAAGACAATTTCGAAATTAGTTGGAGTGAGAGCAGTGACTAGCACTAGAACATCGGTATCTTTTGCCATTTATTTTGTTGTTAACATTTTCTCCTTTTTCTATGGCAGTAGTAAAAATAGCCCTATTTGCGTCAGTTTTAAATTGTATAGATTTAATGCCTTCTACAGTCAATTTCGTTTGTAACATTTTATGGTTTATAAAAATTATTACCACTTTGAGTAACAAAAGTGAACTCATTTCTATCGATATTTTCCGAGTTGCAAATCTTTTATTTTCTATGCACTTTGGAAAAATTGGTACCTTTAGGTAGGCTTGAAAATGGTCCCCACATTGGCTTTTTTAAATATTCGACCAATTCTGTCTGTTACCCCCGATATATCGGGCAAGAACGCTTTGCGTATACATTCTGCTTCTTCATCCTTTCTTCTATACTTGTGATAATTGTAGAAAGGTTTTTTGTTGTTAACCTGTTTGTAAAGAAGATGAATTTGTAATTCTGGTTCTTGTTGTAACATATTTTTAACACTTGGTAACTGCTATGTAAAATTGATTCGTCCACACTTTTGCATTTGTTCACCTATTAATTTTAACTATTAGTTATTTCACGCTTTTTCACCTAATAAACTTTTGATTTGTACATTCTTAATGGTGTTCGGTTTTCGCCCGTTCACCAAAAAGTGATACTTCATTCCGCATAGTTTTGATCATTATATTATGTATAATATTAGATATAGCTTAAATTAATAAGCTCGTCGACAAAAGCCCCTTTAAACATTATGAAAAATATTAAAACACCACATTTTTCATTAATATCACATATCACATTTTTACAATCATCGCCAATTTTTTAGTAAAATGTTCCTCCACAAAATGTATATAACAATATAATATACAAAAGTCTTTACTACATCAATGAATAAATAAACATATCATTCACTACGTTTTGAAATACACAGGATAGCAAACTCGATTAACACAGCAACATAATTAACATGAACACTTACAATATGAGCATTTAACCTTCCGTCATTAAAGTTGTCTCGGGATTACGTCAAAGGAACATGCGCGTTGACTTATCTTGTTTTGTTATAGTATCATGGGGAGGTATAAGCCGATTCTATTTTTTTTACTTTTTGCCTTGTTTTAAACTTTTAAAGCCCACTATTGCTCTATTCCAGTGGTTTATATTTCTAACACTATTTCTTTTGTCATGTATACGTACGAAAAAATAGTTGTTTCGTTAAAACTCGAATTCAGGAGCATCATCGAGCAATTAGATTCGACATTTCTCTTATTAAGCAGTGACACTACTCCGTCAAGATACCAAACAATTATATTGTAAAGAAACCCATTTTCTTCGTAAGAGCTGTTGCAGACTAGTTTAGGAAATTTATGATCTACTTTTAAATACCCTCAATATTTGATATAATATTTAAATATATTCGATTACAGAAACTCCTCCCCTGGCATTTAGTTTTCGCCTGTGGAAGCCACTTATTATATTTAATTAAGTAAAATAATATAATAATATAAACTGTACATATTTATCAACAATTATCACTTGACTTGTCTCATATAAAATGAACAAAAAAGTTTTTATTCCAGAGATGTACATTTAGATTTGTTTCATTTTTATTTACGTATAATGTTTAAAATTAGTTTTAAAGTGAGAATTTATAAACTTTTTCGTTTAGATCATACTTTTTAAATTTATAAAACAAAACAAGCAATTTAAATGTTTTATTTCCAAAGGCAGATGCATTGCTTCCTTATCTGACATAATTCTATCTGCAAAAATATGAGAGTTGTTAAAAAGTATTAGGGAGAGAAATTCCCTTGGCATTCTTATTCAAAAATACCACGACTAAGGACAGTATACAAAAGAAATTAGTTGAGGACACAAATTACGAGCAGGCTGGAGAGACTTGCTTTTATTTTATAAGTGGCATATAGAAAACGGCAAGAGAAATGGAATTTAATCTTATTATATTTATGACAAATATTTTTGGTTATATTTTTTACGTATTGGGGAATAATCATTACGGTTTTTTAATATTCCGTAGCAGTTCACAATTTTTTTTATTATAATGGCTGTCATTTTTATCCAGTATTAGATTTTGACGATTATTTTGAAAAAATAACCAAATACATTAGCGGAAAGCCTTTAAAAAGCTATAATTTTTCAAGAAATATTTATTTTTTATTTTTAAATGCATATTTAAAATCTACTCATAAACAGTACATTGAGTACTGTTAAGCTTTGGGTACCGTCCAGAGACATTTCTCCATTTTCATCTATGTTCCCAGGTCTTCTGACCAAGAGTGCTTCAGTTTTTGTTCCTCTATTGGTGGCTGTTAGTTATTGTGGATGTTTGCATTTCTCACAGATCAAGGGGCGTTAGCTTTCATACGCAATGGTTTTTATTGAAAGGTCTGCAAAATTTTTGTGTTTAAAGACTTGCTACAGCTCCAAAGTTCTATGCTGTAAGTCGATGTTGGTTTCAGTATGACTTTGTAAAGCAGTGTTTCCTTCTCCAATGACAGTTGCGACTTTCTGCCAAGTAACTATTTCATTTGTATTAACTTTATATTGAGTGTTTTTGGCGTTAATGTGTTGCTCCAGGTGAGCTTTTAGTCTAAATACAACTCAAGATATTTTACTACGTCTCTAGCGGGAATGGGTGGTCTCTTCGTGTTGTAAACGAGATTTGAGCTGATTTTGACTTGTTGACTTTAATTTTACATTTGGTCAACCAATTCTCTAATATATGGAACTAATGCAGCTTTTCAGATGCTATGTCTGAGTCTTTTTAGCCATCATCATTTATGTTTTGACCTAAATTTGAAGTAAATATATTTTTTAGATATTTGCAAATACTTTAGCTTTTTTATTGTCAGTCTGCGTCAAACTTCTATCAGGTTTTTTATTGGAGAAAGTCCTAGTGTTGCTTTATTGAATTTTTTAGTTGCTCTTTATGTAGTCTGGTTATCTGGATAGAGATTGTTAATAAAGAAATTGAAGATGTCGTTACGAGCTTGATTTAGCACTGAAGTTAGCTGGTGTGTTATTCTATTTAGAACTATCTTATCGAGTGTTTTTCGGTACCTTTGCCATTTTGTATGCGCTATCATTTTTTTATTAGAAGTTGTTTAATATGTAATGGCACATCATTGTCTTCATGATCACACTTTTTAATTAAAGGAGTAAATTCTAAAGTAGCGTCTTGTATTACAGCCGTCAGCTTTTGTACTGCTAATTTTAGCTCATCAGACTCTTTTATTTGGTAATCTAATGTTTTTTTTTCTGGTTAATTGTGTTTTCAAATTGTTCTATTTGTTTTTTCTTAAATAGTTTTACTGGCTATTACAGTTTTACAATATTTTTTTGTCGTGTTCTCAAACTCCTTTATACACCTTTAATATGTAATACTTAAACATAAGCCCTAGTGAGTCTTACTGGTTTTTAAATTTTCTGATCATTTTTAAACGCAAAAAAATTGTGGCGTTGCAATTTATTTGCGGCGACACCGCCAAAACTTTTACACGAAAGAAAAAACTAGAAAGTTAAAAAATATAAACAGACAAGATATCTATAAATACATAATTAGCTCATAAAAGACCAAGACAGGAAAAGCTAATGTAAGAGAATATTATTTTTTTGGTAGATGTATATACCATTACCAAAATAGTTAGACCAATTAGCATTGCCGAGAACCTATCTTGCTGTACAAATATCAATTACAAAAAAAGTTATTAACTATTACCTTAAAATAGGTACTATACTCAACTCATACATGACTTACAAGAGGAAACCAAAACGTGTCAAAATTATTAATTTCGGAATAACTATGAGGATAAAACTATACACACACACTACAAAATAACAGCAGACAGGTTTAAATCTACATTGACAATTTAAGTTAGGACATGTCTTAAGATAATAATATATACAACATTTTTATCGGTGAGTCACTTTTGTCCAGAGTAGAAGACCAGGACATATAATGAATCTTAGAAGAACTCCAAATACAATCTTTCTTTTCTGTATTTCTTGGCTCTACAACAAGTGAGTCTTGGTTGTGTTTACCATTTTTCTTCACGCTTGCCGGTCTTGTGCAACAATCTTCCATTTGTGTGTTACTCCATTATGACATCCTTTTTTTGGACGACCAAGTGATCTTCTGCCATCGGACCTTTCCCAGAAGATTTTATTTAGTAGTCTTTATCAGTCATTCTCAGTATATTGCTTATCTTATACGAGTTGCCTTTATACGATACTATTGTATCGTACTATATTTTTGTCTTTATAGTGTGCTTAGCATTTCTAGTTAAGTCTTTGTGTCGACTCTTCTGATATATCGTATCTAAAAGGTTTAAAGATCGTTTGGATGATCTTTCGTCTAATATTAATTATTTTGTTCGCTTACGCTGGTTCAGTGTTCATGTTTCACTTTCATACCTTATTATGGGGTGAATTATAGTTTTAAATACCTATGTTTTAGATATCTCTGTGAGTATCCTGACATGATTTTAGCTTTTTTTTTCTTTTTGAAAAAATTTTTGGTACAACATTACGAAGGTGCTTTTACCTTTGCTTCCTGTGCAGCGAAGCCATTTGTTATTTGTGGTTGTGCTTTTCGTACTGTGTTTTAAAGCAAAGTTGAATAACAAAGTGAAGAGTGGATTGCTTTGTCTTAGATCCGTTTCAATTTAAAACTTATCTGATCGACTAACGCCAATTCTAATACGTGCACATCAATCGTGCACACACATCTGTACTAATCATACCAGCTTTCTGGCTACTCACATTTCTACCATTACCTTTTACAGTGTATCCCTGTTTACAGAGTCATACGCTTGTTTAAATCTACAAAAATTAATGTAAATCTTATGAGATACTCTCAAACCTTTCCTTGACTTGGCCCAAGATAAAGATCTGGTCCATCGACATTTATTTGTAAACCAAAAACTGCCAAGACTGACCGGATCTGTGGTTGCTCCCAAGTTGCTTTATCCATTTCCTAGGTATCTTTTTCCTTTTCAACACTTTTCTGTTTTAGCTCTAATTCTATGTTGGGCTTCGCTATTTTCTTTTGTTAATCTTATTAGTAGTTTTCAATCTTTTTGTTGGTTTTTAGCTTTAAACTTTGTTAATATTTCTGCTCGAGCCACTTTTTTTTATTTTTTCTGTTTTTTTTCCATAGGTTTTGTAGCTGCCATTTCTATAGTCTTTCTTATATTTTGCCATTTCTGGTTTAATGTTAGCTCTGCATTTGTTACCTCTTCTTCCAGTGTCTTAAACCTCTTTTGCATAAGCAATTAGTATTATTGGTCGTTAGTAATATATAAGAGGAATCTTACAGTAACAATGGTACAATCGTGCAAATAACTCTAAAGTTTGTTAGTTTGGTTGGTATATATCAATATATTAAATAATAGTCATTTTAATTCCTTGGAGTGTTTATTACACCTAATGGCACAGGGAGTACTGCCATTAAAAGTGTATGTTGTAAATTAGAAGTTTCATTCTATCGGAGTAAAGACCTGTACAAAAACTAAGGAAAATCTTACAAACAATCAAAGAAAATTAAGAATTCCACCACAGATACAATCATGAATTAAACATTTAAAACGTATTGTTACTGACATGAGAACATGAAGAATGATATTTTATGGTCACCTTTAACGTAAAAGATACATACTTAAGAACGTAAATCCCTAAAGACTTACCCATCTCATTAATTTTTCAATCTCAAAATCATCATCTTATTCTAAATGACCAAGCGAGGTTCAAAAAGATGTGTAATAACAGAAAATTCTACCTGGTGATCTCCAACATCGTCAAGATCTTAAAGATAAGGTAAAACCTATTAAAAATCTTATCCATTTTACTATTCTAGCCACTTGTTCCGCTAGCAATTAGTCACAAGAAAGGAAAGACGAACATTTCATTAAAATCAAAACTTACTGACAGAGGAAGAAAACTTGTTCAGTTTTTTAGTCATGATAAACATAAAAAAATCTTCGTGGTTCTTAGTATGCCGAAACGGTAGCAAAAAAAATACATTGTACCATTCCACATTTTTGTGGTACATCATGGTAAGTTAAAAAAATTACTTAAGTTGCTCCTATATATTTTTTAGAATTTGAATACCTCCAAGAACCGTATATTGAATATTTTTGTATTTTTATATCCATATTTTGGACTTATGTTTATATTTTAAAAGTTATCTGTAGGTTTTGTAATCTGCTTATTATTGATGCTTGCATGGGTAATAGAATGAATATTGTCATGCTAGTCGCTTATTTTTTAAGATCGGAATAGTGCTAATTGGTCCGATATTTTCTAGCACTAGTTTAAGCACATATTTTTAATTATTGCCAAACACATGTTTGGCCAAATTTTACACACCGAATTTAAATAAATCATTAGAAAAAATTTAAGTAAATAAGTATTGTAAAATAGAACTTATTAAGTATAGTATTGTGCGAATTATTGGAATCATAGGCTGTTTTAACAAAAAAAAACAGTTTATTTAGTAAAAAAATATTTTTTGACAAAACTATAAAGGGAAACTTACATCATTCAGTAGGAAATATGTCCCCCTTTGACAGCAGTTACTGCTTTTACCCGTTTTGGCATAGATTCTATGAGTTTCTGGCAGTTGTCAGATATCCTTTCATCTCGATACCAAACCTGAATGGCCACTTCTATCATTTTTGTTTTAGTGGTACAGTCAATTTTTCGCAGTCTAGCTTTGCAAATGGCCCATAAATTTTCAATGGGGTTGAGGTCGGGTGAATTACCGGGCCAATCTGAAACATTAATTTTCTTATTTTTGAAAAATGCCATCATTTCCTTTGATTTGTGACAGGGAGCAGAGTCCTGTTGAAGAATCGCTCCTCCTTGGGGTTGACATTTTTGGAGTTGTTTGTCCAAATACTTTTCCAACAGGGATTTGTATTTTTGGCTGTTCATCATGCCTTCAATTGGCACCAAAGATCCAACCCCCATGTATGAAAAACATTTTCTTGACTGGATGTTTTACGGTTTGATCAATATGAGATGGTGTAAACTTTTCATTGTCAGACTTCCTGACGAATTTCGACCGCTGTCCCTGAACTATAAAGTGGGTTTCATCTGTAAATAGGACTTTTTTCCAGTTGCCTACAGTCCAATTAGAGTATTTTTTGGCCCACAGTAGCCTTTGTTTTTTCATTCGTTCAGTTAGAAGCTGTTTCTTCTGTGAACGAATTGCCCTTCTACCACTCTCCAAAAGTCTTCTACGAACAGTTGAGTCATGATTCACTATAGCTGATGGTGCTAAATCTTGTTGTAGGTCTTGGCTTGATTTTCTTGGGTCCAATTTGCTCTTTCGAAGTAAAAATCTATCATCTGCTGGTGTTGTTTTTCTCTTTCTTCCACATTTTCCTAACCTTTTCACATCCACTGATCGCGTTTTTCGTTTACGCTTCAAAATTTTGCTTACTACCCTCTGACTCACTCCACACGTTCTAGCAATATCTCTTTGTGACATACTAGTGTGTTCACTCATCGTGACAATCTTTTCACGCTTCCTAGGCGTAATATCCATGTTGGAATAAAACCAAAAACAACACAAAATAGTACAAAAACCCCCAAAACAACACAAGCTTGGTAAGAAATGACCTAAAACACACTTAAACACACCAACACACAGTAAGGTTATGTTTTCAATGCTTGGTCAGCTGTCAACTGTGTAGGTAGTGTTGCCAACTGTGAATATTGAAAAAATAAAAAAAAAAAAATTCACAGTGATTCCATTAATTCGCACAATACTGTATATAAGCATTAGTGAATGCTTGAATGCGTGTTGTATTATTGATTTATTTTGACTCAAAATCTTTGGCCGCTTGGTTAACTCATTTGTTAACTAATATTTTAAGATAATTTTTTGTCGCTTACCATACTCTCGTTCCATTGCCTCATAGAACATGTCTTTTTATTGTCCTCTTTCTCTTGGATTGGTGCATGAACACTTATAAGGCTAACATTGACAAACTTTTTCTTTTGTCGTATTCGACATATTCTGTAATAAATAGCCTTAAAGTCAAATACACTGTGTTTAATCCTGCTGCTAACAATACATGCAAAACCAAATGCATTACAGGTAGGATCTTCGTTGTAGTAGATATTGTAGCTATTTTTTTCAGGTTTCATATCATTAATGGTAAATGATTATATTAGTAGCATCTATTGGCAAACAATATCCAAGTTCTATTCCGTCGCAAATTTTTGATACCCTTATTTAATTGAACGTCTTGCTACAAACGATTAATAATTGCTTCTTGTCAGTCATGTTGACTTTTTGATAAAATTTCTTCGTTTCATCCTTGTAAAAACACAGCATACCCAATTTGATCAGGATAGTTTTGTTTTTTAATAATATTTCACTAATTGTTAATAAATTTTAGAGCTACAAATACCTATGTCCATTTTATTGATACGTGCTCTACAACCCGATCGGCAACTTTAAAACACAAATCAGACTATTGCCTATTATAGCTATTAAATCGAGTGTGACAGCAAACACTGGCAGTGGTGCTCTTAGTACACAGACTGCTCGATGCATAATGAAAATGCGTTGTTTTGGTTTGTACCCCATGATTTACAAGTGTTTATTAAACAAAATAAATTCATGATTAATTACAACAAACGTTTAGTGGTTATAATTGTTGAATAAAAACAAAACTGTAATAAATTCAGTAGGTAAAATTCCGCAGAGAGTTGATTGGATTTTATTTACAGGGTGTTCATTTCTAAAATAATTACTTTTAGTATTGATTAAATTTTCTGTACAGCCCCTTTGTAATTTCAATAGGTTATAGTTGGATAATTTTAAATGTATCTGTTGCGTTTCCTACTTATTCGATTTTTGTGGTTCTAACTAATAATCTAACACTTTTATTCTGTTTGTTTTTGTGCTTAGTTGATACAATAAAATTTTCCACTTTTACAAAATTAACATTTTACACAGCAGTCGTTTTTCCCAAGGTGCAATCTACCTTTCAGTCTTAGAGTCTTTCAGTCTTAGAGTCAGTTTTTTAGTCTTCCAGTTTCAAATTTTCAGTTCTATCTTTTCCCAGAAAAAGAATTCTTTCAAAAAATATAATCAGAACTGACGTCGGTGTATATAATTCCATACTTACTAGGGATAACTTCTCAATTCTTTGGAATAAGCAGAAGATCTCATCGACTAGAAGCTAATACTATGCGTAACGCTACAAAGGGATAAAACATGCATCCCTCTGGAGTTTACGCCTGCTAGAAATCGTGATATGTGTTCTTCAGTTTTTGGATGTATATGTTATACTCTTATCTTTCAAACAACAACATTCCACAGTTTCCTAAGAATAAGAAAAAACAACCAGATGTAATAAAACAATAAAATGCAACGAATAGTTCCGTAAATAGACTGGACACGATAATTGCCAAATACCTGCAACAGACAATTCAAAACATGGCTGGCTACGTTTTTTATGAACATTGTGAACATTACAACAGTAAATGCTTGTGTGATGTGAGTTTATCTCAACCCTAAATGTCAATATTTAGACAAAAAAGCACGTTTTTGTTAAATCTATGCAAAAGGCTTTTAGAGTCACACTTAAAAAGAAGAATAAGTTACCAAACAAAAGAAAGTACCAACCAAATATTGAAAAGACTGGAAGATCATTACAACGTAGAAGAACCCGTGGAAGATCCGAATTTACCACAACAAAAAAAAAAAGAAGGTTCTATATTTGTCCAAGCAAGAAAGATTGCAAGTATCAAAGCAAATGCTGTAATACTGTGTGTCCATAACACGGTAAGAAAGTTGAAATATGTATTAAATGTAAAAGTTGATTTGTTAATTTAAAATTTTTTGAATACAGTATTATTTCTTAATGTTTAAATTCCTAGTTATTAATAAAAATGTCTTTAAAATTATAATGTATTACAATATTACATACCTTAAATATTATAAATATACCAGAAAAATACTGGGACGATAATTTGTCTCACCTGGTAGGTTTTTTAAAATTTACCTGGTAATAGGAAGGTAAATTTTTTTGGAAGTGTGGGTATTATTTCTAAAATATTATAATTCATATAAAGAATAAGTTGAAAGGAAAAACGTTTATAACATAGTTGGGCATTTTGTTTATATAAAATATGTTTAATAATTTGAATCGAGGACATTCATAAATAGAATCGAATTAGAATTTGTAAGTCAGCACTATTGCCAATTAAAACATACGATTGTCGTAGGTCACAAACTTAGGACACACTAAGAAATAAACTGCTGATATATGCAAGGCCTACTATAAAAGCGACAACAATCATTATCTCAGAAATCAGAATTAATTTAACGTCAAGATGGCTAGTTAATGTATAGCGTATTGATAATTATGAGGGAGTCTCATATCAACTTCACATAAGTACTAACTACGATTAGACTAAGTAATGGTAAGTAAAAGTGTACTGTTGGCTTTTAAATAAATGATCATATAATTTAACAACCCGTTATTTACCATTACGACGTTATTTACCATAGAAGGTTTAATTTTATTAAGATAGGTTAATTCAAAATGTATTAGTTTAAAGCGAAGAATCTACTATATTTCTATAAACAATTGCTTACAAACCACCTTGTGTACGGTATAATTACTATCCATTAACTAAACGGTAGAGTTGGTGCTTTGTATAAAAACTGGTTGGTAATTAAAACATAATCTATTTTCCCTAAAATACTTTTAAAATATATTTTAAAACAAAATACCTTTCGAGTTGAATTAAAAAGTGTAGTAATATTTTCCCATTATGAGAAGAATACGTATTCTCCAAACAGACTATCATGTATAATTTTTAAAATTGAGTCACCATTTTTGCATCCGATGTGAAAAGTTTGGGTTTTATTATATAACCATGAGCATTGTGTTACGAGAGACACTTTTTGCGGTAGTAATAGCACAATAAATCTTGTCATAAAACAAAAAATTGGAGAATTCATTTCAGTTTGAAGTATGTGCAATATTTCGTGATATTTATAACCGTACCGTCGGGGATTGTAACTTGCAGAGAAGCATTGTATTATAATGAAGACTTAAAACAATTAAAACCCGCATGGATCCTGAGTTTTAAGTCTCAGTGATTATGGAATGTGCATATGGAATTTCCGACTGGATAATTCAAGAATGTTGAAAACGCTTAATTCAACAAATGTTTCATTTTGGTCCTCACAGTTAAAATTTTTGTGGTATTAAGTAAAAGCTCGTCAATGCTTGTGCCATGAATTCTTCTCGTTGCTGTGTAATTCGCTGCATATTTATCATTTTATTCCAAACGTTTGTTATATTTTTATCCTTTTATTTTACAGTCTCTTTGATCTGTTCGGTAAATATAATTGACAATACACATTTGAACAAAAGGCCAAAGCCGAGAAGATATTACTTCAAAAACTAGATATTACGGGAATACGACCAAATTCCTTTATATTTGTATGTTAACGCTGTGTGTAATATACAAACAATTTACAATATTGCACATACTATAAACTACGTATTAACGTACGTAAAATGTGATAATAAAAAATGGTTAATGTTTATTTCATTTAGAAATAAAAAAGTTTAAAAAAGTTTTTTTAAAGTATTAATCAGGAAAAAGAAGAACCTACAGTAGACCAGAGAAACAAGAATTAATAGTAGCTGCAACTATTAACTGCTAACCGTTGGTCTTCATTATATAGAGTGTTTTAAGACGAGCTTACACTATCTCTAAATTGGAAACTTTCTTCTTCTTCTTCGTCTAGCCATTCACGTCCACATTTGAAAAGAAGCCCCTTCAAGTCTTCCTTTCCATTGTTTTTTATTGTACGCTACTTGTAGCCAATTTTTCCCGGCAGTCCTTTTCAGATCATCTGTCCATCTCATAGGAGGTCTGCCTCTGGGTCTTTTGTGTTGGTATGGTCTTCAGGTTAAAATTGATCTGTGCCATTTGTTTAGATCGCTCCTAGCTACATGTCCAGCGTATTCCCATTTCAACTTTAATGATTTTTGCACCACATCGGTCACTTTGGTTTTCTGTTTTATCCATGTGTTTGTTTTCTTGTCCTTAAGTGATATACCTAGCATTGCTCTTTCCATCGCGTGTTGAGTGACTCTAAGTATTTTCATATTCTTTTTTGTGATTGTTCATGTTTGTGCCGCATAAGTTAATATCGGAATAATGCATGCATCAAAAACTTTAGATCTAAGATGTAATTGAATTTGTTGATTTCTGAGTATATATTTCAGTTTACCGAATGCTGCCCAAGCTAACTTTCTTCTTCTTTTTATTTCTTCAGTTTGAATTTCCCTATTTAGGATTATTTTTTTGTCCTAAGTATATATATTCTTCAACTTTTTCTATAACTTTATCGTTTATTATTGTCACGGTGTCTTCGGAGTGTATGACTTTTGTTTTGTTTAAATTCATTTTCAGTCTTATTTTAGAAGATTCGGTATGTAGTTCTAAAAGCATGGTTTGCATTTCTTGTAGGTCAGTAGCTATCAGGATTATGTCATCTGCAAATCGTAGATTACTGAGGTAGCGGCCATTGATGTTTATTCCCTTATATTTCCAATTTAGGTTTTTTAAAAACGTCCTCCAAAACTAAGGTGAACAGTTTGGGTGATAAAGTATCTCCCTGTTTGACTCCCCTGTTTAATGGTACAGGGTTCGTGTGTTCATTTTCATTTAGGTAGTATGTAGCTGTAGCTTGGTTCATAGTTTCTTTTAATATATCTGCTGTCTATTCTACAATTTTGCATTGCGTTTATTACGGCCGTGTGTTCTATGGTATCGAAAGCTTTTTCGTAGTCTACAAATGCTAGGAAAACTGGAAACTTGTATTCGTTACATTTTTCTATTAATATTTTTGTGGTTAACAGGTGATTGGAAGTTGAGTAGCCTTTTCTAAAACCTGCCTGTTCATATGGTTGGTATTCGTCTAATTTCCTTGTTAGTCGAGTAGTTATGACTTTGGTGAGTATTTTAAACAGGTGTGACAGTAGGCTGATGGGTCTGTAGTTTTCCAATTTTCGACTATCACCTTTCTTGTGTAATAAGATTACTTAAGAGTTGTTCCAGCTCTTAGAGACTTTGCCCTGATGTAAACAACTGTCCACAAGTTTAGTTACAATTGTAATTAGTTCCTTACCTCCTTTTAATATCATATCTGTGGTAATACTATCTTCTCCTGCAGCTTTATTTCTCTTCATGTTTTCCAATGCTGTAGTTACCTCTGAAATTGTTACTTTTGGCATTATTTCTGATCCAACATTTTTTATTAATTTCCGTGCTGGTCTCATCTCATCATCTTGTTGATGTGATCTGTAAAGTTCTGTGTAAAATTCTTCTATTCGTGTCAGTATGTTTTCTTTACTTGTGATTTCAGTTTCGTCTTTTCCCATTATTGGAAACTTGTTAGACCATATTTCTAAAAATTAGTTTATAGAGATTACGAGATACGATAAAAAAAAATATTTTGACCGGCATTTGACTTCCGGTTATACCGGAAGTGACCAGCATTTTTGTTATTTTAAATAAAACACCCTGTATAATATTGCATTTTTAAATTCTTAATAAGATTCTAGAAATAATTTGTATAAAGTACCGTAGGTCAGAACTTACCATGTCTTTTGAGTTATTATCTTTTTTTAAAAAAGTTGACACAGACAAAATTTTGTCTCTCTGCCAAATTTATTGTCTTGAGAAACTTTGTACACAAATAGTGGGTAACGTTTTTTTACATCGAAATTAAATTTCTAAATACTGGGTGTTCACAAATGATACGTCATTTCATTAAACTTCAAACTACATACAGAAAGTCAATTTTAAATAAAACACCCTGTATTTTATAATTTTAAGAAAAAAGGAATTCTTTTTCTTTCAAATCGTATTAGAGTTTCCTATATCCAAAGTTGTTAATTTTATATCCATATCCAAAAATGGTCTGACAAAACAAAACTCAGTTTCCCTATCGAAAAAACAAAATGCTTGCTCTTCTCAAAAAAGCGAAAAGAGGATAATCCAATTTTAACATTGAATGGTAAGAATCTGATCTGTGCAAAAGGAATAAAGTTCATCGGTCTTTCATTTGACAAAACATTGAATTGGAAAAGTCACATTAAAAATCTAAAAGATACTTGAAAGCAAAGCATTAATATTTTGAAAATGCTACATCACCTGGGGCAGCGATACGGCAACTCTTCTACGAATCTGCTCATTCTTAGTTCGATCAAAAATTGACTACGGCTCAGTGGTATCAGCCAAGAAATTTGTTCTTAATGAGCTAGATGTAATAATCCAGTCTACCACAACGTTCATAGCCATCGTTTTAGCCACTACTTCCCATCTCATCCCCAATGTATTCCGCCTTTCTATGAACGAATTAACCGATTACTTCATAAATATAGCATCATATTTCCGACAATATACCACCCTTCGAAAATCCTCCTCCTCCATGAACTATAAATAAACCACTAGTAATCACTGATCTATCAAAATTTAATAAACATGAATCCCCACCAGCCATATTAACAAAACCACTTCAAAGATATTATGGATAGATTTAGCGACTACCGACAAATCTACACAGATGCATCAAAAACAACGGACGCAGTCGGGGCAGCCATTTTCTGTAATACTCATAATGCTAAATTTAAGTTGCATAACAACTGGACTATCTCCAATGCATAACTATACGCAATCCTTGAAGCTCTTAAATTCATTAACAAAACGGACCAGAGAAATTACACAATCATAACTGACTCAATGAATGCCCTTTGTGACATCCAAAACATATACTTCAGCAAACCTATTCATAAAGAAATTTACAAAGAACTTCAAAAGGCTGCAAAGGAGAACAAATACGTGTTATTAATCTGGGTTCTATCTCATATTGGAATACACGGTAACGAGGTTGTGGACCGTCTAGCTCACGAAGCAGCGACAAGTGACGGTCAAGTGTAATTAAATAAAATATTGCCAAATGATCTTAAATTGTGCTTAAAAAACATAGTTAGTTTTGCGTGGTAAAACAAATTGTCGCAGTGTTCTGAAAAACTAAGGGAAATTAAAGACAATGCTTTACAAAAACAAGCCTTTGTGTTACCTAGAAAAAAACAAGTCATCTTTCAAAACAAGTCACTTTTTCAAAAGAATAAAAAGGACTCATCAAAAATTAAATAATGAAAATTGCGTAAATTTACCCTAAATATATTGAGATATCTTTTACATAAAAAAATAAGTATACCTAAGTTATCATCACGACAGTGGGGAGCTATAAGCGGGTTGTCTCTGATCGCACAAAATACTTACTCCCATCGCTCCTAAAAACCACTGTCTTGTTAAATTTTGATTTAGTTCGCTCCAGCAATGCAAAGTGTGCCTATTAAACATTTCGTTCTTTGTAAATTTTGATTCGTCACATCACATAATATTGTTCAAAAATTCATTATGTTCTTGACACTTTCGTTTATCTATTATTCTAGTCATCTATCTTTACAATTCTCAGCTAAACTTACAATTAAGAATCAAGTTCCTAAAATGTTATGTATATCCTATATAACTATATGCTGCCTGCCTTATCACCAGATGAATTTATTATTACACGCCTAATTTGGGCATGGTGCTCAAAGAAAAAGAAGAAATTCTATTCGTTTATATAGCCTATTTCCTTTAAACTGTGAACTGTGGTGTAAAAATAATGATGAATTTTTTTTTCATTTGTTTGTCTGGTTTATCTAACTGGTTTATCTGATATATACTCCATCACAATTCGAGCAGGAAATTTCATACACAACATGCAATTTTTTAATAGTTTTATTGTTATTGTAAAATATATGCAGTCGCGATTTGAAAGTGTTGTCGATAAGGTGGTGTGGGTGTGAATTAAGTGTTAGTGCTGTTTTTGCTTTTTTAAAAGCCTGAGATCGGATAATCTGATAGCTATAGCGGCGACTCCGATAACTACAGATTTATTTTGAGACAAGGGGTGATGAGAGTTGAAATTCAAATATCTCGACGACCAGGTTTTTTGGTGTACTATGAAGTAGTTATACTGCTGTTTTCTTTATGTAAAGTCAGGTCTAGAAAATTAGTTTGACAATTTTTTTCAACTTCTAATGTGAAATTTATTTTTTGATGAAAGTTATTGAATTCATTTAGTAAAATATCCATTTTATCTTCTAGTGCTGCATTAAAGTAGTCATCTATATAGCGATAGAGAAAAGGTATATAAAATCCATTTTATTTAAAACAATTTCCTCTATATGCCCTTAAACTAATTGAGCGATGGCACTGGATATTCAATAGTATTATTCAAGTAAATAAAAATGTCTTATTATCATGACAATCTTTTTTATGAACCTACGTTCAAGAAAATCTACTAATATATATATATATATATATATATATATATATATATATATATATATATATACGTATATAAATATAAATGACTTGACTATTATAAAATTATGGACCAAAAACTAATATAGAAAGAAAATAAATGCCGTTATGAACTTCAAGAAATATTAAAACTTTAATTTTTATTAGGTATTTCGAAGATTAAGGATTTTAATACTTTAATAATACAAGTCGTAGTTTATGGACGGTAAACATGCGGTTTAACTACTAAATAAAAAAATAATAGGTACCAAATAAAAACATAGTTCCGGGAAATACAGAAAAATATATGAATAGGTACAGGAAAATTTTCTATGGCATTATAAAAAAATGTATAAGGAATATGTGGCAAAAAATTATTTGAAGCGAAAAATAAAACTAGTAAATCACCTCTCCTTCTCTTGGTGCCATCTCTCGACAAAGATTAGAACTAACTATTTTTATCTTTCATGCTGCCGCCCTGAAAAACTCAACGGAGATAAAGATAAACTATTTATGGATGTTTCTCAAGCATACATTCTTTGTTTGTTACATCTATTTACCTTTATTTTACTCTGCATGATTAGCTGAAGTAGGGCATATCTATCTTCTTTCATTATATAACTAAAATACTTTTCTCTTTCATTTTATAAAAAACTTTCTCTTCTAGATGGCAAATATTAGCTCACGCGGTTTTTATTTGAGGCTTAATTTGCTTACTTGTGTGCATATATAGCAAATTTTAAAAGATTTAAATATTTTAGCTAGAACTTTTTAAGGTCCAAGCTTCAGTATATAATAATATGGAGTAGATGTAGCAGCGGATCATTCGCATCCCATTTTAAACGGATATTACCATTTCATACCGATACATCCTTGTCTAACTTCTTCTTAGATTTCTATTTCTTTAAAGTATTTAGCATGTACGAGGGTCAATCGTAAAAAGGTTCCCTATGAAGCTAAAAAAGAATGGGACGTACTAGAAGAAATCTGGCAACGCCGCGCTGCATTGCTTGGTGCCGGCCTAGCAGCCTTCGAAGATAGAGTTTTCGATCGCTGGTACCGCCAGGTGCGTGCTGTGATAGGATTTTTAAATACAAAACAAGTTTCAACTATTGACATTTATTGTCGGTTAGTCAAAGTTTCTGGGGAAAAGTGCATATCTATTTAAATTGTTTGCAAATGGTGTAGAGAATTTAGTGAAGGCAGATCGAAAATTCACGATAAGGGTCGGATCGAAAGGCCCTCAGTTTCAGGCGAAATTGTAGAACAAGTTAAACAAATATTGGTTACAGATCAGGTGTTTACCAACAACGACCATGCTTTGCGTATTATTGAGACTTCCCACACTTCAATTTATGTCCAGTGATGATATTAACATGACAACGCTCCACTTTATATCTCACATCAAACTGATCAACTGCTAAGAGATTTTGGCTGGACTGTTGCGTCCATCCCCCACCCTACAATCCAGACCTAGCACCAAGTTATTACCACTTATTCCCAAAATTAAATAAACACTTAAATGTCTTATGCTTTAGTACCGATTATGAATTCAAGGAAGAGGTTACTCGATTCCTTAATGGGGTGGTAGTAGAACTATATAACAAGGGGATAGAAAAGTTGGAGCATCGTCTAAAATTTTTTTGAAAAAAACGGCGATTATGTAGCATAATAGCGTAAGTTTTAAGTTTTAAAATATTATAAATAACTGAGAACGAAAATAAGGGCTATCTATTTTTAATTATTTATTATTATTAACGTATTTTTAACTTTATTAAAAGTCATGGAAACCTTATTTTGTGAATGGCCCTCGTACATAATTATTTAGTCTTTTGTTTCAGTAAAGCTTCTTTATTATTCTTTTATCGGTGCTTTTGATGTTCTTATTCTGTAATATTTTCATTAGCTGATCATGCTTTAATTTATCAAACGCCTTTGGTAGTCAAAAAAGAAAGATAAACATCAACGTGCATGTAAAAAAACCTTTGTATTAGTACATAATATATGGCAAATAGTGCTTCTCTGGTTCTCAAGTTATTTCTAAAACCAAATTTAGTTTCAATAATGTGAGTATCTAGTTTTTGATATACTCGTCGATGAATTATTCTTAGGAGCCCTTTTAAGGTGCATATGGTGTGGTTCATGTGATATCTTCTTCATCGGGTGCCATGTGCAAAGCTGCACGTTGGAGGTCAAATATCCAATTCTTTTCTATTACGACGACGACCAAAACACCCATTTTCGTCTGTCTAAATATAGTAGTTGCCGCTGGTATTCCACTCCAATCCCGTATTCCTGAGAATAATTCATAATAGGATTAGATAAAAGTTAGATGGGGAAATTAGCGACAACCATTTAGGCTTTATAAACGGTATGGGCACTAGAGAGTCAACACAGTTAAGTAGGGAAATACTTCTATGGTCTGCTGGATCACTTTTGTTGCCCTTTTGAAATATGATGATAACAATGGCTTCACTCCAGTTATGCGAAGTGATGGTCTTGTTCACTATTCTATCAAATATGCACGTTAAATAGAGTCTCCAATTATTTGCTAGATTATCTACAAAGAATTTTAAGAAATTCTTAAGAGATATGGTCATTTCCAGGCGATTTACGGTCGGGACAGTTTTTTAAAACTCCATATATTTCGTCACTGGTTATAATAGCGCCAACAATGGGATGCATAATATTTTGCATAACAAAAAACAGACATTATGATATAGAATTTTAAATACTAAAAGGAATTTAAAACAAAAATTGGAACAGAGGAGACAAGCTCTTGAAAAAAAAAAGGTTAAAAACTTTTTAGAAACCGGACAAAAACAGATTATTCGGCAGGCTCATTGAAGAGTGAAGTTACTACAAATAAGATGAAAACTGTGTATTTAAAAAATTAACTCATTATAAAATTGGATTCGTTGTAGTTTTTGATGTAAAATAAAAAAAATCACACATCCTCCTCCAAATTTTCTAATCATTTTCTGAGTTTATCTTTATTCCATTTGATACCGATTTTTTTACAACCTACTAAATCTATCAGTTCCACAATTTCGTGCGTCACCTATTTCTTGATTGTATTGTAGTGTATTGTTTTGGTATTATTGCTGGTTTATATTATAATTTACAGAAATTTTTTATAATTAATTATGTGCCATTTATGTATCTTTTTTAAAAGAATACTAACAATTTAACCCCATTTTTGAAGACAATATTTTTCACATATACGTTCTCTATTATCGTGTATGAGCATGTATATTTTTAACAGTATTCTAATGTATATTTTAAGATTTACTGCCTCATTTTTTACCAAAACACTTTTGGTGCGGGAAATAAAGACTATGATGAATTAGCCTTATACTAATTTTGTGTTTGTGTGTCGGTTGGATGGAATGGGAGATGTACAACGTTCAGTCTACGTCTCGGTATTCTAATACACTTTAAAAATACTACAAATATTTTCAAGTTATTACTACAATAAAAACTAGTAAATATATGTTCGAATATACTATTCATAGATCAGTTAACCATTGTATGAAATATTACAATGAGAAGTAAGGATGAACTAAAGTAATATAAATATGCTTTAAATTACATATGTGCAATTTACACTATTCAATAGAAACTAATACGTCAAAAGAGTTTTCTTAGACAAAGTAACAAAATAGATCCGTTGGAGTTAGTTTAACGATTTTAAGCAACAATTAATATTAAAATGAAAATGTTTGTTATTATATATATCATGCTGTAACGTAACTTGTCTGGATGGAAAGTGGGGATTAAAAAAGTGGATAAGTCCAGATACAAGTATGTTCACCGTGCAAACCGGCACTCAGGTCTTTTGACGGACACAACTGCGAACTTTTGGACGTGGGTCTATAGATCTAGTAAGGGGTATATTTGAATAAATACAAATTGATTAGAATGTACCAAAGGAAATAAACGTAATGTGTTATAAAAAGAAATTAAAACATGCGCCACCTTCTCCTTTTTTGAGAGACAAGGAACACTTAAAACTTAAAACATGACAAGATTGGTTTCAGAAATAATAAAAAAAGACAAATAAATTTGACCTCTCTTTATAACCAATACACATACATGTAAAAAATTGGTTTGTTTTGCCCATAGAATAAATGGGCGTGCATGATTTGGACGCTAAATTTAAAATTCGACTCTGAAAAATAAAATTACCTGTTTCTGCATACATGATTTGGACGCTGGGTATAATTGAAATGTAAATGGAAAGTCAGGTAATAAAATTCTAGAGATTAAGCTTGATAAGGTTTATTTGTCACTTTGAAATAAATACGACATACATTTTACGAAATGGAATCGATCGATACAGTTAGTTTGATAATCATGTATCCTATTTCTAACGAACATAATTTTTTTTCTACTCCTTGGACCTTTAAGTCTATTACTTTCACTATTACAGACACTATTAATTTTTATGTAAGTTTCAGTTTGAAAATTTTTTACAACATCAATAAAATGGAAAATATTTGGATGAGCATGGTAAAAATTATCATTAAAACGCGAGTGGAACAATTCACAAGCATTAGTTGTTAATTCTAAACTCTCACTCATCGCAGCCCACATCTCCGACGGAAATGTTGCGTGGTCGCCAATGTAGTTGTCCAATAAGTAGTCGGAAAACTTTTCAATTTTTGAATCCTTTGGTTGAATAGCCATAAAATCTTATATGAAAGATTCTTCGACTTCTGAGGGAGGTAAAAATGGCAGCCCAAAAATATATTTGAGCCATTTAGATATTTCACTGTCTGCCAATTTATATTCCCGAATTAAGCCACAACCACCGATATTACGATACCAAGCTTGCATAAGATGAAAACGGTACCCTTTAATGTTCACATTTGGAAATTCAAAACGCGCAGCATTGTGGATAGCAATTTCAAAATCGGAGAAAATGATTTTTGGATTGAATTTTAGACCAATTACTTCATATTTGCGTTTCAAAACATTAAATAGTTTTATATAGGTTTGTTCCGATTTGTCGGGAAGTAAACAATAACACAATAGTATGTAATGTCCATTGATGAATACATGTATGGTAAAAAATTGCTTGAAATATTGAGCACAGTAACTAAATGTACCATCCATATAAAGCGTTTCACTGCCGCACAGAAAACGCATGTTAGTGTTACACGAGAAGATGATAATGTTAGAACTTAGTTCAACCGCAAATATAAAATTCTCGTCTTTAAGTGTTTTGATATTCATAATATTTACCGCAGCAATAGTTTTTTCTTTACTTTTGGGCAGTTTCGGTTGAGCCATTCGCCGTTCACTGTATATTTGATTTCGTATTAAATTAACGTCTTTAACAGACATGTGGCTCAATCAATCTACATTTTCTTTCAACGCACTATGTATGATTTTGGACGGCCTTTCGATCAAATTATCCTTAGCCTTCCATTTGGCACTGCTACGCACAATCTGTCTATTAAGCGTCTTGATATCACACTCGTAATTATGTTCAAGATTACTTCGGATCACTAACTTTTCTGGCCCTTTCGTGAATATATTCGCTTTACATGACCGTCTTACGCACCTCCAACACGTTCCTCCCGATTTTAGTACTTTATCTTGAGAAAAAGTAAAACTGTTCACTTTGAGCAAAATTTTACCTCGATTACTTACTAACGTTGAAATTTCCATGTTCACTTTTCACTATTCTTTGACAAACTAATAACTAGTAACTAAGTAAATTTCAATGACCATCATTAAACCCTAATTATATCTAATATCTGGTACCTGCGATAATCCTTCCGGTAGCGTCCAAAACAAGGGTACTTTTAAGACCCTCAGGTACTTCAGCGTCGAAAACATACCCGCCCGAATAAATTTCACCCTGTTTATGGTTTTTGAAAACCCTAATAAAGATTTTACAAGTTAGACAAATGGGCAATTAAAATGAGATACTTATTTTTCCGCACTATTACTTATTTTTATTTAAAAATAAATTAAATTTGACTATAAATTAAAAGTTTGTAAAGTTAATAGATTTAAAAAATGTTACTTTTGTTTTTGTATTTTGAACAAATATTTAATTTATATGTATTAATACCGCTCGTGCTATACATTTTAAAAAACACAATCATTGTAGCCAATTTCTAGAATTCCAAAAGATACTAAAGTTTAATACTAAAATATCACCCTGTGTAATATTTGTTTAGTGATTTATCAGTAGAGTCGTTTTATTGAATTCTTAAATTTTTATTTTACTTTCACTTAAAAGAGAAGGTCACAGTAATAATATGTTTTCTTTTTGAGTTAATAAAAAAAAATAAACATTTAAAATATCCTTCATTATGTATATATTTTGTTTTTAAATTTTTAAAAAACAACACAAATAAAACTTAACTCAACAACAATAAACTATTTAAGGCAACAGTATTAAGAAATACTGTTGCCATAATTTGTATTACTACCTTGTTACCATTTATTAATGTTAAAATTTAAGTAAGTGAATCTTGGGAGACTATGATACTTTCAAAACATTCGTGGTTTGGGTACATAATTTGACTCATTCCTTTGGGCACAATCATCAACCCAAAAAATATTATTTTTTCATCTAGATTATCTCATAATAGAATCTGCAGGTATTTGGTAAACAAAACCGTAGTAGATAACTTCATGACACAACATGGCTCTATAGAAGTACTCGGCGAAGTTGTAACAGCACGAAGACTTGTCTCTCCAGCAGAAAGACTAGTCTTGTCTGGAGTCTGCCCATCAATTACTCATCAAGTATTAGTTGAAGAATTACAGAATATCGGTTTAAAGCTTATTAAGTACCAAATCAAACAGCTTCAACAAGTATATTACACAAGGTACCAAACACCTAGCAGTCATCAAGTTATCCATTATCAAATCCAAGCATATCACCTACATCTACAAATCTCCATGACAAAGAAATTACTAACGCTCCTACTCATAACAACACTTTCAATCAACCTCATTCAGTAGCAATACCGTTTTCACAAACTTCGGAAGCAATATCCTTCAATCTATCAGCTCCTTTTTCATTAGATACAACTGCAGAAAATTCTAATAAAACTGATACATCAAGACAATTTTCTGAAACAACCATTTCAACCAAGCTTACAAATAAAACTTCAAGCTCGAGTTCTGTCACTACCAAGGAGTTTGCTCCAGTACTTTCAAATGTAATAAAGGCACAGCATCTAAGTGAAAACTCTAATAACAATTCCGAAAACGGAAGTTCTTCCATAAAACGCAGTATTGGTGAGATCGTCACACCTCCTTCAGACTCAGTAATTTCATCAGAAAATCTGTTTGCAAAACCCAAACCCTCTAAACCAAAAAAACCGCGCTCATATAAAGTCCCATCTACACGGGAAACTCTTCAAAATTGCATTGATAATCATACCCCACCATTCGTTTTAAATTACCACCAATTGTCCTTACTGATTGATAATGTCCAATGCTCCTCCGACACTATTAGCGTCGTCAAAGAATTTAGAACTGATATCGATGGTTTACTCCATCTTTTACAAAGCAGCTATCAATATGCAAATGATAGATCTACAAAAAGCAAGTTTACAAAACTTCAAAAGAAACTATACAACCATTTAGAGAAAGAGATTTCTGACTTAGATAGTGACTTTTCTGTAGACAATTGTTCAGTATCATCTAACTCCGAATCTGTTAACAACATTCAACTCGATACTTCAATGGAACATTGATCGATTTTTTCATCGTCTCTTTATGCTACAGCTTCTTTTATATAAATATTCTCCAGATATCATTATTTCTTATGAACATGGAAGAAGCGTCAAATTTTTATGGGTTCCCTCAAACGTCGGAATAACAAGAAATGAAGAAGCTGACAGGACTGCACGAGAGGCAATTTTAAGTGATTTGTCACAGCCGATAGATAAGTGTGTTTTTAGTGACTTAGAAGCTTATTTTAAAAATAAAGTGTGGTGTTTGTGGCAAAATGAGTGGTCTCAAACTAATTCCAATCTAAATAAAATCAAAAATAATGTGTCTCAGTGGTTTCCATCGTCGTTCAATAGACGAGAAAAAAATGCGGTTGCGCGTTTACGCCTAGGACATACCAGATTAACGTACTCCTACCTTTTCACAAAGAAAAATCCACCTATATGTGATCAATGTAACGTCCGATGAACAGTCGAACATTTTCTAACAATTTGTAGTAAATATGACCAAGAAAGACAGCGCTACAAGATCCCAAACGCTCTACTGTAGGCTCTAGGTCAAAACTGTTCCTGTAACAATATAGTGAATAATCTTAGATCCATAAACATTTTGTACAATCTGTAGGTGTTTAACTTTGTTTTTTATATTTGTTCCGTCGCTAATAACCTTTCGGTGGATGCGACATCTTTTCTAATAAAAAAAAAAAAATTTGGCATCATCTTTAAAATACACAAACACTGTAAAAAAGAGGAAAATCAATTTTTGTAATGTTCAATATTTGTATAACAACAATATGTAGAACGTTTAGTTCCCATTGGTAACAAATAAAATACAAAAAAAGTGTTAAAAATGTGCCAAAAGAGCATAAGCTCGTTTACGAGATCATAATAATATCCTTGATGCAGTCAAATCAAATCCCAAAATAAGCGCCAGTCAAGTAATCAGACAATTAGGCGTTTTTTAATAAAAGTTAAAAGTATTTAGAGATAAAAATTTACACACCTATCACATCTAACACGTCCAAACATTGCATATATGAGATAAAATCCCACTATTACAATTTGCTGTTGACTTCGAATAATAATCGCTTATTTTATAGGACCCTATTTACTGAAAAAGCACAATTCATGAGGGACGGAATAAATAGCTCGCTCGACTCACACATTTGGACAGACGAAAATCCCATGCGATTCGTGAATCTCGTTCGCAGTATAGGTTTTCAGTGAATGCTTGGATAGGAGTAATAGACAGACAACATAATTTTCATGCACCTTATAAAAATAGGTGAATATTATGCGGTGATTCTCACACATGGCCAACAAAATCACCTGATTTTAACACTGTCGACCATTTCATATAAGATTGATTGAAAGAAATGGTTCATCAAGATAATATAAATACACCACAAAACTAATTGACAACAATATTGGTTCTTATAACATTATGAGAAATTAATTCTTAACTATCAAGAGGTCAATTAGATACTTAATGGTCCTATAAAGACTTTGTATAGAAACAGATAAATTTCATTTCGAAACTTTGCTACTAATCACAATTTTACCTTTTATTTTCGTTACATCTATCTATGGTTGACTTTGCAAAACTTTTGCATTTTTTACTTTAATTTATAGTCAAATTTGATTTTTTTAAACTAAATATCGTGTAAAGAAGAAAATATGTATGCCATTTTATTTGCTTATTTGTCTAATTTGTAAAATTCTTATTAGAGTATCAAGAAACATTGAGATGCAATCGAGAAAATCGTGCACGCTATAATTTGACAAATGAATTTATTATTTTTTAAATATATCAGGGTTTAATGAATCCCTTTTTATCATGGCTGCGGGAAACAACCTTAAAAACACCACAAAATTTAATAAAAGATATAATTTTTGGTTCTGAAGCTATTTTTGTGGTATGTGTATTTTGAAGCTATGTTTAATGGAAAACAACCATAGTTTAAATCGAAATTGACGTTTTAATTTCCACTTCGGAAATATTTTTCAAGATACAATGATTGTTTTATCCATTGTCGGAATGTCTGCCCTAAATATGAGACATAAGAATGGGCCCAGCACAACACCCTATATACCATAATATATTGGATAGTGGGTGGATGTTTCAAGGTTAAACTTAGTTAGCAAAGAGCGATTACTTACGTAGGATTTGAAGACTAGGTAGTAATTGGTAGGACAAGGTTTTTAAGCTTTTAAAATATATATAAAATATAAAAGTATATATAAAGTACATATTGCCATACATGGTCGAATGTTTTTTTACGTCCAAAAATGCTGAGGTGCATACTTTTTCCCAGGCTCTTTATATCTTCGCTTTAGACTCTATGACACTGTTGTATAGTAGAATGCTTATGTCTGAAACCAAATTAGTGACCTTGTTTTAAAAGGTTTGTTATATAACTTTTAAAGGTAGAATTTCTAAAATATTTTTAAGTGGGTTTTGCAACATCCAAATAATCAATTGGATATATTTTTATCTTTAAGATATTATGGTTGCTGCCACTTGGCACTTTCTTCCTTTTTATGCCGTTAACTCTCTGATATATATGGACATGTTGCTATTCTTTTGTATGTTGTTAGATTCCGGTAATCGTTTTAAATGAACGGCCATATTTTAAAGAGTAACTCTACAAATTAATTAGTATTTAAACTGGGAATAAGCCACAATTAAAGATAAAAATACGTTTATTGACGTTTCAATTTCCAATTCGGAAATCGTTCTCAAAATACAAACAATAAATTAAACAAATTTTGTTTTTTGTTACATAGTGAAAAAATTCTTCTAATTATTTAATTTTATCTGACTCATTTATATTGACAATTCAGACATACATTATGGCATTTTAAAGTAGACGACTTTAAAATGATATTGCCAATATTGTTGAGTTGCGCTCCTGGGACGACTTTACTTATAAGATAGTTCATTCGATTACATGAAATCAACTTTAACTTGAGAATATCCGTCAGAAAAAATCATAGCATCTAATTCGTCTTTAAAAAGACAAACACATGACATGATGACAGTAAAATTCTCCTGTTAGTGATTCCATAGTAAATTATGAGGGAAAAAACCAGGAAAAAAAACCTCATAATACTATCCCGACATTGTAAGTATTTGTTCGTGAATTTAGTTTACCTTCAACAAACATCAAACATTCTGATTTTATATGTTACGTAATTTAAAAACATAAATGATGTATCCTCTATATGTTACTGACTTACTAATACTGGTATTTTCTTATTAATAACTTCCTCTTTTAATATTGGTAACCAGATCCTACTACATTCTGCCGAGGAATTTGCGACACAATTGGCCTCATTTAGCATAATTAGAGCCGCTTCTTTGATTTTTCTTTTTTTACCATCCGTTTCTTTCAGGACTATATTTGAATTATTCCATTGAACCCTATGTTCATTATCCCATGCGTGTTTACATATTTGAGATCTATCAAATTCTCTATTTTTAATATAAGATTGATGTTCACTTATTCTAACATTTAATGGCCTTGATGATTCACCTAAATAAAACTGATCGCATTCACAAGGTATTTTATAAATGCAATTCTTTGTCCTTTCTTGTTCATTGTTAGGTTTGGTTTTGGACAAAAATATTTTTTTGTGGCTTATTCCCAGTTATAAATAATAATTAATTTACAATGCCACAAGAAAATAGCTTCAGAACAATAACTCTACAAAGTTTCATTTCTGTATCTATGTTCTATATTGTGTGGGAAATTTTTGAATGCAAGTTGGTTCACCTGTTTTGGGCAATATCATGTGGTGTTTGTTGACAACAAACTGTTGACGGTCTCTGCTTTGTTATTGAGTTCAACATTACGTTTTACTTTAGGTAAACTAATAAGAGTATTCATTTCTGTTATGAAAGGTGTTGATATTATTAAAAAGAAACGTATAATTTATTCTCATGAAAGTGTGAAACGTGAGTGTTCTAGAAGGGAAAGTGTAAGAATCATATATCAATCGTTCTCAGGTTGACGTTATGGCAAAGGAGTTTTGTATTGTAAGTAGCTGTTGCTTGGACAGTTGCTGTAGTAATATCGATGCAGACTGTCAGTTTCAACTTTACGATACTTTTTATAGTCAATATAAATCACTTCAAGATGCCCATTTGGCTAGTTGCATGAAAAAATCTGACAACAGAAATGTTAAGACAAAAGAAACCTCGTGTCAATGTGTGGTCTTATGTGATTAATATCAATGATCTACAACTAAAAGTGCGCCAAAAGTTTATTTTATTATTATTTCAAATTTCAGTGAAACGTGTCAGAATTATTCAGACAAAAATCTTAGAGGGCTTAGACTTTGAAGTGAAACGAAGCTTATATAAAAATCGCCCTCATAAACTGACTGAGGATATCATTGACTTTATGAGATCTCATTTATCATCTATTCCACGTGGCAAAAGCCATTATTCTGCAGAGAAAACATCCTTTTTGTATTTTGAAAACCCAGAATTGGGCATGAAAAACCTTTTTAAAAGTTTTCAAGAATATTATCAAGACAAGACCAAGCGGAAACTTAAAATGTCCTATGTGCATTATTTTAGAACTTTCAAATCTCATTTCAACTATGGGTTTGGGGCCCCTAAGACAGATGTTTGTGATTTCTGTTCTGAAAGTGTGGAGAAACTGAAGCGAAAACCCTTAGACGAGTGTAGAGTCCAGTTCAAACTACACAAAAGAAAAATAAAGAATAAATGAAATGAGGTTGAATGCTCGAATAAATGAACTTTGAAAATAAGGCTATTATAAGTGTTTTGTACAATTTATGTTATTTTTAATGTTTCCACATTCTACGCTTGCCGGATAGTTCTTATTTTGACGAAATGCCCCTGAAGATGCTATTTTAAGCGAAAGTACTTGGGCTAGATTTAATTAACTTGTGCTCGATAATAGCCTTATTTTCAAAGAAAAATAAAGAGGCGGCAATACTGGAAGAAATATTACATTGAACAGTTAAAACAGATCCTACTCTAGTAGTCTTAGAATTTGACTACGGTCAAAACTATCCTATCCCCAAACTCAACGTAAACAGCCAGTTCTACAAAAGAATGTTGTGGCTATATGCTTTTAATATTCACAATCACAAAGATGATTCATCCTATTTCTATTGTTTTATGGAAACACAGGCAAATAAGAATGCCAATTCTATTGTGTCATTTTTGTTTCACTGTTTAAACAAAATTTTTGTTAAGTATCCTGATGTAAAAAATATAGTTTTATTATCAGACGCAACAGGTGGCCAAAACATAAATGCAATTTTACTTAAGTTTGGTTCTTGGCTTTCAAAAATTTGTAAGGTTACAATAACACCTTTATCCTGTTAGAGGCCATTCATTTTCACAGTGCGACAAGAACTTTGGAATAGTGCGCTCTAGTAGTAAGAAAACAGAAAAGATTGAAACTGCAAAACCTTGGCTAGAAGCCATTGTAACATCAAGACAGAACCCTTCCAACTTCGAGATGTTAATGGACCGATCCATTATAAAAGACTGAGAGATAGCCTTGGCTCCTTTTTTCATAAAAATTCCAGTTTCTATTCATGAAAAATTTACCATTATGAAGTCTTCTTCTTCTTCTTCTTCGTCTAGCCATTCACGTCCACATCTGAACATAAGTCTCTTTAAGTCTTCCTTTCCATTGTTTTTTATTATACGCTACTTGTAGCCAATTTTTCCCGGCAGTCCTTTTCAGATCATCTGTCCATCTCATAGGAGGCCTGCCTCTGGGTCTTTTGTGTTGGTATGGTCTCCAGGTTAAAATTGATCTGTGCCATTTGTTTAGATCGCTCCTAGCTACATGTCCAGCGTATTCCCATTTCAACTTTAATGATTTTTGCACCACATCGGTGACTTTGGTTTTCTGTCTTATCCATGTGTTTGTTTTCTTGTCCTTAAGTGATATACCTTACATTGCTCTTTCCATCGCGTGTTGAGTGACTCTAAGTATATTCATATTCTTTTTTGTAATTGTCCATGTTTGTGCCGCATAAGTTAATATCGGAATAATGCATGCATCAAAAACTTTAGATCTAAGATGTAATTGAATTTGTTGATTTCTGAGTATATAGTTCAGTTTACCAAATGCTGCCCAAGCTAACTTTTTTCTTCTTTTTATTTCTTCCGTTTGAATTTCCCTATTTAGGATTATTTTTTGTCCTAAGTATATATATTCTTCAACTTTTTCTATAACTTTATCGTTTATTATTGTCACGGTGTCTTCAGAGTGCATGACTTTTGTTTTGTTTAAATTCATTTTCAGTCCTATTTTAGAAGATTCGGTATGTAGTTCTAAAAGCATGGTTTGCATTTCTTGTAGGTCAGTAGCTATCAGGATTATGTCATCTGCAAATCGTAGATTACTGAGGTAGCGGCCATTGATGTTTATTCCCTTATATTTCCAATTTAGATTTTTAAAAACGTCCTCCAAAACTAAGGTGAACAGTTTGGGTGATAAAGTATCTCCCTGTTTGACTCCCCTGTTTAATGGTACAGGGTTCGTGTGTTCATTTTCATTTAGGTAGTATGTAGCTGTAGCTTGGTTCATAGTTTCTTTTATTAAGTTAATATATCTGCTGTCTATTCTATAATTTTGCATTGCGTTTATTACGGCCGTGTGTTCTATGGTATCGAAAGCTTTTTCGTAGTCTACAAATGCTAGGAAAACTGGAAACTTGTATTCGTTACATTTTTCTATTAATATTTTTGTGGTTAACAGGTGATCGGAAGTTGAGTAGCCTTTTCTAAAACCTGCCTGTTCATATGGTTGGTATTCGTCTAATTTCCTTGTTAGTCGAGTAGTTATGACTTTGGTGAGTATTTTAAACAGGTGTGACAGTAGGCTGATGGGTCTGTAGTTTTCCAATTTTCGACTATCACCTTTCTTGTGTAATAAGATTACTTTAGAGTTGTTCCAGCTCTTAGGGACTTTGCCCTGATGTAAACAACTGTCCACAAGTTTAGTTACAATTGCAATTAGTTCCTTACCTCCTTCTAATATCATATCTGTGGTAATACTATCTTCTCCTGCAGCTTTATTTCTCTTCATGTTTTCCAATGCTGTAGTTACCTCTGAAATCATGAAGTATGTGATGACAAAGTTCAATCCAAATGGAACAATCTTCACTTCTAAAAACTACCTCCCAACATTCACTCCCTTTTAGTATATGAACAGAGTGAGCATTGAAAAATTAGAAGAAGTTCAACCTTTGACAGTTTCTTTTCCAGAAGTTAATGAGGCAAAGATTAAGGATATGAGAAGTTTGTATAAACATTTGGACATAGATAGTGCTGAATGGCTTGAGTGTATGCCTAACGAGAAACAGTAAATGAGGGTACTTTAATATCTTTTCCTTTCAGATTTTAAATCAATGTACTGTTTTTTTAATAGACCTTAGTATAGTATACATATTGGAACATTTATAATATTATTTTCCTATTTTCTATCTTAATTGTATAAAAAAATTTCTAATATAGCCCGATGTTGATTTATAGTACTTTGTTATGATCAATAAAGAAATAGCTGTGTAATTCTAAAAGATGTTAATATATTTATTTGTTCTACCCATGATCTCACAGTATAATCTGTAGAAAATAACCTTAAATCACACAAAATAAATGAAAATTAGAATAATTTTCACCAAAAAAGTCTATTTCCGGAAGAAGGGCACATAGCACTCATATTTAGACATTTAACTGTATTCATAAATATATTACAGACTACTAAAGGAGTTTAAAAACTGTAGCTACAGTCATACAAATTATGTAAAATATCACACAAATAACTTCATAAACGTGATTAAGTTAAATAAAACCTAATTTTAAATTGGGTTTTTCTCAAAACCACCATTTTGTCTATGTGCCCTTTGTCCGGAAATATCCTCAATTGTTAGTTGCTATAGTCTGGTGAGATTTTTACTTACCGTAAGATGTAATTGTAAAAACTTTTTAAGATGCCCCTTTTTGGTTTTTAAACAAGACGATCTGCTGTGTGAAGAAATATTTTTTAAAATATGTTATAATAAATTTAGTTATATACCAGTTTCTTGCAATAAGTATACACAACCGGGTATAATTTTTGACTTAAAATAAAAAATATAAAAAAAGTAATGACTTGTTTATAGCGACATACGTAAGGCATATTTGAATATATTTTGCTGTTTAGATGTACAGTCAGCCAAAGAAAAACTTTTAAATCAATTTATACGCTATTTTAAAGCATTTTCCAATTTTGTGCGTGAATATTCTCAGGACAAATTGTTAAGCGTTTTTGTTGTGTAGACGGTTCATTCTCCGTCTTGGTATCTTCTTTGTATGCGTGTATTATCCATCTCCATCGCGAGTGAATCAAGAACAGATCTATTCGTTCCCGCTCTCGTTTAGGAGCGTCGGAGGCCGCTTTCGAAGAGCGCGGCAGAGTTTTAGTCAGTCAGTGGATGAGACTCAGGTGCCGGTTGAGATTCTCAACAGCAGGATATCCCTATCCGCTCATGCCGCTTCGCCACGCCACTCTCAATGCAGTGACACGGAGAACGGTGATTGATCACCTCTATTTAGCTAAATCCTATTGCCATATCAGCCTGAATCTCATTATTATGTCAAGCCAAGATGCTACTTGAGTTAATGCATGAACAATAGGCATCCTAGCTTCCTTCGCCTGTTGCTATAATTTATTAATAGTCCAATAAAAGTACAGTTTGACAGCTGGTTGGTTACCCTGTCGGCGAATGTCTCTCCCTCTGTGTTATTGTTCTCTTTGTTTTATTCAATCTGCCTGACAAAGGATTTTATAATTATAAAAACCGTTCTTCTACACAAAACAAAACCAAAACAGAATAAAATAAACAAAACAAAAATTAATTAATAGTTAAAGAATATTATTTAAGCCCATATTGATTATATTTTAATTACAAAAAAGTTACTACTAGATTATTATCTGGTTAGAATTTGTTACGTTATTAGAATATAAGTAAATTTATATGTGGTACCACTTTTTGTCTTTGTCACTTGGCCATGCTTAAAAAGTTCTGTGCTTTGATAAACGCCACTTATTAAAATTAAAAAAATAAAATTAAAAGGGAGTCACTGGATCAGTACTTGTTTTACCAGTGTCGTATACTTCCTCGTATCACTAAAAATGTTACACTCAAAAATAACATTTATGACAGTTATTGTAGATATTATGTTTTTTAAGTTAACTATAATTATAACCCTCGGTAGTTTTTATTTACTAAGGTCCAATACACTAGATAAGAGCCTTTTTTAATGTTGCTACTGATTTTACTCATATGTTTTAGCTCTTAATTTGTTTTTATCACATTTTTTCAGAATTTTCAAGTTCATTTTTTACCACATCTTTTTTGATGCCCTAGAATAATTCTGGTCACTTTAAGATTCCTCTAGAGCCATACGTCCACATTGGACAATTGGAAAATTAAAAAGTGTTTTTCCAAAGAAAGTTATTTAATGAATTTAAATGTCTGTGCTAGAACCACTGATCTGGTTTCATGTATAGCTTTGAGTCTATTAGTTAACCATAGTTCATCTCCATTACTATATAAGATTATTTCTACCTTAGATAGTATCATCGTGTAAATTTTTCAGGGAAGAGCTCATTTCTCAAAATTTTTTTAAACCTTTTTTTATTTAAATTGTCAAATAAAGGCTTCTCCCCTTGCTCACCATTGTGGGTGAGGCGTTTTCACATTGGTTCTGCGACTTTTTTTATATCGTCGCTTCGAGACTATCGAGACATTCAATATAACCAGCCCATTTCCATTTTAATTTAGCTGCTTGCTTCGCGGCGTTCCTTACTTTTGTTTTATTCCAGATTGCTTGATAGCTATCTGTCGTTCCATGGCTCGCTGAGTTTTTCGAATTTTGTCTATGTTTATTTTTAAAGAAGTCCTTACATACATTAAGAGTAACAGTGTGGCTATTGAGCATTAATTTTCGTTTGTATGTATTGGGTCAAGTGAAAGCATCTATTGACGATGTTACAGTATTTTTCAAAGCTGTCTTGTGATATTTTGCAGCGTATGTCTCTGTAGAGTGGCAAGCTGACTATAGAGATGTGTACTCTCGTGTTTTTGGTGAAAATACTCTTCCATATTTTAATATGGACTATTATTTTTATGGTTAAGGTTAACCAATAGGTCACATTTAATTTCAATTCACAGACTTTACCTATAACCATTCTACTATGTAGCCTCGTTGGTCATTTTGTTAATGTAAGTATTTCAAATGAGGTTATAATTTGAGGTCATCTTCAAACTTATGCCTAACCAAACTTAATCTAACCTTACCTGACCTAATCTAACCAAGATATGTTCGCTAAGAATCAAGTTTGTCCATATAATCTTTCTAACATTATTTTTAGCAATATCTACACGGTCTCAGGTTATTAATACGAATTAAACGAATACGGTTATTAAACTTGCTAGAATTTTGCCATTATTATTTATGCCCAGGTCATTTTAATTTGAAATTTCTTAACTGTAAATAACTTGGTGGAGCCGGTAAAATTTTTTATTGCTTTTTTTTACATTGCTGTTCTTTTAATCCAGTCTGCTAAATCTTCGAGTATTCTGTATTGGCTTATAATCCATATATATTAGGGCCAATGGTTTACTGTACTCTATAATTTTCTTAGGAGTTTTTTTTAGTACTTAACGAATCTACCAATAGATTGTTGTATACTGACCTAAATTCTGCCTGCTCGACTTTTTTGCGTAGATCTTGCTAGAAATTTAGTCCGTTAATAATATCTCTCTCGAAAAGCTTGTATATATATGATAATAACGTTATGGATCGGTAGTTTACCAGTAGTTTATACTAGTTCGTTGTTATTTTTTCTACAAAAAATCATTGTAAAACTAGTTGCGTGTTTTGCGTTTGGTGCTGAATGATTCAAAAGCCATGACAAATCACCAAGTCGTAATTTGTCTTAAAGACCTCTTCTGAACTAAGTCACCAGAAGTTAACGTTAAATAACTGGCACTCTTTTAAAACGAATTTAAATAAGGTATAGTATGGAAAATACGGTATTGTGGATGAAAAAACCATTAGTCATTGCAAGATAGATAATAGAGAAGATATAAGTACGACGCATATGGTGAATATATTACTCGCAAGTTAAGATCATTAGGCAAACGAACAGCTGCTTATGTACAGAAAGGCGTCTACTATATTCTGTTGAGTACAGAGATAGGAGAATCCCCGATGGAAAGCCACAACCTACGAAACTACAAGTCACAGACACTGCAGATATACTGAAGTTCGGCTTCTCCTTCTAAAATCGAATCCGTTTCTACCATTTCAAGCCCAATCGACAGGAGTGGCTTCTTTCTTGTGAACAGGCCAAGACTCACAACGGATTGTAGAGTCACATATGATGAAAATTAAATTGAAATATATCTACAACCGGTATTTTCGTCTTTTTCCTCTCAGTCCCAACAAACTAAGCTCAGCAATAATTTATCTACATACGATGCATCTACTATTTTAATCTTTCTCAGCCCAAAAACATGATGGATTCACATGAGCAATATGATACTTTGACAATATGTAGCAATACAGTTTTGAGTTAATATAATTATTGTTTACTTACCTTTATAAAATCTTGCAGAGCTTCAGATAGATAAAGCAATGCATACCTCTAGCACAACAAGCGACTGCTTGTTGTGCATTGACTGCTTGCAAAACTTAAACAAAACGCATAAGCAGGTGTACCAATCGTCTGATGCTAAATATCTTAACGTTGCAGTTAATCGTTCTTTTACAGGAATTGCTTTTCAAATCTTGTATTTTTCTTAATACTTTTTGGACCAAATAAAGTTAATAATTCTTCAAAATTACTAGGTTACATTCTACAGAATGTATGGAAGTAGAGATTTTCAACATTAAGGTCACCAATTAAGTTACTTTTACTGTATTGGCTTCGACTTTTAAACAGTGATGTCATCCACCACCGCCTTTTTTTCTCATTTTCGTTTTTTATGACAAAGAAGATATCACAATAAAAGCGGCACTGGCTGCCGCAAGCTCTTCCTCTTCCATTGGAACCGCCGGAGTACAAGTGTTTTTCCAACTTAACAAGTCTATGTGGACGGTCAAGTGCAGGTAAGGGCAAGTACAACAAACTTCACGAGTTTCAAGTAGACGTACGAGTACGAGCAGAAGCACGTGTAGTCTGGACGCACCTTTAGAAAGCTTAATAATAATTATTCTACATCATCATTATCACTGGCTCGACAACCCTTTTTGAGTCTTGGTCTGTTTAAGAATTCTTCTCCATCCTGTTTCATGCTTTGTATCTATGTGTCTTGTTTTGCTTCGGATAATCAGTAACCAGTCATCTACTTTATTTGGTACGACCATCATACTGGAGATCTTCCTTTGAATCTTTTTCCAGCTACGTTACCTTCAACTATCGTTCGCTCCATGCCTTCTCTTCTTATAGTTATATGTCCAAATACCCTCATTATATGATAGAGGCATTCACTCAAATACAACGAGCTGCAAAAAATAGTGCTCTTAAAATCAATCAGACAAAAACAAAATATATGCCTGCAAATAAAAACGCACAAATAAGGCAGCTGCCAAATTTAACAATAGGAGAATACAACATTGAGGCGTTAAAAACTACATACTTAGGATCCCTAGTTACGTCTGGTAACAACGTTGCAGAGGAAGTGAAGAGGAGAATATTTATTGCCAATAAATGTTACCATGGCTTAATTAGGCAACTAATGTCAGATAAAGTCTCCAGAAAAACAAAATGCCAAATATACAAAACCTTAATAAGACCGGTACTCACATACGGTTCAGAAACCTGGACACTCTCTAAAAGGGAGGAAATGTTATTAGACACCTTTGAAAGAAAAATCTTGCGACACATATATAAGGGCACAAAAGAAAACGGGATTTGGCGGAGAAGGTATAACTTTGAACTATACAACATATACCAGGATCCGGATATCATAACATTCATTAAAATAGGAAGGCTACGTTGGATTGGACATGTGGAAAGAATGGAAAAAGGCGAAATACCAAACAAAATATTCAATCAAGTGCCAGTAGGAAAAAGAACAAGAGGAAGACCGAAGCTGAGATACGTAGAACAAATAGAAAATGATATAACAACATTAAAAATTAAAAACTGGCAAAAAAAGCACGAAACAGGTCAGAATGGAGAAGAATCCTTGAACAGGCCAAGACGCAAAAAGGGTTGTCGAGCCAGTGATGATGATGATGATGATGATGATGACCCTCATTATATTTTGGTTAATAGTTGTAATCACTCTAGTTTTTATGTTAAGTTCTGCTAGAATTGAGTTATTTGTGCGATGGGCGGTTCATGGTATGCGCAACATTTTACGGTAGACCCACATTTCAAATACCATTATACCCTTTGAATTGGCTTTTTTTATTGTCGAAGTTTCTGAAGTATAGGAGGCGATAGGAAATATTAATTCTCGAACAAGGCGTAATTTTGTGTTTTTTGTGATGTCAGTGTTCTTCCAAATTTTTTTGAGTTTGGCTGTTGCCGATCGGACCATTGTGATGCGTCGAGGGATCTCATCTTTGCATTGTCTACTGGAGCATCTTACTTACGGAGCCTAAGTAATTAAATTGCCCGACCACTTCGTAACCTGCCTTGATTCTTGTCTTTAACTGGTTGTTTCTGATTCTATTGTTGATCATCACTTTGGTTTTCTACATATTTTCAATTAGTTCTGCATATTTCAATTCAATCGGTGTCTTATATCTACAATAACATGATCTATCAAAGTTACTGTAAGTTCGTTTGGTGATTTCAAGATCCCTTTGTGTATATCTTTTCGAAGTATGTGCTAGCAATCACCATGTTAAGTGCTAAGGTTTATTAACCTATTACCATTACTATTTGATTGCTCAAGGAGAATGTGTTTACGTATTGTGTGTTGGAATTGCTGTTCACTTCCAACTTTTGCGTTAAGGTCTCCATAAATTATTTTTATATCATTTTTTGGTCATGACTGGTATGCGGACTCTAATCCATTATAATTATTATTGGTATGTAATGTGCATTATCTATATACCAAGATATTCACGACTTATAAACAAATATGCTACTATTTAAAAAATCGCCGCTGCTAACTTCCAGTAATAATGTCAACAGAACCACATACTCAGATAGTACTTTATCTTAGTCAACTAGTTACAGGATTTGATTTGAATAATAAAACATGGGCGACATTATTTTCAGTTTCATGTAGTTTGTAATTTATAATATTTTCGCTTTGTGCCATACGCTAAATAAATGAAGAAATAAAGAAGAAATTCTTGAGACAGTGAAAACTTTTCGCAAAGAATTTAATTAAAAAAAAATCACTAAGGCAAAACAAATACCACAATATACGATATTGACTGTTAATTTAGTCCTTACGTTTATATTTACATTTACATTCCAAATATTATTTCTAGTAAACTAACTGTTCAGGCCAAACTATTAAATAAATTGACACTTATTACCGGTTTAATTTTCTTATTGTACTTGTTGCAATAATGGATTATTATTACGATGAAAACACAGTTTGGCAGTTGGTTTAGGCGCTTTGGTCCCTGAAGGCCTCGTCGTTTTCGTTCGGGTCCCATATTTTCAACTGTCGCTATTTCTTATTGCGATGAAAACACCATAGCGCGAAATCATAAAATTACTGTGAATAATGACTGCTAAAACTTTCAGAACAAAGTGCCCCTGCTGCGAATTGCCTTTGTTTTCGGGGAGGACAACATTATTTTCAAAAACGGCTCACGTCTTAACTCGTCATTTTATCATTTTCCGTTATTTTAAAATCAATTCTACAGAAATTATTATTAAAAGAATTTAAATTACTTTGTTAGTATATACAATAAGACGGTTTTAGCAGTGGAACAGGAAATATGAACTATTTTTTTACCACTTATTTCCTATATATATATATATATATATATATATATATATATATATATATATAATATATATATATATATATATATATATATATAAGAGTAAGAAAAAAGAAGTACTTGTGACTCGTTTGGAAAAAATATAACACTGTTTTTGATGGGTTGGAGTCAATAAAAAGGGCTATTTGTTGACTATTTTTTACTCGAGCTTTCAATTGTGATTACAATTTTTATCAAGAGCTTCTAAAAAATACAAAATGTCTTACAAAGTTGAACTAGAAATAAAAAATTTTTTGTTAACTTACCAAATAAAATTAGTTTTTTATATAAAACTACTGCTTACATAATAAATACAAAAAATATTAATAAAAAAATGCCTTATTCTAATAAATGTTTCTCTGAAAAATTTAGATGAAGTTTCTTAAGAAAAAATTGAATTTATAAACAAAAATAGAATAGCTACAACCAGCCTAAAATGACATAAATACTAACTTAAAAATTTTTATTTTTGACATATTGTCAAAAATAAAATTTTGTTTAAAAAATTCTTCTTTGTTAAGTAACAAAAAAGAAGAAGATTTATTCACCATTGATACATGCCCGAAAAAATGTAACAAATACATGGAAATATCACATTTTGAATTTTCCATGTATTTGTTACATTTTTTCGGGCATCTATCAATGGTGAATAAATCTTCTTCTTTTTTGTTACTTAACAAAGAAGAATTTTTTAAACAAAATTTTATTTTTGACAATATGTCAAAAATAAAAATTTTTAAGTTAGTATTTATGTCATTTTAGGCTGGTTGTAGCTATTCTATTTTTGTTTATAAATTCAATTTTTTCTTAAGAAACTTCATCTAAATTTTTCAGAGAAACATTTATTAGAATAAGGCATTTTTTTATTAATATTTTTTGTATTTATTATGTAAGCAGTAGTTTTATATAAAAAACTAATTTTATTTGGTAAGTTAACAAAAAATTTTTTATTTCTAGTTCAACTTTGTAAGACATTTTGTATTTTTTAGAAGCTCTTGATAAAAATTGTAATCACAATTGAAAGCTCGAGTAAAAAATAGTCAACAAATAGCCCTTTTTATTGACTCCAACCCATCAAAAACAGTGTTATATATATATATATATATATATATATATATATATATATATATATATATATATATATATATATATATATATATATAATAAAAACAAAACAATATGGAATTTGATAATTAAAATATCTTAATAATTTTAATTTTAGACTCCAAATTGCTAATTAGATTTTTATTATATCTTACGGTTCATATTTAAGTTTAGAAATATCTTTGTCTTTGTTTAATATTCGAAAACAACAGGAATAAAAGAAAACAAATACAATTCAGATTTGTTTAATACAGTACAATCTACATATCAATGTTTCCTTTCCTAATAAATTAAACTGCCCAGCCCAAATTAAATTAGCTTTTAAACAAAGATACCAATAAAAAATTAACAAAGAAAAACAATACAAAATAATTTTATTTTATTGATTTGTTTAAAAACTTTGACGTAGCAATATTGTTCTCGATAACCAGTTAAATTTCAAATATTTCAACTCCAAAAATGACCCTGTCTTCTATACATTAATTTCTTTTAATATAGAAATGTTCTTTTATCAAAATTCTCTAGGTTCTTCTTAGGGTGCCTGTTTGTTCCGAACGTTGATGATCTTTCTGGCTATGAAGACTTTGTCGTTTGCTATACGGAATAGCTGTGTTGAGGTCTTTCTATACCATGCTCTCAGGTTAGCAAGCCAGGATATTCTTTTTCGTCCTGGGGCTCTTTTTCCTTTAATTTTACCTTGCAAAATGTATTGGTGTAGCTCGTATTTGCCTTGATTCTTTAGCTTAACCTCCTGTTTTGTTCTTAAACGGAATCTAGGTCAAATGGCCTAAGAATCCTTTCTATATCTTTTGGCTGACAAATTATGCTTGTCTATAGTTCTCCCCGAATAATAATAACCCGTTTGTACTTACAAATGCTGAAAAACTCAAATGCTGCAATTTTCTACCAATTAGCATTTCTAGTCCAAAACTGGTAGCAGCTTTTAGCCTCATATTTACAAAATTACCTTTACACTGTTTGAAACTGTCGAAGTAGTTTACTTGTCAGGATTGGATGTCCTTCCTCCTCGGTCAGCAACATAACACTTAATTCTCGTTTTCCAAGTCTAAATCAAATCAAAAATTTTCTTTTCACCCATCTTCCCTCAACCAATTAATTTTTATCATTCAGAATCACACAAGTTTGCTTGTTGAATGACTTGCAAAATTTTGATTTTTGTATTCTGTAAACAAATCGAATAATGTCTATTTAAACTTTCTACAAAATTTTGAAAACAGTTTTGAAACCGATACGAGACATAGAAGAGATCATTAATGACGGAATGGATAAACGGTTTATTCCATAATATTTACGGAAACTTATTTTGTTAATATGCATTTCTGAAAACTAATATTTTTCTAAATTTTACATTTTACTCATAGTTATGTCCATGATAAGTCTACATCACTTTTAACTCACACACAAAAAAACATTATGTGAGTATAGTTTTCTCTTGTATTTACAATCTTCATATAGAAATAACAAATTGTTATATATTTTGGTTTGTCTTTTTTCTGTCTTTTTAATTTTTTTAGACTTCACTTTTTTTATTTTTTAAACAACGGTGACGGCGACGATTAATTAATAATTAAGATTGGTATGCAAAAAAAAACAATATAGTTAAGTACAGATTTATCAGACCTTTTAAATGAGATGCCTAACTACATTAAAAAATTAAGGGGTATCTCCAGTAGGGACTCTGACGTTTATAAAATTAGAGCTAGTGTCCCCTCAAGTTCAAAGTTAACGTGTTTCGGCATTTTATTCTTTTTATTCTAATATGTCGCATTTCTGAAATAATAAGGGTTGGTCCTTTGTATAAATATATTTATATATACAGTGTAGGTAAAAGTTTATGGTCGGTATGGTAAAATTTAACAGGATATCTAACGCAGATATAAAATCATATTTTCAGCGAATAGACAAAGATAACAATCATATTTCCCCTTGGTCTCCCCTCCATAAATATTTTTAACACTCATTGCTCATTCGTGAGCCGAATAGTTCCGATCAGAGATATTTTACATATTCTCTGGTTCCGATCCTAATATACCTACAAAATCTAGAGGTGGATCCTCTCGTTTTTTAAATTTTTCTTGGAACCGTTTTTCGTAAACTGTAACTAGTTGATTGTTTACCAGTATTCACATTAGCGAGTACACAAACATATTGGCTATTATCATTTATGTGTATAAGTATTGAAATGAAAGGACCTAACGAAGGATATATTTCATATAACTTGAAAAATAAATTAAACAATACAAATAGTACTTACATTTACATTACACATTATTCAATCGCGAATCGTCTAAATTGACATTTAAAAACAAGTTTTTCCACTTTTCTTGTTAATCGTGTTCTTCTTTTATTTAAAATTAAACCAGATTTTAAACATGTGTTCACAAGGAAAAGATTTTGTTACAATACTACAATATTTTGGTAAATGTGGTTAAGTTAGGATATACATGACGATGGTTTTTCCACCACGGTAATGGGCAGTTCCAATCTCCGTTCGAAATTTTTTGTGGGTAATATATCATCAGACAAATACATGTCGACTTCTTTTATATCTCTCGATACAGGTGTATGTTTAGTACTAGTATGTTTGTACTGGTTGATTTTCAAGATTTACTAAACTTATGCAAAGACTCGTTTCATCCCTTTTCCATAGGTAAAGAACCAGCTTTTAAAAAGTTTGCAGGGTGGATTCCTGGATATAAACTGCTAACAAGAAAAACTGTCAGGTTCATTACTTCAGGATTGTTATGTCAAAACTGATTTGATAATAGATAAAATAAAAAGTCCTATTTTCGACAATTGTGCAAAAACACATTAAAAAAAAAGTACCTTATCTTCAGAGAGGCTTTTAAAATATTAATTACAACATAACAAAGTTCCCAAACGGCCAATCCAAGACGTGGAAACTAGGTAGAGCTTCACCCACTACATGTTAAAAAAATTTGACATGTCTCAAATTTTCGAAATTTTCCGAAATGTCAGTATTAGTTGGTATTGATCGTTTAATAAACTACTTGATACAGTCTTAATATTCTCGGTACTACTCTAATCTTGCAGCGTGCTTACCTCTGGAAACAGGTCCTCCTCCTCCTATGTGCCTTCTCTATTGAGTTTGGCGATCAATAGGGCAAATTTCTCTCTGTTCTGGGCTTGATGGATTAAGTCATTTTCTGTTGTGTGAGTCCAATCTGTGATGTTTTGGAGCCAGGATTTCTTCTTTCTTCCTATACCCCTTTTACCCTCGATTTTGCCTTCTAATATTACCTGGAGCTGCTCAAATTCCTTATGGCGCATTATGTGTCCTAGATATGACGTCTTTCTAATTTTGATTGTATTAACCAGATGAGGTCGTGTGTTCATTATTTCCAGTACCTCTTCATTTGTAGTTTTGCTGGTCCAGCTTATTCTTAGCATTCGGCGATACATCCACATTTCGAATGAATTCAATTTGTTGACGTCATACTGTTTTAATGTCCAGGTCGCACAGCCATATAGTAGTAGAGACCACACATAACACTTTAGTGTTCTTAACCTTATTGTGATTGATAGCTTGGGGTTACAGAGCATTTTACGCATGTTCATGAAGCCAGATCTTGCTATTTTAATACGTCTTCTAATTTCTTTTGGAAACAGGTGAGCATATGTAAATAAGGATTGACTTCGTGCGAACGATTTCTTACAATATCTCGACTCATAGTCACTTGATGTGCCCGCTGGGAGTCGTTAATTAATAATTTGGGAGTTTTCCGTCCACTCAGCTACGTCAGATTGGCGCATGTCAGCTCAAAGACGGCTTATAGCCCTATCTGTTGCGTCCAAATACTGTTTGTAGATCTGCACAGGTCTTGTGTAACGTGAATGAAAACTACTACTATTTATTAAAGTATAAAAATTCTCTTTTATTTTTCTCTCTTCCACAAATAAATTGATAAAACTTTTTAAAACAGTTTTTTAAACCTTTAAAAATATTCAGAATTTTAACAATAAAATACAATTTAGGCAGGCGTTAAAATTCATTTTTAATTATTTTATTTTATAAAAACATCTTCCGTCTTTTCTACCACAGAAATAGTTTAAGAACCATTTTAATAAATTAATTCAGTATTATCCTATAAATATAATCAAAAATTGACTTGTAAAACAGTTATTTATGGTTTTATTTTTAGTTATGAAGATATTTAATATGAGTGAGCTTACGCAAATTTGACACAGTGCCAGTGTTTGTTGAAATTACATGATTTTTTTCTTCTAAATTTCAGTGGGATTTTCATTAATCATAACTAAGGATCATAACTAAAAAGTAGAAGATTTCGTAAAAAAATTAAGATTTATTCGCAAGTTTAAATTATCTACTGCTGCGATATGAAATATAAATCATTTTAATATTTCAATCGATTTTGTTAAGGGTCTCGAAGTCCTATCCTTCTATTTGAGCAATAAATATATGCCGAAATGCTTATACAGTCCGTATAATTCAAAAGTTACTTGAACCGTAGGTACGGCTACTATTTATCGCAGGTATCTGCAGTAGACTTTCGAAATTGCAGAAATATAGAACAGGCCGTTTTTTATTCTCATTCACGAAACCATTTATGTGGGAATCAGTGAACCCTTACTTTAGCTGGCCCGCTTCGCCGTCCGTTGTTTGGTTTAGAAATAGATTTACGATGCACTAATTACTTAAATTACTTTTCTTCCTTTTCTATAGCCAATTGATTCGTTTCACTCGATTTCTCTCCGGTCTACTTTAAATTATTAGCTCGGTCTAAGATATTTCAGACCTCAGCAACCCATAGACACAGTGCTCTATTTAATTGACTTAATACTCTCCACAAAACAATATAAATTTTCCAGGAAGAATCTGCTATTAAGAAAACATTTTAATATTGTATTAAAAAATATAAGAAGTACATACTTAACTATATTGCAATGGATTTCACAACTGTCAGCGTTAGATGTAAATGTGACATCTAAGCTGCATAAGACTAGTTTTAATGTAATAAAAAACGTGATATCGCATCCTTCTTTATTTATTTTATTATTCTAAATTAATTTCTTCTTCGTACAATTTATTTTAATTATTGTTTTATATAATGATTTTTATTTTGTTTTGTAATAATATTTTTTTTTTATTTTTACAATGATGAAGTAGATATTCATTTCTTGTCGTATGTCTTCATTTTTCTGTCTGTCGAGTACGATTAGCGAGTTTTTACACACAACCAAACTTATATGGAAGCATCTGATATTTCTTATTATTTTAAGTCAATTTAACCTACAAGAAAAAAGCTATTTTAAACCTATTATAAAGCAGTTTAATCACCAAAACATAAAAATTAAATAAACTCATAAATTCTTCACCCGCCGTTACACGCGTTATGAGGGAATACCTCACCATATTTATTATAACTAATGTAATTGTCTTGGCTAATACGATAACCTTGAGCACCGAAGAATGCCTTTATCATCTTTCATGAGAGGGTATGACAAAGTTTTAGAATTTTTCATGCAGTCAGTGTTCTGTGATACTAGAAAGAAGTGACATCCCACTTTAGGTGAGCGTATTCCTCACTGCGCGTGCAATCACGGTGAAATCACGTTTCTGTTAGCTCAAAGAAACTTTTAGGTTATTGTTTAATATTTGGGTAAGTTTAATTAAAATATTATTGTTTAGCTTAATTGTTAATTTTAATTTGACTTTTTAGTAAAATGGATTCGCGTAAAGAACGTCAATTACTTCAGTGGCTTGCTGAAATTGAAAATGAAGAAAACAGCGAAAGTTTGGAAAACCTCGATGATAATGAAGGAAGTGAAATTGATGAGGTAAAGATACAAAATTATAACACGGATAGTGAAATGTCGGCGAGTTCTGAAGATGAGGGGGACTATACTCCTTGCCTCCCCGTAAGTGTATCACGTAGTCCTACGAATTTGGATATGAAGGTTATTCAAATACTTGATTATAGACTTAACGAGGCCATACATTAATTGCATTAATGTATGGCCTCGTTCGATACTCATCGACAACATTTTCGACCATGTATTTTCCTATTTTGGCGTTAATAATTACCTAATAATGTGCCTTGCTCATTTTACCTAGCGTATATCAAGAGATTTTGAAATAATTTATAATACTTGAAGCCATATTATTGTACGAGTATTATATTAATATTGACTGGACAGGCATTGAGTCGAACCGTAATAAGGAAGTTCTGTTTAATGTAAAATACAATTAATCACAGACAATTTAGGTTTTCCCTTAGAATTACACCAATAACATTCAAGTGGTTTGGTAGGTCATAATTAGAATAATATATTTTAATTTTTCCTTTGTAATCTTTCTCTTTTCTTGTCAATTTTATTTCGTGCCTCTTAATTTTCTGCATTCAAATAGTTCCTCCTCGCGGGATTTTTGACACTTCTGGCTTATGAGATGTCGACTATCTTATTAATCGTTGTTATGACTGCTTGTTCCCCCTAGAAAATGATGCAGTAGTTTCCTTCAATGTCTCCTTCGAGAGTCATTTGGAACATTTTTTTCACATACATACTAAAAAGTTCTGTTGAAGGTATGTAGCTTTGATGTACTACCTAACATACATTAAAGGTATCCATGGATAGATCTTTTTTTATTCTTATTTCTGCCGTTTGAGCCCAATATAATTATTTATAACTTTGTTTCTCTTTTGTATCTACGCATGCGGTTAGATAAGTACTTAGTCTCAATATCCGATGGTGGCACTATCTTAAGAAAAATTTACTACCATTTAATACATTCTTGTATTAGACCAGTTTTGTTCTAGTCGCGTGTAAAAGTAGGCGTGTCCGCAGATTTTAGAAAAATAAAAAAATGGATTCTGTGCGTGGTGACTTCTCACCTTCAATGGCAACTCTCAAAAATGGCTTTAACATGGTCGCACATCGGTTTTTGATGAGCCGCACCCAGGTGCCTCGAAATCGGCTACCACGAAGAATAACGTGACAAAAAACCACGATCTTATATTGGCAGACCGCCGACTGAAGGTACGCGAGAGAGTTTAGACAGTAGTTGCCATATTTAGTGTGACATTTTGGGCATAACAAAGCTGTCGGCGGGATGATTGTCGCGTTTGCTCACTCCAGACAACAAGCTTTATTGTAAGACCACTTTAGAGCAGTGTTTGACACTATTTAAGCGTAATCCAAAGAAGTTTTTACGTCGTTTCTTATTGATTGATAATCGAAATATAAATCCCTTTCTACACACCAGGGATTAATAAACAAACGAAACAATGGCGGCAATCGGCGAACGTGCTCAGAAATAGGTGAAAAGTGTCCTATCGGTTGGGACATAGAGTTGTCCTATCACTAAGGGTGATCTACATCGACTAACTGGAGTATATCAAAACGATCACAGAGCTCTACTACGCCGAATAATTGGGCCGATTTGATGCCGAATTGAAAAAAAAAATGAACCCATTTAGCAAAAAAAAAACACTCGTCCACCATGACAATACACCCCCTATAACTTTGCCGTCACCATAGCGAAATTGGTCGAAAGTCATCGCCGTCAGGGAAGTCTACTTTGCAGACCTCGAGCTATCGTATTTTTAATGCGGGTTAAAGAAGTTGGAGCATCGCTGTGTCAAAGTTATCGAGCTAAAAGTAGACTATATTGAGAAATAAATCGCAACTTTTTCAAAATTTTCGTTTTTCTTTTGTAGACTAAGTACTTATCGGACCGCCTTAGGATTCCTATGTCCAGAAGCCTATTTAGTAGTATGTCATGTTTACCGTTGTCAAAAGCCTTTTGTTAGTTTATGAAACACAAAAGAACAACTTGGCGTTGATCGTAACCCTTTTTAATCAATATTTTGACTTAAAACAGGGTCTTTCTTGCACCTTATCCTTTCAAATCTTTTTCATATATTGTATAACTATACTAGATTTAAGATAAACTTTTATTTGAAGGATATTTTAAGGATGTAGTAGGTGTTTTCTTTGTGTTATTAGTGATTTTCTTAATTTTTAATGAAAGTTTACATCGCCGTGCCGAGCATGTAGGCTCTCCGCTTCTTGACATTCAGAAATTACCCAATTTTCTTTCGCTTGTTTGAATTTTTGTATAATAATGTTGTTTAGTTCCGAATACTTTGATGTTGCTGTTGGATTTTTGCTAAAATTATGTCCTTTTTAAAGTAAAGTATCTTATTGGTCTTCTATGATTTATTTTTGTTTGTTGCTGCTGGTTTGTTAGTCGAAGCTGTTGATGTTATGTCTTATGTTGTTCAAGATGTCATCCGGACATTCGATTTGTTGTCGATTGTTGCTTGCGTATGGTTCCACCAATTCGTATTCTATTTTGTCTATAATTGTTGGTTTCTTCAATTTATCAATGCTATATCTTGGCGTTGTTATTGATTGTTTCAACAGTATTTCTGGTTTGAATTGACACTCTGCTTAAGCAATCAGAAGGTTGTTGCCATTGTCTATGTCGGTATCTAGAAAGGCGGCAATCAGTTTACTAGTGTTTTGATATCTCCAATTGATAAATATGTAATCTATTTGGTTTGGCACTATGTTATTACTACATTACTATCTTCGGATGGGATATCCAGATCTCCAATTGTATTTTTTATAACCATGATTCCCTATCTATAAAATTGAAGCAGTAGTTCCCTGCGTTAGTTTTTAACATCAAGGACAAAAACACTAGGTACATTATCAACTTGACTTTTTTTCAACTCTGACATTGAAGTCTTGATAATCATAGTAATATCTTGAGGATTTAGAAGTCTCATAACCTCTTGTATTTGTCTGTAGAATATTGTTCTGCTTTATTATCTGGTATAAATAATATTTATATTAACTAGTTTAGAGTTAATTTGTAGAAGAATAACTCTATCTGAACATCCGATAACAATGCGTATGATTTTTTTATAGTTTTACTCACAATAAAACCTACACCACTTCAATCGCCTTTCTTATGTCAAGCGCGAAGATTCTTAACACCATATGATGATTAAAAATATGTCTGTTTATGTTTCCTGGCATAATAATAAATAGTTACAGCAAATTATATTCTCGGTATAAATAAAAAAATTTAAAAAATTAAAATTGTGAATTTTCCGGTAATTTTTGATATTTTAGGAACATTTAAATTGTTTATTTGTTAATATGTCGTCGAGTTACCCCAGTGTAAAAAATGAGGTTCTACGTTTCTAGAATCGGATATATTGCAAATTTTTTAGCGCGCTATAATTTAAAGTTTCGTTCACAAAATCTGGCGGACTCCACACTTCTTCTCCCACCCTTAACTGGCAGAGTTCGCGCGTGAACAATCACTTAAAAAGGCTGTTACTAATTTCAAATTACATACTTATCAATTGTACGATTACAGGGGTACATATTATAATGCTGAAAAACTGTCAAGAATTTCCGCTGTAATTGAGAGAGTGCTTAGTAAGTATAATAGCGAAAATAATAAAATTTTTACGGCGAAAGTTAAATATTATATCGTCTGTATTAATAATATGGTAACTATTGTCGTCATCTCCTAACAACCATATCTTAAAACAATATCTTGAATCAAATCTTCAAATACAATTTTTAAGACACGAGTTTTATAAGTCGAAATTATTTTCCTAAATTGTCTAATTAGCTTGGGATTAAATTGATTACAAATTAAGTTACATAAAACAGTTATTTTAGACGCGACTTTTATCAATAACTATTTCGCATCTCATCCATTGTTATCGTAGCCTCAGAAACGCCAGTTTTAGAGTGTATACCCAATCAATAAATCTCTGATTGTGCCTATTCAAATTGACATTAATTTTGAAACCAAATGAAACGTCAGTATGTGGTGGTTTCCAATTATTTGTTATAATTATTAAAAATAACCCAAAACTCATTGAATATGGCCCGTATTAAAGTCTGTAATTGAAGCTGTCATAAATAATTTTATGTTTTGACAGCGAAGTGATTAACGGGGTCTTTTTGTTTGATAATGACAGCGTTCTGAACAGATGTGACTCTTTCTTACGAATATTGCGTATTTTGGACTAATATTTGTTAAATCTTTGCTATAATTTACCGTCTAGCGCCTGAAATATTTTTTATGATATATGTTTTCGGTGAAATATTGCGGAATATTTACATAATTGAAGAGTGTAATTGAATAAAGGACCAAGTACCACAAACAGAAAACAGATAGTTTCAAATTTAAATATTGTACTTCGTATCTTTTTTAGACTACAAGAAAAAAGGGCCAGACAAGAATTATGACAATAAAATGGACATGTGAAAAATGTAGGGATTAAACAGAAACGAGCATGTCGCGAGTACTTTCAGAATAAGACAGAGGAAAAGTAATAAAATTTTGCATGAGATTTGTACTGAATTATTATTCTCTCCAACTTTTTTTTGATGGGGTTTCTAGGGTTTTCTAGGATATTAATCTAAAGATAAGTTGTAAATGGAATTTTAGTCTCCCTGGTGTCGTGTTAAAAATGCCTAAATGTTTTAGTTGATTTTGAGCAGTAAAATTCATAATAATAAATTCTACAAAGACAAAATATTTTATGTATATTGCAAATTCCTTTAAAAATGTAGAACTCCGCAATAAATTTAAATAAACAAAACTTGTTGGTCAGATTACAAAGCGAATCAAAAAAATATTAATATTGCGATTGAAAAGCATTCAACAGTATAAAAACAATCAAGTCAAAGAAAGACGTAATAATTCACAACTTTTCCGTATGTCCCTTTCTGAAAAATAATTTATATGCGTGGCATAGCTTTTTTCAAATGCAGCTCCGACAACCTCTGAGTGAGGGGACATCACAATCATTTGAAAATTTGTCAGTTGAAAATACGAGCACATGTTCGGAATATTAATGATTTTAGAACAGATAGGAACACAATTTACAGGGTGTTTTTAATTGTTACAAGCAATGAAGGACAAACTTTTGATCACAATGACTTGTCAAATCTTAGTCTAAATAGTACTTAATCTCATCGATAACTTTCTATCAGAAATTCTTTTGACTATATTTAGTTCAGTTGTTGTAAGAGCTAGTTAGCTTAGAGTTTTAATTTGAGCTCTTACAAACTAGCATTAAAAAGTGATTAAAAAGTAAACAAAATATAAAAATTTAATACCACATTGTCTTAAAAACGGTTGTCTATCTCTTAATCTATAAACTGGATAGGTGACACTTTAACACTTTAATTACAGCAGAAAATGGCAAAAATCTTAAAATCATTTAAGAGACTTTGATAAGTAAACTAGTTTTTGACTAGCACAACATCCCCATGGGGTTAGTTTTATAAAAATCCCAATATTGATATAATGTTAATATTTGAAACTCATTATACAAATCAAAGTTAAATAAAAATTCCAAACTACTTTATATATAATAATATCGTTTTCTGTATCCTTTGCGCTTTGCAAAATATGTAAAAGATTAAATCTTTTTAATTAACGGCCGCCAAAGGAGGTGGCGCCTTTGTAAGCTAACTACGGTGTAGTGAAGTTTTGGGAGACATTCGTTGGACTTTCCGAGTTTGAATTTGTATCAGCCCAAGTGTCAGATGAGGCTGGGATAGGCCGAAATGATCATAATACTTTATTGATACTGTTTCGAGCACGAAAAGTTTAACGAAATTGTCCTCCTAGGCCATATATTTGGCATTTAATTGAATAAAGCGATAGCGGCTTTCGCTAAAAGATTTAATCTTTTACACATTTCGCATATCGCAAAGGTTACAAAAAACAATATTATCATATCGTTTCGTTCACGGCCGCCAAAGAAGGTGGCGTTTTTTTAAGAAAACTACGGTGTAGTGAAGTTTTGGAAGACATTCGTTGGACTTTCCAAGTTTGAATTTGTATCAGCCTAAGTGTCTCATGAGGCTGGGATAGGCCGAAATGATCATAACACTGTATTGATACCGTTTCGAGCACGGGTAGTTTCACGAATTTGTCCTCCTAGGCCATATATTTGGCCATTTAATTTAATAAAGCGATAACGGCTTTCGCTAAAAGATTTAATCTTTTACACATTTCGCATAGTGCAAAGGATACAGAACACGATATTATCATATCGTTTCGTTCACTGCCACCAAAGAAGGTGGCGCCTTTGTAAGCTAACTACGGTGTAGTGAAGTTTTGGGAGACATTCGTTGGACTTTCCGAGTTTGAATTTGTATCAGTCCAAGTGTCTGATAAGGCTGGGATAGGCCGAAATGATCATAACACTTTATTGATACCGATTCGAGCACGGGAAGTTCAACGAATTTGTCCTTCTACTCCATATATTTGGCCATTTAATTCAATAAAACAATGGCGGCTTTCGCTAAAAGATGTAATCTTTTACACATTTCGCATAGTGCAAAGGATACAGAACACGATATTATTATATCGTTCACGGCCACCAAAGAAGGTGGCGCCTTTGTAAGCTAACTACGGTGTAGTGAAGTTTTGGGAGACATTCGTTGGACTTGCCGAGTTTGAATTTGTATCAGTCCATGTGTCTGATGAGGCTGGGATAGACCGAAATGATCATAAATTTGGTATAAGTTATGGCATAAGTATAAATCATTTAAAAATGATTTATACTCAAAAACATAAAAACAATATTTTTAATTTTAATTTATATTAGACAAATTATTTTTTGTATCCTTTATTTTTACTGATATTTCTTCTTTACTTTCGGATTTTAATACGACTTCAAGTGAGACACCCTGTAAAGGACAATCCTTCATTTCCTCCAAACACATGTTTATGAATTTCATTGTTGTCTAAAAAAATTTTCACAGAGGCATCTAACAATGAGACCGTGAAAAAATCGAGATGGAATTTCACAAAGGGTTGAGAGTATTAGCAAAGGAAATTTATTTGAAAATGTTTCGCTGAATTGAAAGCAGTTTTGTAAAAGTAGCTAAAATTTGATTAAAGAAGCTAGAATATTTTTTGTAAATACAAAATACAACTTAACTTTTGTATAAAATACAACTTTTTTTAAACCAAAAAAGATATTCTACAATTTATTTGTTTTAATTTCTTGGACAGGCAAGTCAATTAGTTAACAAGATAAAGAAGCAAAATTAAGTTATTGATATAGTATTCTACTTAATATTCTTCTTCTTCTTTTCGTAGCACTAAAACCCTGGATGGGTCTTGGCTGACTGCACAACTCGCTTCCATCTCGAACGGTCGTCCGTGACAGTTGACAGTCGCCAGACTTATATGTGAATCACGTATTTCAGAAACCCCAAAAATCACAAATCTATGAAATTACAGTTTTCTGTAATTTTTGGTAGTATGTAGGTATACGCACTTAACAGTAAACAGAAACCCTAAAACTCATTAAATTTACACATTTTTTGCCAGTTGAACATTTCATGTATTACAGAAACACCAAAACTCCAGGAATTTTGGTGTTTCTAAAATATAATATTTGAACACAGTGATTTTTAGCATGACAGGAGGTTTTGAGTTTTTTCGGTTATGCACATTATTTGTGATCTCTACATATTGTTAGCTGTTATTACAGTAAAAATTAATAATAATTTAAGTAATGGAAATTAAAAATGAGTCTTCAAGGCGCAAAAAAGCGTGGAATACGTAATATCAGTGAATATAAAAGAGAAGTTATTAAAAACTATAGAGTTAAAGAGTCTGCCTATAAACGCTGGAGTGGTGCCTTGGCGCCTGAAGAAATCTTTGCCAAGGACTAGCCTGCAACTAAGATTTAAAGTTTTAAAATATTATTAACTTGTTCACACTAAGAAGTGTTAGTGTCATTGGGTGCTTGCAAGGATATATATGTTGCGCTGGATACCAATACTTCATTGTTTTGATTGGGCTTTAGTTGAGTTAGTGCTTAGAGCACTGTGAAGCAATGTAACCTGGCTTGTTGCATCTAAAGCAAACTAAATTGTCTTGAGAAATGAATATTCTATATATGGTGTTGTCAAAAACAAGAGTAAATGACTCTGGTAGTGTTAGACTGAGGACAGATATAGATTTGTCTTTGAAAGCTAAGGATGTGATTGTACTCAGGCATGAAAGCACTAATTTTGAGGAATGTCATGGGGGGAGACAGCAACTATGCCGATTTTTTGTAACGCATTGATTATCAAGTCGACCGGTATTGAAGGACATAAGCCTAGAAAGCCTTTTTATGTTCTGCTATTCGTTTGTTAAAGTTTCTACCAGTTTGACCGATGTAAGTTTTTGGGCAGTCGCTACATTTAAGTTTGTACACACCACTGTGTAAGTGGTTCTTATTTTGGCTCTTGTTGTTTTTAATATATTTGCTTAAGTTGTTATTTGTTCTGAAAGCTGGTATTATTCCTTTCTTTTTTATGTGTTTGGCTATTGTTGTTGATATTTTGCCTGTATATGTAATCGAACAGAAGGTACTGGGTTTTTTATCTGGTGGTGGAAGTGGTGTCTCGAAGTTGTATTTTGACATCGGAATTTCTGTTATTCTATGTAACATACTATGATAGGCTGCCAGTTTATGTTGTGTGGGATGGGATAATGAATTGTGTATAGTCGTGTCAGTATGGGTAGGTTTATGAAATATGGAGAAGTCATGTTTGTTTTTAAGTCTGATAATTTTTAAATCTAAAAAATTTATGGATTGATTTTGTTCTGTTTCTATTTTAAATTCAATATGACTATGAAGTGAATTGAAAAACGAAAAAAATTGGTCGAGTTGCCTGTTAGTTCCTGTGAAACATACCAGTACGTCGTCTACGTATCTCCACCAATATAAAAATTGTTTGAATATGGGATGTTTTGAAATCTTTCTCTCTAGATGATCCACAAAAATATCTGATAGCAATGGGCTTAGAGGATTGCCCATTATAAGTCCTGCACTGTTATTTATGTATATTTGATTATTAAATTCAAAGTAGTTCTGATTATATTAAAGGTCTTAAGCTATCTTTGTTAGAATCTATGAAAATCAACAAATTAAAAAACACAGATATAATTCTGAATGACCAACTTGAGACAAACAGTTCTTCCCTCCTCAACCTATTTCATTCAAGACTATAAAGTGTAAACGCATGCAAAAAATAGATAACTTGAAAACAAAATTGTCAGTGTTTTATTGTTACATAATATTAATTTCCATCAAGTAACGGTCGAATCTATCAATTATTTTCTACATATTGTCACTTTATAATTTAAAAACTTAATAAAACTGTTGATTATGCAATAACTAGATTTTAGAGAAAGTTGTACGGTTTAATTTAGCTTGACAGAGAGTATATACTTGAATATTACTAAGAATACCCTTGTTTTAATACCACTACGTTGGGAGAATTTCAGTTCGTTGTCCTTCTTGGTGGAATTTTTGTCTCGTCTGTTACAGAACCGAATTTAAATCTAACGAGTTCATATAAATTTCTCCTTTTCTCCTTTTAGCGCCATTATTCGTCTCCTGGGTAACTATCTCGTGCATCCCCTTTAAACTGTAAATAAATATTTTTGCGAATGTGTTATTTCCAGCCGCTTCTGCTTTGAATTATAATACGAGATCCCGCGCTCCTTATCTTCTTATGACCTGTGTGCACTATCGAGAATATAGTGGAAGCCAGCAAGTTCAGCAAGACGCCAGCAATCCTTCTCAAAGTCAAAGTTATATCGCAAATATATATATATATATATATATATATATATATATATATATATGTATATATAGAAAATAAATTTAATCTTTGCAGATAAGTTAAATAGTAAACTCTTAAATATTGGTGAAATCTGCAAGAAAAAATCTCTAATGAGTATCAATTGTTTCGCCGAACGTTTTCGCCAAAGAGAATTAATTTGGCTTCTTCAGGGCTAAAAGAGAATAAATTATAATTAGCTACCATATATTATCTATTAACACATTGACCGTCAGACCTGCTATAGCCGTCATGTATACTGTGACGCACCTGCTACAGCCGTCCAATTATAATTCGCTTTGTAGGACAGACCGGTTGAGGCTGGCACATTTTATACTATTATAATCATTAAAAATACATGTTGGTGTCCCACGAAACGTGTTTGCAATGTTGGTTGCCAGCAATTTAGGTACCTACTGCCAATTAGAAGACGTGGGTGTATGGAGGGGAAGGCAGTTGTACCGGAATGGTATGTACCATTTGTTATTGTTGACTCAGACATTGTAGAAATTGTTATTTTGAATAATATTCAGTGGCGTATGGTTTTGATTTAGTTATTTTTGTGCGTAAAAGAATAAAAAAATATACAGGGTGTTTACTTTTGAAACAAGCAATGAATCCAGAAGAAGAAAAACGTCTTCTGGATTCTTGAAAAAAGTCTTTACAATTTGACGTAAAATTACATTGAACGGTTGCAGCCGTTGTGTCCCATTAGACATAATATATTTGCCGGGTGGGACGGTGACGGCTCCTACCGTCATAGTTTTTTTTAGTTAGTCACTTAATTTTAAGCAGTTTAGTTATATCTGAAAATTTGAGTTTAAAATATTCCATAGTATAATAGATAATCAAGTGCGTTGGTTTGGTCGACAAAACGTTAGCTGGTGTCCGTCAATGTGTTAAAAAACATTATTGGTCTTACCGTAACTTAGAATTGTCGACTTAAGCTAGTAACAACATAGTGGTGTTTTTTTGTTACTAGGTGCAAAAAAAAGTTTTTTTTCACGCTGGAAATGTATGGTAGCTTTGAACTTAAAACGCAAAGGTTTACCCAAGGTTAATCGAAAAACCCAATGTAACTACAGGGTAATTCCAGCAATAATCGACACAAGTCGGTGGGTTCACCCTCTCCGATTTGGCTGAAATTTTACACACATGTTGTACTAGACAAAAAATATGATTGTCAAACTTTCAGACCTCAATATTCAAAATGGCGGCCGTGATGCGCTATTGAAGTTTCACGCTTTTTATCAAATTTTTTTTGTTTCGCCAATTTTTTAGTACAGCGAGCTAAATATGCTTAAACAAATATCCACTATATGTTTTTCAATGTAAAATTATCCGCTGAACACGATCCCGGTGTCAGAATTGCCATATGACGTCATATAAAGCCACAAAATGCGAAACATAGCGCTTGTTTTGAAAAATTCATATCTCAAAAACACCCTCTTTAATTTTTTTCAAATTTTCACAAAAGACGCCTTAATATAAGTACTTTTGAATAAAAGTTGTTTCAGAAATCCTTTTTATATGTTTGAAGCCGCTGCGCCCTATAAGAGTCCAAAAACGCGATTTCCCTGCCTATTTTAGCGCCTTTTCTTCGTTCTTCAGCTTCCAAATAACTTTTAGAGGTTTTCTGACAATGTTTTCTGACTTGTATTAAGGCGTCTTTTGTAAAAATTTGAAAAAAAATTTAAAAAGAGTGTTTTTGAGATATGAATTTTTCAAAAAAAGCATTTTTTGTTTCGCATTTTGTGGCTTTACATGACGTCATATGGCAATTTTGACACTGCGATCGTGTTCAGTGGGAAATTTTACATTGGGAAACATATAGTGGGTATTTGTTTAAACATATTTAGCTCGCTGTACTAAAAAAATCGGCGAAACACAAAAAAAAAATTGATAAAAAGCGTGAAACTTCAATAGCGCGCCACGGCCGTCATTTTGAATATTAATGTTTGTGAATTTGACAATCATGTTTTTTTGTCTAGTGCAACATGTGTGTAAAATTTTAGCCAAATCGAAGAGAGTGACCCCACCGACTTGTGTCGATTATTTCTGGAATTACCCTACATTTAAAAGGAAGTAATTCTTTGAATTGTCGTTAAGGTTCATTGGTAAAACCGAATGAAGTTAAATCCCAGTTTGGGGAAATATTATTTTAGAATTTTCTTAATTGAAATTATTTTTTAATTATAGTTATTGTTCATGTATTATTATAATAATATCTTATTGAGATGTATCTAAGAAAAGCAAGGGAATGTTATCGTTTTTAGTTAATGAAAATTATTATTAAAGTAGGTTATTTGTTAATGGATATATTAGTCAAGTTAGTTATCTGTGATGTTGTATTGTTCTTGGTATCTGATTTAAGTAAGAAGTGGTATATATCGCTTAGATTCTTAATGTCACTCTTAACATTGATGGAGAAATCGTTAAGGCAAATATAAGACATTTCAATGAACTCTCTTTTAGATTTATTTTTCTCACGGTGGAGAATTGTAGTGTTGGTATAGTCCATGAGATGACCAGTGGAATGGACATGTTTGGCACAGTGGCCAGCTGGCGACTGAAAGAGTTACCAGCTGGAGCCCGTTTGAAAATTTTTCCAAATTTTGAAGATCGGTAGAAACCTTAAGATATATTTTTATTTTATTTTTAAAAATACTGTGGTAATCTATTTACAATTACATAAATTTTAATCTTGGTCTTGCATTGAATAATGTTTTATATTTAGTTCAGGATACAAAATTAAGTATAGTGAAATATTACCATAAAAATGACAATTTTTCAAAAACTTTAAAGTTCTGTAGAACCCTAAAGATATATTGTTATAACTTTTTTTAAATGATTGTGATAATTTACGAACAATTACCCCAATTTCAAGAGGTCTGGTATTAAACAAAAACAAAAAGGGATTTTTGGGGACACCCTATTATATATACCTAGCATGTGTAGTATTGTAGATATTGAAATAAAGAACTGAAGATTTTACGTTTTTGCGGTTTTATAATTAAAAACTTTCTGTTTTTTAAAACAATAAGAAATATAGTTTGATTTTAGAAACATACCTTAAAATATCAAACATTAAAATAAAACCGTAACTAGTTGAATGGAATAACATGCCGTATTACAAAATAATATTTAACGTACTCATAAAACATGTAAACACTATCCACAAATGAATTATTAAATTAAATAATATATCGTAGTAATTTTTTGCAAGTTTTCTGTACCTACTAAATTTATCGTTGGTTGGTTAAATTGTATTTACAATTGAGATCAGGTACATAACTTTTTATTGAAAAGTAAATTACCACATTCTGAAAACGTATAAAGTATTATTTAAAACAAAGAAAAGCTTAATGTATCTGTCAAAATATTTAATAAATTAAATGTATCTACTTGTGTCACACAAGCTGGTAGTATTGTTATATAGTTAAATTTTTATAACAAATCTTTATATTTTAAATATGAGTTTTTCAAATAAAGAATGGATGAACATGACATTTGTATTAGGCAACTGTTGGTCTGTGTCGTTTGAACTGACAAGAACCACCTCGCGTGTTCAAGTCGAGCAAGGAACCATGTTGCTCTTTAAGTATTAACATTTACAACCAATGTCATCGACGTAGGGCGAATTATATTTTAAATTTTTAATATGTAAACCAAATATTGATGTCTTCAATTTAATTTTACACTGAATGGACTGAGGATGATCTGATTCAGACTAAAAACGTTATGCATCTATAATTTTTGGCGGCGGGCGAACTTTCGACACCAAATTGTCTTTGTACCTGGGGTAATCGAAGGGTCAAATTTTATTATAGGAAATTTCGACACCGCGGCACAGTATAAAGAGGTTCCAACCTCTTATACTGTGACCGCGGCGTAAGCAGGTAGTTAGGTAATTAGAGGCGATGGACATTTGCACCCAAGCAGGACAAGCGGGTTTTCCCAATATTTATTGTCACGGCGGGGGGCGTGGCACTTGTGTACTTGTGACTAAATTATTTCAGTTGTAATTTATTTCTTGTTTGACGTTGTATCCATGCACGTATACGGATATTTAAAAAATGAGTTTGATAAAAAGTTCCCGTGGTCGAGATTTATTAGTGGTGGAGCATCATTCGTTCTCGAAACAGAAAGTGTTAAAAAGCGGCGAGATATTTTGGCGCTGCATCCAAAGAAACACTAAGTGTTCCGCAAAAGTGTTTACAATAGGCTGTGAGGACCTCACCATCACAAGAAGTGATTTGGTACATAATCATAAAGCCGATCCAAAAAAACTTGAAGTAAATATGGTAACCAATGCATGTAAAAGAAAAGCCCAAGAGGACATATCGGAAAAGTCTGCCAAAATTACAAGAACTGCTGTTGCTGAGTGTGATGCCAATTTGCTGACGGTTCCTGACATAGCTAGCATAAGAAAGAACATTAACAACTGTCGTCGTAAACTGTTACCAGGTCCGTTACCAAGAAGCATATCAGAAGTCCATAACGCGGTTAGTAATTATTCTCCTAAAACCTGTCGCAATGAAAGTTGTTTGTTTTTAAATCATCCTGAATTAAATGTAATTGTATTTTCATGCGAGACAAATATTCGTTTGTTGTGTAAATTAAAAACTTTGTATATGGATGGTACATTTTCATACAGTACCAAATATTTTCTACAATTATTTACTATACATGGCTTGGAAAATGGACATTATGTTCCTTTAGCATACTGTTTGTTAAAGGACAAATTGTCAATGACATACAAAAATTTATTTTCTTTATTAAGGTCTAAGATTTTTAAAACATTTCAATTATAATTAGAGCCAACTGAAATATTTGTGGACTTTGAAAAAGCAATACACTGTGTTTTATTGTAAATGTGGCCCAATGCAAAAATTAGTGGATGCCGTTTTTCACTTACACCAAAACTGGTTTAAAAAAGAATCCTTTCTTTATGATTTAATGTCATATAAACCTATAAACGCAACACTTGATATATATGCAGATTATTTACTGGAAAATTACATTTTCGATAGCGCTCTATTTCCACCACACATATGGTCTAATCAGAATCCGTCTATTGCGAGGACCACAAATGCCTGTGAATCCTTTCATTCGAGATTTAATTCTTCTTTTTATTCAACACATCCTTCTATTTTTATTTTTATTTTTATTGAAAAGTTAAAAGAATTTCAAGTAGACACTTATGTCAAAATAAATAGTTTACATATACCAGCAAAAATCAAAGATACTACTGTTAAGGCTAAATTGGCATTTTTGGAGAAAATGATGGATAAACTACGATCCCAACAAATACGTAGGTTAGATTTTATAAAAGCTGTATCTTATCATTCCTATAATCGCAAATAAATCATTGTATACAAGTATATTAACGGTAAAATGTACAAAAATTAGGTACTAGTTGTATTATATTTAAATATTATTACAGTTATAAAGAAATAAAATGCACATTACTTTTATTAAAATAAATTAATTAATTATGGTATTTTATTTATGTCGCAGCTATATTTATTTGGTGTCGAATATACCTGTAAGATAAAAACGGGAATTGGGGATGGTGTCGAAAATTGCCATTAAATTTTAGTCGCTATCTGCTTAGTGTTGAAATTTCCTACGCCCATTTTTGGACGACACTTTTAACAAGTTTTAATAAAAGTTTTCTATACCAATATACAAATTTGAAGTTTTTACTTCTGTATTAGTTTTTTAACTATGCTATACAGACAACTACTGGAATTTTTCCATTTATTTTCTTTTACTTTTTATTAGTTTGAACACCTCTTTCACCATAAATTTTTTGAGAAACTAGTATAAAGTAAACAAAACAAATTAAATACTTAACAGGATGATAATCATAATCCTGTTAAATTAAGAAGATATGTGACTAAAATTCACTAAAAATATTAAATATTTTTTAAAGGTTATATAATCGCGTGCTCCTTATCATTTTCTGACCTATGTATATTATCGAGAATGTAGTGGAAGGTTCATCTCGACGTCGGCGGCCGTTAACGTCGTCAGGATAGCGCCGCATCGTTTCGCGCTCGGCCACATGAATATGCATGCTCTGGCCACATACACACACATGCTAGTGATGTATCACCTACAAGCTCGCGTCACTTCCTACCCGCACTATAATCAATTACTTGCGTAGATGAACATGTAACTTCGGCAACATTTATGAAAATCTGCCATAAACAGAACCGTCAAACGCAGATTTCAACGACATGCAACGATGGTGTGAACACGAAAGTAAATACTAAAGCAATTGATTTACCTTTTTTGTTGTTGTTTTGGAATCGCCGCGCTACTACTTAAGTACATATTAGAAAAAACGGATTGCCCACAATAAATAATTTCTTTTCACAATCAATGATAATGATGCTAAAAAATGTCTTGAGGAACGTCATGATATCGCTTTAGTGCATTAAAATTTAAAATAGCGCGCACCATCAATACGAACCGCTGTCAACCATTACTTCTTCTTCCTCAAGTGCCATCTCCGTGGGGGAGGTCGGCAATCATCATAGCTATTCGGACTTTTGAGACTGCTGCTCTAAAAAGTTCATTTCGTGTACATCCTTACCACTCTCTCAGGTTGCGTAGCCATGACATTCTATGCCTCCCTATGCTTCTCTTTCCTTCAATCTTTTCCTGCATAATCAGTTGAAGCAAGGTTTATTTCTCTCCACTTGTATATGTCCGAGATATTCTAATTTTCTTGTTTTAATTGTATTTAAAATTTTTACTTTTTTATTCATCCTTCTCAGAATCTCTTTGTTTGCCACGTGTTCTGTCCACAATATTTTCAGAATTCTTCTATACATTCAGCTCGAATGATTCCAGTTTTTTCATTGATGTTGTATTCATGGTCCAAAATTCCATTCCATAAAATAAAGTCGAAAAAACATAGCATCTCGCCAACCTAACACTTAGTTTCAATTTAAATCCCTTGTATTATTTTCATTTTGTTGAAATTTGCTCTAACCTGTTTTATTCTGATTTTAATCTCCTTAATGTAATCATTTGTGGAGTTAATCATTGTTCCTAGATATGCATATTTGTCTACTTGGCGTTGGTTCCGTTTATTAGAAGAGTTTCGTTATTTCTTTGAGTTTTCGATATTTTCATAAATTTGGTCTTGTTGAAGGTTCATTGTTAGGCTGTACTTTTTTCCATACTCCGCTATTCTGGTCACCAGTATTTGAAGATCTTTAACACTTTCGGCTAAGATCACAGTATTGTCCGCATATCTAATGTAGTTAATGGGAACTGTATTTATCTTTATTCCAGCGGTATTACCCTGCTATTCCTAGCGGTATCTCCACTATCTTTAAATGTCAGCTGTAGCTCTTACTTACATTTCGTCTCGTCGTATTTTGTCTTTACTGTAATTAATCGAGTTCGTTTGCCTGCTGTCCGTCCCTTTTCTTTCATTTTATTTTCAAAGTTTTTCAGTTTCTTTTTAAAAGAGAAAATCTTTTCAATTTTTATCTTTTTATAAAAATACGAAATATCGGAAGTAACTTGGTTTTTTAATGAAGATATTTTATTGCCAAAACAAAAAAGTTCAAAAGTGACTTCATTTTCTAAAGAAAAAATGTCTGTAGAATCATTTCAAGAGGTATAAAGTATAGTAGTGCATCATAAATAATAGTCTAGCGATTGATGGCAATCAGACTAAGAAGAAAAATCTGCATAGAGATACCTGTGACTCACCTAGGTAGGGTTGCTCTAATACCCTAACGAAATTGTGCCAGGACAATGTGCCCAAGGAGGTTAGATTTTTGACACTTCGTCCCGTCACTACTCGCTCGATTTAGAATTGGATTGCAAGCTTCCTCTCCTCCCATTCTTTTGAAAATGATAGCTTTCTGTCAAATTTTCTCATCCGTGTTAACCACCATTTCTTTAGCGGAATCAAAAATTCTGTATGTTACAGTATCCAAAAGACCCCACAGATCGACAGCTGACATAGTCCTGTAAGCACATGCTACCCGTGGCAGACTATTTCCGTCGACGCATACGATGAACCTCTTGTAAGTTGGTATTCCTACCGCCTCACTCCAGACTGGGGCCGCGTGGAGGACGACAGACTGCACAACACCGTGAATTGCTCTCGGATTTGAGTCCATCGATATTGGACATTATCCTTTCCAGCTCAGCCACTCTCTAAATAGCTTTTCGGGTCGTTTTCCCACTTAGCAAAACTCATCTAATTTTTTAAGACCTTGTCAGGAAGTGGTGACACTTCCACAAATATTATTAGCTGCAATCCAATACCAGATGGACGACTTCATGTTGAAGATACTCCTCTTCTGCCTTATTTATCTTAGATCTTTTACCTTTCCTTCTACTACCAATAGTTACATAGTCCCCGTTCATTTGTCTATGTTGCCAAAGTAATTTATTTATGGTCGGTTTGCTTTTTCAATAGCCTTAGTAATTATTAAATAACAACTCTGTAAACAATATAAATAGCATAACCATAAAAGTTGAAGAGCTGTCAACAACAAATGTGTTTAAAACCCTACTACCAAAATGGAGATATACTTGTATAATGTTATCAAAAGATCAATAAACCTTGCATTTGATGTCAAAGGCGAGGAACATTGAGATTGACAGCGTGAAATAACGAGTGGAACTCAAATCTCTGTTTTGTAATACAAGAACTCTAAATCAACCACCCAGTTTGAGCAGAAAAGTACTTGGAGACTATCCACCTAGTAAAGTTTTGTTTTATATGAATGAAATAGGAATACAAGTAGGTACCCATAATTAGATCCTTTCTCAGACCAAGACTTAATTTTTGAAAAAAAAACCTGTATTTCGTATGACTTTTACATGGTTATAAAGTGGATAAAACCTACAGTAGATAACTATGATAGATGAGCTTGTGCTATCATTTTTATAGCTAAACAGTGAATCACATGAGAAGTGCAAAAGCAAAGCATACCAGGATGAATTAATGAATATAACGAACTATAAAAAGTCTAATAAAAGAAAGAGAATAGTAATGCTGATATCGATGAGGAGCATCTGGAAAATCTATACACGTAGAAAAAAATTAATAGGAACAACGGCGAATCTAAATTTTTGCAGAGAAGTACGTCAGAGTCTATAAAAAAATCTTAGCAAAACAATTCACCTTTTTACCATGGTAGACCAGATAATAATGCCTGTATAATAATTTTTTATAAAGCTCCATCAAATCAACAGCATGCAGCAATAGATCAAGGTTTTCTTTATAAACCTTATAAGGTGGTAATAGTGGGACAGATTAACAACTTACTCTCAGATAGATTTTTTTAGCTCTGAGTGCTCTGCATCGTAAATATTGGCCTTTGTGATGTTGACTCCTATGTAGATAAAGCTGTCTACTTTTTCTAAGTTGTCAACTGTCAGATAGGGTCGAATTGCTTTTTCCGATTGACTCTGTACTAGAATTTAATTCTTTTTGTGTTTATTTACGGACTGATTTGTTTAGTATGGTATTTAAGTTCGATATACGTATTCCCAGCTGTTGATTTGGTTTTGCTCATGATATTTATGTCATCTTTATATGCGGCCAGTTTGACTGATTTATTATTAAGTATGTTGCTATGTGTTACTACCTTCTGATATTTTTCTAACTATGTATTCCAGTGATAAATTAAACAATGTTCGTTCTAGATCATTTAATTTCAATTCTTCATATGAAATAACAATACAAAAAATTTTCAAAATGTTTTATATTGCCATGTATTGACAGATGCTAAATACAAAAAATAAATAAACAGCATCCCTAAAACACATCTTTATATGTGTCAGTTATTTTTCTCATTTTCTATAGATTTTTTTTACTTATTTTTAAAATGGTTTTAACTAAATGACAAACTAAAATAATGATTGCTTATTCTACAGACTTTATGTATAAGGTTTCTTCTTTAGAAGGAAAATGTTGACTATTGCTACACTTTTAGGAATTCCAAGTGAAACTGATCTAGTCCTACTACTTTCCCATCTGTAGTGATTTCATTTTCATTCAGTGGTAAATAAAAGGTCAGGTATATTTAATAATAAAGTTTACAAACATAAGAGTGTTATATTTTTTAAATAATTTTTTTCTTTCTAAAGATTTTGACTTTTTTCCCACATTGTTATTAAAAACTGAAAGTGCTACGTATATAGACCAAATGAAAAACAATACAGACCAATAAGCAGCCTAAAACGTACTGTGCGGTGTAGCATATAAAACTTGCCATATTGCATTTGGGAATCATTAATAATTCTTGGTTAGTCTGTTTCGTTCGGAGCTTGGGAAAAATATTTTATTCTCACGTTGAACGCTATAAAAGTAAAACGGCTCTATCGCAAACGCCCAAGTTGAAATGGGACAAAAAAAACATGCGAATGCTGACAAAATGTGTGATTTTGAGATTAAAAAATAACGGCAAACAATAATGTGCATAAGAAAATAATTGACTATTTGACATATTTATATTATCGAATACCATATGAATTAAGAACTAAATATATAGAAGGGCGACATCATTTAATATCATATTTAATGTTCATTATTAAATTACTTTTTGATTATTTTTTATGCAATAATTTTTAAGAATTATTGTCCATAATTTTTCGAAATACCAGTCAAATTATCTGATCCTACTGCATTCCTTGAAGTTATATTACCGATAGCTCCTTGGATTTTGGAGTAGAGGCACTATGATGTGATTGTAAGCTTATTGGTATTAGCCTATATAGCAATCATCATTGACTCTATATGCTCCTACCACAGTTATTCTGTGTTATTTAATGATAACATCGACTGTCATTAGCTTTTCGGTGATGACATCTCAAGTATTAAGTTCTATTTGACATTTTAATGTATGAGCATTGACGCTCCCTTGCATTCCCTGTTATTTTTGAATATTGTACTACATGTAGGTTCCTTTAATATAAAGGAAACTTAAAAAAGGTCGATAAAACCGTATATTAAACTATATAATATATATAGTGCTCGGCAAAAGTTTCCTCCCTCTCGAATCTTTCAGTTTTACATATCGACTGGTCCAACGAAGACTGTAGTAACTCATTTTTTATGTAATTGAGATAATTATAAAAATGTATTTACACTGTTACCAAAATTCATTAATCTATTAAATGGATGTTTTTATAGCATTAAGTGATACTTTTAATAATGATCTTACAAGGGTAAAACAGAGTTAATACCAGAATTATTTGTTTCTTAACTTTATTTATATAAAATGCTACATTTTGAAGAAGCTACTGATATAATTTGCAGTTTTATATTTTAATTCAATTTTCCTCATCCGACTCTTCTTCGCTCTCAACTGAATCAACTTCGAGCTCGACTTTAGGAGGTACATAACTCTTTGAATTAAGATTTTTATAAAATCCATGGTACATTGTGGGTATTTTGCCGGTATTACACAGACACAGTAATCATTTTAGCTTTTTTTCTTCAATTGGTAATGGTGCATCGTACAGTTTCGGTGGAAATTTGATAGTAGTGGAAGGCCGTGCTCTGCATTTTCGATTTAATTTTATGTCACAACCTCGAAAACCATCATCGAATTCGTATTTAAACATTATAGAATTTTGGTATTCATGCGAAAATTTTATTTCTCGTATTTTGCTAACTTTTATTGATTTCTTTTCGTTGTCAAGTTTCCAATTCTCGGTATCAGTCAGTTTTTTAAAATTAAAAAAATTATCTTGGGACATTTCCGTAACATCATAAACTCTTCCTGTAGTTTTAGTCATTCTAATTAATGTAACCCACTGTTCTGGCACATATACAACCGATTGCCTTTTCTTTGCATTTTCGATAAAAGCATGCATACTGTCACCCTCGTTCTGAGTGTGGCCTTTTTCCAGAAATCTGTGAACAATATCAATATGAAAATGAGCAGCAGCAAAAGCAAACATCGAAAACACAAAACGATTCCTATTTTGTCCCCCACAGTTTTCTGAGTAGAATATTATCGTTTTAACACTTTGTTGTGCCTTGAGATCTAAAAATTTCCAGAGGCAACTGGCAATTTCATTAGGACCTCTTTTAGCCACCTGCTCGTGCCAAACATAGCAGTAACCCTGATTATTTCCAACATCATAAACTGTATATATGTAGAGTATTTGCTTTTGTAGTAAAAATCACTTACGTTAGACAAAGGGGTAGCTAAAACCTTTTGAAGGTCAAAGCAAGCCACACACAAGCTCTTATCATCTAGTGCAAGCTGTTTGTCTATGTCTTTTAAGTTTCTGATAACTTCTTTGTTTTTCATATGGGACTCATATTGTTCGAGCAATTTTCCTTTTTCAGCATCACTAGCCATATTAAAAACAGAACAAACAGTACACTGGTCCTTTTTTGGTTTAAAGAACCCAATATTGAACTGTTCATTGAAAATATCTCTATACTGGCGTGACGTGGCAGCTATAGTAATCTTATTTTTTTCGCAATGCTCGTTGTACAATCGGGGTACATTTTCTGGATAGTTAGCCCTTCTTCAGGGTACATCTTCATCGTATTCTTACGGGTATATTGGGAAGGTACTACGGGAAACTGATTTATGTGATTTTTTACATTGTCTATAAGTTCTGGTGATAGTTTATGTGGTCTGTTAGTATGCTTTCCACGTTTATCTTCCTCTAATGATCCACCATCTTTCAGTTTTCTTAATGCTGTAGTGATCCAAGTTTCTGAAACGTTAAGGGTTTCCAAAAACATAGTTTTGCAAACACGTTCTTTTTCATTGCGACTGTAGAAGTAATTTCTTCGAGACCGTTGTTCTGCAGTAATAGTTACTTGTTTTTTGGCAACCTGTCTCACATGACGAGCAATAAAATCCCACTTTCTCGTATGATCTTTTAACTTCCAAAATTCATTCAAAAAAAGGTCTCTATCTTCTTTAGCTATTTTGGTAGCACATTTTAGGCTACATGTGTTTGCGCATGGTGCACCCATCTGTCTTCCTTTAATTTGAATACCTTTTCGATTTTCATGTTCAAGTCCCAGGTTTAGACTTGTTTTAGATTTTTCATCCGCCCACTTACTAACGTCTCTAATTCTTTTCCTACTTACTCTCTCTATATTGCCTCTGCTTCTTCTCTTTCTATTTGTGGTTGCTTCAGTTATATTCTTATTAGGTTCAATTATTACTTCAGGGATGTTTTTGTCTTCTGTCGGAATGTAATCTGGGTCAGTATCAGAGTCTGCATGAAATGGTTCCTCATCGCTTTCCTTCTCAATTATTTCATTTTCATTCCTATTGGCTTCATTCTCTTCTAAGCTTACTAAAATTAAACAAAAATGAGGTAAATGCCTACGTAATATTTTTCATGCGGAATTTAAACCAACCTGTAGAACATTCAGGATTAATATCAGTCTCGTGGTCACCAGGATCCTCATTGGCCAAAAGTGGAAAATTTGAGTTACTACAGTCTTCGTTGGATCAGTCGATATAATAGTGAAATTTGGATTGAGAAAATAAATGGAGCTTATCAACTAGTCACACCACGTAACGTAATAGGCATAGATGACGTTACAGAGTCACTGTGACCGATTATTTTAAATGGGACCTTATGACAAGTGACATCTCGTTTAAAAGGTATTGAAAATACCTATTTAATCACACTAATTTTGTTTGGGTTTTAGCTGATTTTGATAAATTAATTAAAAAAATGCTGAAATTGTGATTTTGCATCTAATAAAAAAAGATTTAAAAAGTTTTTATATTAACCGTTCAAAATATGTTTCATCTACTTCCTGGCGGTAATTCATCCTATTGCTGAATTCTTGTACTCGTTGAAATGTGTTGAGGTAAATTGCCCTAATTTTTCAACAACTCGTCATTCCAAAACGTCAACATTGTCCTACCTCTATAGCGTAAATCTTATATTTCAAGTAGCCCACAAAAAAAAAATTAATGGTCTGAAGTACAGTGACTAAGCTGACCACTATATTAAAACCTCGTCGTCCAATCCATCTACCATGATATTTCCGCGGTTAGTACAACTAAACATCTAAAGCTAAGATTAATGCTGTACTTGTAATCTGTACTTGAGTATACAGCTGATTGAAAGCAAAGTGTACTCTGTTCATCAATTCATCCTCCTTTGACATCCTCTCTGACGTCTTCTTCAGAACTTCTGGGGTCTCAGTCTCCTAAGACCCCAGACACTACTACACTGATCACTAAGAGGGAGGAGGTACTCCCGTTTCAGAACGAGAGAGTGATTTTTGTTCAAGGTTTTTTCCTCTAAAGTGATTGTTCTGAATTTTACTAAAACTTCTAATTACAACAAAATACAAAAAGACAGAAAGAGAGACAGGGGTGAATGGATATTTCAAATTATCAATGACACATTATCAATCTCACAGAGGACTTCAAATATGATTATACCAATCGATGTTTTATTCTTTATTATAAATTGCTCTTAATTCTTGTTTTTTTTTAAAGACTGTATGATTTTATTTGATACTAATTTTTATTTTATTATTATTTCCAGATATTTTAGTGGTAGCGGTTTTGAGATGAGTGGTAAGTACTTTTCAATACACATAGTTTTTTAACACTTCCCTGTACAATATGATGATAAATAATAATTTTTTTTAAAGTAATACAATGCTCGTTACTAAATAATGAGAAAATAAACCATGCATCTAAGATTGCTTAAGATATTATCTTACTTAAAAAGGAAATATCAGAGAGTTCAAACAACTTAATCAATTGATAAATAAGCATATTAAAAAGAAGTCATTAAAAGGTATCATCAATAAGACGATATGGAGTAAAATAAATTAAATCAAAACTAGGAAAGAAGAACCGAATAACTAGGAAGCGCTTAAAATGAAAATTATGACACAAAACCCAAATTAATAATGCCTGCATAATAATTTTTTATAAAGCTTAATCATATCAACAGCATGCAGCAACAGATCAAGGTTTTCTTTATAAACTTTATAAGGTGGTAACAGTGAGACAGATTAATAACTTACTCTCAGATAGATTTTTTTAGCTCTGAGTGCTCTGCATCGTAAATATTGGCCTTTGTGATGTTGACTCCTATGTAGATAAATCTGTCTAGCTTTTTCTAAGTTGTCAACTGTCAGGTAGGGTCGAGTTGCTTTTTCCGATTGACTCTGTACTAGGATTTAATTCTTTTTGTGTTTATTGACGGATTGATTTGTTTAGTATGTTATTTAAGTTCGGTATACGTATTCCGAACTGTTGATTTGGTTTTGCTCATGATATTTATGTCATCTTTATATGCGGCCAGTTTGACAGATTTATTATTAAGTATGTCGCTATCTGTTACTACCTTCTGATATTTTTCTAACTACGTATTCCAGTGATAAATTAAACAATGTTTGTTCTAGATCATTTAATTTCAATATTTCATATGAAATAACAATACAAAAAATTTTCAAAATATTTTATATTGCCATGTATTGACAGACGCTAAATACAAAAAATAAATAAACAGCATCCCTAAAACACATCTAATTGTTGTTGAGCTGTAGAGTCTGAATTCGGATGTGTCTGATTTCTTTCTTCACTAGGATTGCTAGGCTTCCTGATATTACTATATTGCTAAAACTTTTAGTAAATTTAATATTTTATAACGTTTACAAGTTAGATTAATAATATGTTCTTTTCAATTCAACTTTCTGTCAAAAGTGACTTCAAGCAATTTCAGTGAATCTTGTTTTGTAGTGTTTGCTTGCATAGATGTTATGAAATTAATATATTCACTTGACAAGGGACAAATAATAGAACAGGTAACTTCCATAATCATAATCTCCTTTGGGAGCAAATATAAACCGACAGTCTAATCCAAAAAAATTAATCTTATCAAAAATCGAACAAGTGAGGAAAACGTCATCAACATTATAACATTTTTTCTAAGATTAGTCTTTAGTCTGGAGTTCAGAATTCAAATGATTAGATGGTACGTTTTCTCTGTTTTGCTGTATGGCTGTGGAAATTAGGCAATGGACTCTGAAACGAAAGAAAGAATGGATGCTTTTGATATTTATATATACAGGTGGATGTTGAAAGGAGACTGCCCAATAAGAAGTATAGCCAAAATTAAATCTTAAATCCAATAATTAAATTGCATATAGCAGCATTTACAAGAAGACACTGAATAAAACTGAACAAGCATTTGTTTCTACCTTTTCTATTTGTATATGGATAAATAGTGTAAATACATAATTGCCATGTTAGAGTGACATACTAGTGTGATCAAAAGTTACTTTAAAGTAGCACAATACAAGTAGTGTAGCAACTGTTTGTCCCAATAACTAATAACAACACCTTTTTGTTACGTGTACTGTAGGTTTTAATATTAACAGTTTAAATTATTTAAATATACTAAGTGACATAAAAATCCGAACACCCAGTTTAAATGATTTTATTTCAATAAAATTTAGTGTAATTTATTTATTTTATTGAAAAAATAAGTGATACAGTTTTTAACCTTATCAGTTGGAGATTCCGGTTTTTATACTTTTTGTTTTTAAATTCACTAACAATCTAAAAATGAATATTTCAGCCGCAGTAAAGATCCAAGTTTGGCGGATTGTAGTTCTTGACATTCTTTACGATTGATTACGAGGCCTAGAGTATGGAGACCTGTACGATTTCGTCAACTTAGTGAGTTTGATAGGGGCCGTATAATGGGACTTCGGGAAGCTGGACTTTCTTTTCGGTAAGTTGTAGTTAGAGTGCAAAGAAGTGTAGACACCCTGCTTAGGTGTTGTCAGGCATGGCTTTAAGAAGGCCGTACGCAAAGAGCAAGGAGCACTGGACGCCGCCGTAGAACAACAGACCGTGAAGATCGCCGCCTAAGATTATTGGCCCTGAAAGGCCGTTTCTCCACTACCAGCTTCATCGAAAATGAATGGTTTGCAGAACACGGAAGACCTATTGGCATGCGAAGTGTTTACCGACGAATGAGAAGTTTTGGCCTGTTTTCATACCAACCACACTGGGTCCTCCCTTAAACTCCAGAACATCGCCGTAATCGCCTTCAGTGGTGCAGAGAACGGTCACTCTGGAATCAGGAATGGAAGAGTATTGTTTTAGTGACGAGTCTCGATTTTGTTTAGGCATGCACGATGGTCGAGCGAGGGTTAGAAGGCGACGTGCTGAAAGGAGGAACCCACAGTTTTTTGTTGAAAGACATGTTCATCACACTGTTGGAGTTATGGTTTGGGGTGCTAAAGCTTATGATTCCAGGTCACCTTTAATCTTCATCAGAGCTAACATGAACGCGCAGCGTTATATCAAAGAAGTTCTAGAGCCCCACCTTTTACCCTATCTTGACACCCGGGCAAATCCAACTTTCCAACAAGATAATGCCCGACCACATGTTGCAAGAGTCACAATAGACTTCTTTCAACATAATGATGTCACACTGTTAGCATGGCCACCAAGATCTCCCGACTTATCCCCAATTGAGCACGTGTGGGATATGATGGGTAGGAGATTGCTCAATTTGCAACGTCCTCCTCAGACTCTACAAGCACTTCGAGAGGAGTTGGTGGTTGCCTGGAATGAGATACCACAAAAGGACATTGACCACCTGATCAGAAGCATGCCTAGGTGCGTTGGAGAATGCGTAACACATCGGGGTGCATCCACACATTATTAAAGGTAAAAGGGCTTTAAAGCAATGCAATCATTTTAAAATTTTAATCATTTACTTATTATGCTTCATTTAGTACTTTACAAAATTTTATTAAAATAAAATCATTTAAACTGGGTGTTCGGATTTCTAAGTCACTTAGTATAATTTATGCCAGCAAATTTTTATTAATATTCTGTATAATTTTAGTTTGACACAGAATAATAGATTACTAATAATGTAATATTAAATAATCAGATACTTGTAGCTGTAAATAATGTATTTAATAAATATTGTCATAAATCGTGGAATATTACTCTCTATTTGTAGGTATTATGACTACCATGAAGATGTATAATCTAAATTGAATGAAAAAAAAATTAGAGAAAATTTAATACTGGTATAATAAACACCTTATGATATAAGGATCTGAATGTTTTTGCTTTTTTTAAGCAACACAAGTGTCAAATTTATATTTTTAGGCCATGGCCAGAAATTTTTTTCATTCTGACGTGTGATCACCAATATATATGCTGCTGCATTGTCTTTGATAGGTTTGTGTCAGTTGCAGACGAAATCTGAGAGAAAAATAATTCCAGACCACGAATTAGAAACCCAAGAATAACATACCATTAGAAAAGATCGACCGCCCAAGTCTAGACTCTTTGATAATTACATTTCTACTCCTTTACAGATCTAATGAACCTGATATGTATTTTCCTTCAATGAAAATAATAATCGCATAAGTGGCCACCGTTTTCCTCCTCGAGATTAAAATACAAATTTATTATTTATAGAATTTTTCTTGCTGTTATTAATTTATATTATTTCTATTTAAATACATGTAATATTATGATTAATAATATGTATAATATATATAATATTATACTTTTAGTTAACAAATAATTTAAGGAAATTTATGTTCACTTTGTATGTAAAGTTATGCGCGACAATGAGACGCAGTTCGTCTGATAGCCAATAAGGATTTTAAGGCATGTTGTTGGGTTATTGCAAGGTACTTCCAAATAATTTAGAGAATGCTATGCTATATCGCTGGGTATTTCGGCAAGCCCTACTAGTAGATATTTCGTAGCTACACTGAAATTATTTTCATGGTATTTCTGAGGAATCTGCAAGGCCAAAGGATATTTTGGTGTGTTTAAAGAAGCCAGGTGAATGCACGTTCTACAACTTTATACATAAATATATTATTGATAGTACACATACATATACTTTTTTAGTAATAATCTTAAAAATATAAATAACATTTAAAAAGACACAGAAACACATTCATTATTGTTTTTCGTCTATCATGTTGCATGTCAGTTATTAGATGTCCAATTTGAGATTGTCAATTTCATCAGCGTTGCCACACTTTGAAGATTTTATATAATTCAGGCAAATATACATTAATTAAAATGTAAGATTATTAATAAACTCTTCTTCTTTCTAAATATGCCTATCTTCTAGAGATGTTAGCGACCACATTAAACCATCTTACACTATTAACAGTAGCTCGAAATAGATCAGTTGACGTTAGACCAGTCCGTTTCCTAAGATTGGCCAGCCAGGATATACGTCTACGTCCATGGTCTCTCTTACTTTCAATCATACCCTGTCGAATCAACTGTAGAAGTTGGTATTTATCATTACGCATGATGTGGCCAAAGTAAGCCAATTTTCTATTTTTTTATGGTGTTTATAATTTCTTTGTCTTTTCTTAGCCTCTGGAGAATAGTTGTGTTACTTGTGTGGTGTATATATGGGACCCTCAACATACGTCAGTAGAACCACATTTCAAATGCCTCTAATCGTTTTATGGCATCTTCTATAAGGCTCCATCTTTCTACTCTATAGAGGAGGACACTAAAGACGTAACATCTAAGAATTCTTATGCGTATATTGATACTTAAAGATAAATTGCAGAGAATCTTACTAAGGCTATTATAAGAGATTTCTTTATTTATTAGTTCTAGTGTTTAAGTTTCCATTCATGGTGTTTTCAGGGTGGTGGCTTTTGCAAATTTAAATTGCCGCATCTTATGTATTACATTGACAATCTTCCCTGCTTCATAGAGAGAGTTAACAATGCAGTTACTGATCTTCGGTGTTTTCGTAGTCTTTGATCTATCGTGGATATTTCGTCTGAGAACCACTGCAGAGGTCCCATGATCTATATATTCCCTACTGGAACTTGGTATCCATTATTAATAAATGCTTTATTGTCATGAGTCAAAACCATTATAATTGACAAGATACATCTATAGAGATATTTAAATTATCGGTTTCTTTTTACCTTCCACATGCTTATGCCGCTGATTAAGTCCTTGATTTAAGGTCTTCGGCACCAATTTCTACCTTAAGAATAACACAGTGCTACCCGTAGCTGTTGATAAAAAAATGGAACTTGCTTATATCAGAAATTATTAGATTTCCTAACCATAACACTTTCGCTAGATGTATTGTACCGAAAACAATATTCTGTAACTTTATTACCATTGTGAACTTCATCCGTAACCCGAAATATGGCGACCTCACAGAGTACTATAAGCAGGGCCAGCTGAACCCAGGACTTGTGAGGTACTACTCCTCGATGCCTCCTTCTTCCGCGTCTCTTTAAGTGATAAGCCTGCTAGCTTGGAACATGCATAATAGAGTCTAGAGCTATATCACATTTTTACTAGGTAATCTAGTTGTGTATCTTTTATTTTGACTCGTCAATAATCTTGTGTAGGGTAAGTGTGTATAATGTCACCTCGGGGGAACAATTAAGGGTGTAAACACCTTTTGTAACCTCCGGGTGCTCTGTAGAGGGCTTCGAAAACATCGACGATAGCTCCTCTACTTAAGTCCATTTTCAGGGCATGGACTTCAAAATTTTTCGTCTCCTGATCGCTCGTCTTGATATCTGCTGGCAACGTTGTCGAAATAGACATCAGGTTCCATTGTTCGATGACTTGCCTTGAAAAAGGCAAGTTATTTCTTACATGACTTATATTAAGTTGAAATAAAACATCAAATATAGTTGAAATAGCTACAGATAGAAAGTTAATTTTTACTGAAGAAAACTTACAGGAAATACAGCAAAAAATAGAAGTAGGATGTAGTAAAAGAAGTGTAGCAAATGATATGGGAATAAATGAGACCACATTAAAAAAAAGATTTAAGTGTGGAAATGTACCAAAATCATTGGGACGATTTCAAAGCGATATTCCAAGCGACTTAGAAGCCGAATTAGCACAACAGATACGAGAATTATATCAGATGTTTTATGGAATTAAAAAAAAAATGCAAATAGCAGCGTATACATTTGCTGAATCTTATAATCTTTCTCACCGTTTTAATAGAAATCTACAAATGGCTGGTGAGTCATGGATAAGAGCATTTTGTCAGCGGAACAAAACTGCGCTTCGACAGCGAGAAAAATGTTCGATGGCCCGAATTCTGGGTTTTAATAAAAATTAAGTAACAAGACTTTACGATAACTTTAAAAATCTTTATGAACTAAGGCAATACTCTCCAAGTTCAATATATAACATGGATGAATCGGTTAGTTACGCAAGAAACTTTTAGGGAAGATAGCTAGTGCAGATCATGGACAACTTGGCTGTATGTTGCATGAACTCTACAGATAACTCTATTCGTCCAGCACTCATATTCCCCAGAAAAAGAATAAAGGAAGAGCTGTTTGTGAATCTATGAAATGCACCATGTGAATCTCTGAAATTATTTTCTGAATCTGGATATATCAACACGGATCTTTTCACGATTCTTTTTTGTACATTTGTACGTTTCATGACATGGATATTGCCCCCTCCTATGTTACCCTCCTACGTACATTTGAACAATCCAGTAAGCGCAGCGGTAGATAATACTTCAAATGGAGTCCGTGTAGAAGAAAAAAATAATGGACTTTAGCTTCCAATACCATCTGAAGTAATACCTCCTTCAAAGCAGCCTAAGAATGAAGATGATCTAATCTATTTTCACGTGACACCGCCTCTCGATGTGACTAATCTGGATATGGAATGCGAAGATGGTGTATTAATACCATCACAAGCTAGCACTAATAGCTTAAATATGTCAGCGTCAGCGGCAGAGATTTTACCATTACCCAAAATTAAAGAATAGCCTAATCGACGCAAAACAAAATCTCAAAAGTCCTAAATGATTTTCAGTAGCTCATATACAAAAGAACTTGACAATTTGAAAAAAAAAAACAAAGATTGCGTTTATTTTAGAAATAAAATTTGATTTTTGGAATGTCTTAATATTTTTGTACACTTCAGTAATGTGCGTACTCTTAAACATATAGATGCGTACTATTATGCAAATTTGTGTATAAGAGTACGCATTAGCAGCTTCGCAAACAAAACTAAATATTTCTTATTTGAATACAAACATGATTTAAAACTAATCTAAAACATCCTTTTAAATGGTGGATTAACAATGTGAAGAATGATAAATAGTCCATTTTCGTAAAAATAAAATAATGTCGCAATTTTAATATTAAGTGCGTACTATTATACGTATTTACCCTACGTTTTACTATTTACTTGTAACTCGAATTGGACTCAGTTTCCATTCGAGCTGTATTATTAGTTAATTTAGAAAAACCTTCTCTGGGGTTTTCTAAAAACAACTGAAACATATATTAAAAGAAAGTAAAGCAATAAATATAAAAAGGGTCGTTTCAATTTGGACGATTAAAATATCTCTAATAAATATGTTTAATGGGCTGAAAACTCGTAAATTTTTTATTATTTACTAAAAGAAGTGAAAATATTTCTCGCAAGTTTTTTACCACCCGAAAATCTCATAACAGCAATAAAAAGGTTATCAAGTCGGAATCAGTGTACAAAGCGGAAAAACATAAACAAAAAGTAACCAGGAATATCTCTGTGCTGCGGAGACCATAAAATTTTCCCATATTGCATTTGGAAATCATTAATTCTTGCGTAGTCGTCAGTTATACGTAGACAAAAAAGGGAAATCGCTGATTTATTTTACGTCGGGCCATAGATGGATCGGGCGTGATATAGTTTGTGATGTCGTGAAAATAGCAAATAGCATTTTATTTAAACTGGCGTTATATTTTATTTACAGAAATAACAATATTTTTAGTTTATACTTTATGTAATCCAGTTTAAAGTATTTATAAATTAATTGATATAAATATACAGGCCGTTTAAATTTAACAGTGTTTCATAATTTTAGGCTTTTAAAATATAGAGAAACACAAAACGCAGTATTTTTTTTTTTGTATATTTCTATAAAATTATTGTTAAAATTATATAAAAGTGGTAATATTTTAAGAAATTATAGTTTTATAGACATTTTTACCAATAACTTATGCTAGAAATAATTTTTAAATTAAAAATCAACTTTGACATTGATTTCATATTTAGACTTTCTTGCTGTGTAGTGGGTACACATTTGGAACATTTGATTTGATACGTAATATTTCGGCCTTATGTAATAATAATAATAATACTTTATTTCCTTTTTGACAAATACAATTTGTATAGGATCAGTCACAGTTACAACAGAAAACAAAATTACTAAATATAAATGTAAATCTAAAATTACTAGCATATACTTAAAATAATGTCAACTACTAAAATATTCATCAACAGAATAAAACGTATTCTGCAATAAAAAATCTTTTAAAGTTAATTTAAATATTTTCATATTCTTACATTTTTTTATTGGCTCGGGTAACTTATTATATATTCTTTGACCTATTATTGCAGGTGAGTAAAAATGCATATTTCCTTTAGAAAAAGGCACATGCAATTTTTGATTCTGCCTTGTATTTTTGTTGTGAATTTGACTATTAGTTTCAAATTTATCAAGATTTAAATGAATAAAAACACAGACTTCAAAAATATATAAACACGGCACAGTTAAAAGTTTATATCTAGTAAAATAACTCTTACAGCTACTAGTTATTCGAGAAATACCAGCAATACAACGGACTATTCTTTTTTGAGATAGAAAGACTTCACTGAATTTACAAGACGTACCCCAAAATACTATACCATACTGCAAACGAGACTCCACCTGAGCATAATACAGCATAATTAGCTGTTTTTCACTTAGCGTATCTTTGAGGTTTCGAAGTAGGTAGCATACTGAGTTTATTTTGGAAATAATATCATCACATTGCCTTTTCCAATTGAGACACTCATAAACATACAAACCCAAAAACTTTAGGCATTGAACTTTTTCAATTTGTGTAGAATATATTGATAGTTCGATATCTAACAGATGTTTCTGTCTATTGTGGAAGTGAATAGCATGCATTTTATCCGCATTAAGATGTAAGTAATTTGAGGAAAACCAATAACTAAGATCACACAAAAGTTCGTTACATTTATTTTCAAGAGATATTTGTGATTTATCTGATATAAGTATTGCAGCAGAATTTATTGAGACAATATCAGTTAAGTAAATAAGAAATAATATTGGGCCAATTACAGAACCTTGCGGAACACCCATATGAATGTAAATATAATCTGATTTGCAAACATTTTTTGAGTGCTGGGATAAATCTGTTAAGGAGACATACTGACGACGTTCTGATAGGTAGGATTCTATCCATTTTAGAGAGAGATCTTTTATTCCAATATTTTCTAACTTATTAATGAGTAAGGTATGATCGACACAGTCAAATGCCCTACTGAGATCACAAAAAATTCCGACAGGGCATTCATCCGCATCAATATAGTTAGTTAAAGTCTCATAAAATGAATGAACTGCTGTGTTTGTAGACTTACCTGCCTGAAAGCCATGCTGACATTTATTAATAATACCGTTCTCCAATAAATAAGAGTTTAATCTGTTAAGATAACAGTATTCGAATATTTTCGAAAATACTGAAGGGACAGTTATTGGGCGATAAGTACTAATATCCTTTGGATCACCTTTCTTATGTACAGGAACGACTTTTCCCACCTTTAGATAATCCGGGAAAATACCATTGCAAAAAGTCAAGTTAATTAGAAATGTTAAAGGTGACAGTATGAATGGAATTACTTTTTTTAATAAAAATTGAGGTATTTCATCAAATCCACACGATTTTGAAGATTTCAATTTTCCTATCAATAATTCACTCAGCTCATTTGAAGTGGAAGGATATAATTGTAAAAAAATTTTATTTTCATTATAAGGCGGTTTCCTCATAGTACTATTTTGATGACTGAGAATTTTAGAACGTACCTCAATTGGAGCATTTTTAAAGAAAACATTGAACATGTTAGCAACAATAGGGCATTCCTCTATTACACAATTTTCTTCTCTTCATTATTGTCAACATTATTAGTCATGTCAGCAACAAGTCTCCAGGCACTTTTTGTAGGATTATTTGATGACGAAATAATATTTTGGTAATAATTTTTCTTTGTCAAACATAAAAGTTTCTGGTGTTTCTTTTTTTCTAACTTGTAATATTCACGAAGACACGGACAGGATCTAGATAAAACATGCAAGTTTTTTAAGTTACTACTAGATAAGCCTACTTAGGTGTTCACCCATTTTTTACGATCATTTATAATACGTTTCTTTTGCAATGGAAAATTAATGTTGTAATGATGTAAATATGGCACCTTCCTTTTCTTTTTGGTTATCGTGAATTCGATTCTTCCACGGGTTCTTCTACGTTGTTTCAGTATCTTGTTGATACTTTCTTTTGGTTTGTTGGTCGAACGATATTGAATTGTTGGAGCAAGAATAAACAATATTTTTTTAAGTGTGGCTTTTAATATATTTTGCCTAACTCTAACAAAAAGTCAGTCAGTATTTTTTCTAAATATTGTCATTTCCATTCACGGTTAATACGGTTGGGATAAACCCAGATCATGAAAGCATTTACTACTGCAATGTGAATAGGGTTTTTATAAACAAGGTAGCTAGCCACTTTTTGGATAGCTTATTGCAGGTATATTCGGCAATCGCCTGATCCAGTATATTTACGAAACCCTTTGTGGCATTATAATGTGTTATTAAATTTGATCTTTTTTCTGTCTCCTAAAACTGAGGAATGTTGATGTTTCGAAGATAAGAGTATAACATTTCGGTTTACTTTTGGGACGTAGAACACCAATGTGATTTTAAACTGAAAAATAAATATCACGATTTCGAGCAGGCATAAACTCCGAACGTAACTTTTCGCATAGTGTTAGTTTCTTGTCGATGAGATCTACTTTTAACTCAAAAGAAGCAAAGAAGGTACTTGTGCTAATTTCGTGACCAGGACTAAGAATTGTAACCGAATCTAAAACTACCCTTCTTCCGTGGTCGCGTTTCGGAGTAATATCTTGTTTCTTTAAAAACACTTGTAAATTTTTTAATAAGCGTTATCATCATCTTCAAGACATAAGATCTTAATCCCACATTTTGCTAAATTGCTGTTAAAGTAGGTTCTAAAATGTCTCTAAAAACTCTACCACGAAATTATACTAACTGTTCATCCACGGGAAGATGAGAACCGAGATTATGGTGTTTTTGACAATTACAAACATTTTAATCACATTTCGAATAAGTGCCAGTTTGTTGGTGTATCTATGACGTTCCCAAGTACCTTTCTCATCAAAACGCAAACAGCTGGTTATTTGTAAAAATCGGACCAGTAGCATTGTTGCAGAATATAACGGTCCTTTTAATTTATGGTAATCTTGCCATATAATTACTACAGGCGCTCGATTACTATTTAGGGCACCAGCGCAAAACAGTCCAATATATGCGTAAATCTTAATTTTATCGACGTCTTTATAAACTATCATCTTTCTAAGTGGCAGGCCGTAGATCAGCGGCAAGACAATGTCTTCTAAGCCAGAACGTACTAGTTCCAATCTCGGCAACGACAACGACATTTTTATTACTAAAAATGATACGAACTGTTCACCGTGCTTTGGAAGGCACGTTAAATGTTATCGGTCCCCCTGGGCTAGTGCACCGACACGAGCTACTTGAAACACAGTTAAAAGGCGGGTGGCACGGGAATCTTTTCAAAAGGATCTCTCCGACAAAAAGGCCACACGATATTAAGTCATACATAGGCGACTTGGTATGTTAGAGTATCTTCCAAAAAAAAATTGTACACATCTGGACGTCGCGAGGAGTACAGCTTTCTGCATGGCCTTATGTAGATGTTCATTTAGACCCAGCTATTTTATGTTCTCTAGGAGGTTTTTTGGAATAACACCAGTGATAAATAAAATAATAGGTACTCTCTGGGTACTTTCTATTCTCCATTGTCTCCTGATTTGTATTTCTAGATCTCTGTACGTGGTGATTTTTTCTTTTTATTTAACACGAAAATTATTGGTGTTATCTTCCGTTCGACTTCACTTCTGATGTTATCGCGTCTAGTCTATGGAATAAAATTATTTCTTATAATTACCCGGTATTGCTCTGCTATTCGCTGTTCAAATAATTGAATCTCTGTATACTCCCTGCAAAATTCGGCATATGGATGTTATCGATAGCCGATCGTTTCTTGACTGAGGTTCGTCACCTTGTTATAGAAGCGCAAAATATTTTCATTTATGGACATTATCCTATTTTATGCGCTGCCTTGATCTGGTCCTCCAGCTTGAGTGAGTACCAGCTGATGTTCTAGCGCAGCACATTCAACGAGTGGAGGTCCTGTTGTTGTTTGGCTCACATTCTTGTTGATGGGCTGGAGCTGATTGTATGACAGGTTCCCGCCCCTTCAATACCCTGCCACCGACGTCCCGCATGCTGTCACGTCCAGCGCCAAAAGTGCCTGGCGATCTTCAAGCAGCAACCCTAAATATAAATCATGATTCACTATTTTTATTTGTTTGCATTTTATTCCTACTTCCAGGTGTCAGTTTTTGTTTCACGGCAAGTCTTCCTGCTACCCTTGTTGCCGAGAGGGGGCATTTGGGCCTGTGGGACCCATCGCCGGCTCTTCGGACTTCTTCCTGTCTCCGGAATTTGATCGGGTGTTGACCATCTTTTTTGTCGCTATTAAAAGGGTTAATAATCGCTACTGGTATAAAGTAACAGTTACCGTGACAAATATCGGTTATAGGTAACAGTTCCAAGGAACGGTTACGAAATAACGGATCAAAGATAGAAAACAGAACAGGTACAATAATCTAAGTATTCCTTGACTTACGGAAGGAATAACTTAGTAAACAAGGAAATAAAATGGTATATAAAAATACAATGCATAGAAAATGTTTCTAAGTGTTTCTTAGAACAGAAAACAAACAATAGAATCAAATATAGTAAAATAAGAATACAAATAGTTGTAAGTGTTTCTTGACTTACGGAAGAAACAACTTATAATAGAAAATAAGAAAATCAAATACAGAAAAGATATGGAAATATTGCTAAGTGTTTCTTGACTTACGGAAGAAACAATTCAGCATGAAATGGTAAAATAAAAGAGACAAATATATTAAGAAAATATCTTAGATAAATATCGGAAATAATAATGCAATAATGATTGTGAAAATATTTCTAAGTGTTCTTTTGACTTACCGGAAAAGAATGACTTAGGCACACAATAAAATTAACAAGTCAAATATCAGAGAAATATTTCTAAGAGTTCTTTGACTTACCGGAAAGAACTACTTAGACACAAAGTACAAAATCAAATTTATAAAATAGAAAAAAGTAAGGTAAATATTTCTAAGTGTTCTTAACTTACGGAAGAACAACTTAGATACAAAATACAAGAAAAATAAACAATCAAAATAATCAAATAAAATATCAAATAATCAGTATATGAACAAATATAAGTCAAAGTAATATTCTAACCTGAAAAGGTCTGAATATACAATAATAAAATATAAATGGTTATCAGGAAATAAGAAATAAAACAATAGCTTAGTCGAAACAATAATAGCACCGACTAGGTCTACAGAAGAAGAGGCAAGCTCGACTGACCGATGAGAGAAATTCCGTCTGCTTTTATATACAACAAATCCTTTGTTTTACGTAGTAAAAGTGGAATTTCCCTACATCGAGTCAATTAGAAATTCGGATTTGCCCACACTTGGAATTTCCAAGTATTTCTCCGAATTTCTAAATGCATCCGGCACGGCGGTCAGCTTCTGCCTGACACGCCTCCGGAGACACCCTCTGGGTATCTGTGCGACGAATACCCAAAAAGCATCCCCGTTCGGAGGAGGCCGCGCCTAATAGAAGAACTGACACAAACTCCCATACGATATTATTATTATCCAGATTTAGCCATACGGGTCAAACTCCCTAAAATAGGAAGATTCACTCATCCCATATACCTACGGTATCAAAAGGATTGAGCTCTGGTGGGATTCTTTCCGTGTTATTCAGCCCTATGTGACTTGTTATGCGGGAGTATCTCCCAAAAATTTTCGTACACATCTGTTACTATTATTATTATTACCGTTTTTCTAGAATGTTGGATGATGAACACCGACAGCAGTTCTAATTATATTTTTTGACTGAAATATTTTTCTTGGAATAGGTTATACAAAACGTTTTATCTTTGCCGAACTATAGGTCTTGTAGGTCGTTAATCTCCATATTTTTTTATCTTGATTCAAATCGCTGGTAATCGGATTCCTTTCTTCTATTATCATCTCTATAATGTCTTTATTTCTTAGCTATTTTCCATGGGTTCCACATCTAAGTTTTCTTCTACATAATTTTCACATTCTTCTAAAAGTTTATTAGGTTACTCAATAATAGTTTGCCGACTGCAAAATTTTTCTTGATTTTGAAACAAAAATATGTCGTCATTGTCAAAACACACTTTTAATACTTTCTGAATTTCCACACACTCTTTTTACTCTACTCTCATGGTCATAAAAAACTGGGGTGATAAAATATTATGATTTATATACGCCTTAATTATAATTACGTTTATGATAGGGTCAGTGTGTAATTCCAAATTATTGTTTCAGATATACTTAAAAATAAATCCACCTTTTGTCTTCGAAAATGTATAGGTACAATAGGCAGGAAATTAGAAGATTAGTATTATTTCCACTAATGATCCTTTGAATGAATAGTAACTAGACCTATTGTAAATACCAAATTATTTTAGATAATTTATGAAACCGTTCATAGCCAGGCATATCTATTTAAATAGGATAATAGCTTGAACAGGTTAATATATTTCTAAGAACTTTTTCTAAAATTATTTGCTATTTACTATAAATTCTAAACTACATAAAAACAGGAAATGGTAATTTACATAAAATAAGGGATTTATTTAAGAAGTGAAATAAAAGTGGGGGGATTTTTTGCCCCACATGCAATGCTGATACTTTTTTTTTAGAGTTATCTCTTCATTTTCAGAAATAATAACCAGATTTGGGGTTGTCGCGTTTTAAGTTTACCAGTCTAGCATATATAAAATATTGAAATTAAAACTCAATTATAGCCTCAGGCTTTCTTAACATTGTCTTTTTTGAATCATTTGCTTGTGTTTGATAATAAAAAAGTTAGGTACGTCAACAACTAGCCATCAATAAATCATAAATGATTTTCTTTTCATCAATAAATGCTCATTTTCTGCTTACCATATTGTATTTCTGTCTATTCTATATATTTTATATATGCTAGAATATTCCACAGGGTGGTCCGAACTTTAAGGAAAAACTACAGTATGATTGTTACACCCGGTATAAAATGACATTGACTTGTCTAGCAACAATATTATTACACCGATATTCTTAAATAATGTAACTATAACATACTAAAAAAATCACTAAAATCGGATAACAGGTTTAGAAAATTCGAGACATCTAACATGTCCCATGTTTAAGGTGTTCCGGTAATTTTGCCGGTGAGTGTAGCTGGACTTTAAACTCAGCAAACTATACTGTTTAATACACCGGATGTCAAAACTTTCAAGCGAAAATAAAGTTTTGATATATAAAATTATTCTTACACCCATCTGGATTTAAGGAATTCAAATATGAGACACGGCATTAATATTCTGGATATATTCCAATTAAAAGTGTTGCAAATAATAACGATTATTTCATGGTACGTTACAAACAACACGATCGCACAAGAAATCGAAGTGACAACTGTTAAGAAAGATTCAATTGTTTGTCAAAGATTCAAAGATTTGTTGACTGAACCAAATTCAGCCTACAATATGGACATTTTTCAAAGCCCACTATTCAAATAATCTGACTAAAATCCCAACGAGATAACCGGTCGGATGAAGACTTAGCGAAATACCTCAAACGGTCTATTAACTATAAACTAGTAGCAAATAGAATTTAGAAGCAAAAACCCAATCAAACCTAAATACATATGTGATAATGTTCCAGTGTCAAGAATACATAGAAAATTTCCCTGTTCTACTTACATTACAGATTCTTAATACATCGGGAAATTAATAAAAAAGTTACTGATCAATAAATTAACTGCGTTGCTTTATAATGTACCATTTATGTATAATTGTGTAACTAGTAGAAAATGCAGCAAACTTTGGGAGTGTTTAAAATTTAAATAAACTCACAAAACATTTACTTATATCTCGTAGCATAAATTATATAAATTTGTGAATATTGTCACCATTTTTATGTCGTCAAGTCCAGTACTTATGGCGTGATAAGATGTTATTGTGTAAATATGGGTTTATTTCAACTAAAAATAAGTATTTAAACCAGTTTTATGTTCATAGCAGTTTGTAATGAAAACAAATATTTTTACACCGTTTTCCTCGTGATGTCGATAAGAATTGTTACGAAAAGAGCAAAGTTTGAAAGTCGGATAAGATCTGAAAGTCCTTAAAAATAAACCAAATCTTTCCAGAACAAGAAACTTCCCAACCTTTCCAACTAAGTGCAAGTATCTATTAAATTAATTTGAAATAAAAGCTATATTTCAATTTTCAAAGTAACAAAGACCCTATAATTAAAACATCTAAGAGTGTGGTTTCTTTGATAACATCACCTTAGAGAAGTTGCTCCGGCTTTCTAGTTAATTTATTAGATGTGGTATAAATTTGAGTGCTTCGCTTGCTACTACAATGAAAAAATTTCGGAGCTACCGCATTATTGGTAGCCCAAAGCCTCTTTGAGTGTGGCTACGGACCGCGCCCGTTCGGCCGTGTGGTCATATTACTTCCTCACTTCCTCTGCGCTACTTCCACAACTTTAACGACTATCCCTCTTAATTATTCTAACTTCCATTAACATTTTTTTACTTAAAGAGACACTAGTGGTTATAGACTTAAATTTTAAGAAACTAACAGTATACAGGATGTACTTAATATCTTTTAAATTTCGCGCTAGTAGATATATCAACAAATATATACGTATATTTTCAACTTTCCGAACAATTTTAAATAATGTTTTTAAAAAATGGTACTAAAAGGTAGCTACAATATAATTATGTTATAACAAAATAAGCTTATATCGCTCCTAACTTTTTCTGGAGATTATCAGTTAGAGAGAAAGAGAAAAACACGTCCATGAATATAACATCGAGGGAAGAAATGTGCAACCTACTATACGTTCAATACAAGACAGCAACTGTTTGAGTGCCTTTTAATGGAGTAGAACAGAATATGACAGCAAGACATTGGCTGTCTGATGATAAGTTTGCCTTACAGATGTAGGACAGTGATAAGCAACCGTGGAGGTCATACACTATACTTACTTACCTAAAGAGTACTTTGTTGGGAGTTGAGGGGCAACAAATTAGGTTTTTGTAACCTGAGAAATGCAAATGACACAATTATACTAGTAACGAATAAAGCCAAAATGATTACCATTATTGAACGGTTAAGCCGGGTTAGCGAAGAATTCGGATTTTAGATCAAGACAAAAAAAAAAAACAAAAATATTGGATCTCTACAGAGCAAATAATAATCTACCGCACATACATCAAGTGGCGAATTTCGAAGTAATAGACAGATTTGTATACTTGGACTCCCTAATAACCAACATGGCGATTGCTCCTCATAATTCAAACGTACGAGTATACTAGCAATGACCCGAACCTCAACAGTTTAATTAATTAAAATATGAAAAGACCAAATAATAACAAAAAATACGAAACTCAGGTTACCTGAGGGTCAATGCTCATATTTTCTCATTACTACATACGCAGATCACAACACGAACTCTCAAAAAGATCGATAGAAGTAACATCAAAGCCTTAAAAATGTGGGTAAATAGAAGATTTCTACGCGTGTCCTTGACAAAACATAGAACTAACTTGTCAATTCTGGAAGTGCTTCATATGACAGACAGGCTGTTAAAAAAGTAATGACTATGAACCTATTGGTAGTAAAAGCCAAGGTAAAAGGTTAAAAATCAAGAGAAAGATCTCCAGCACGATAGGCAGACCAAATAAAGACTGTAGTGGAAAATTCCTACATAAAGCCGTCCATATGGCACATTATCGCAGTCAATCATGGAGACACCAAGCTAACATTATTTACAATGTCACCACGCCCTGGCAAGGGCTTAAGCAAAGAAGATGAGGATATCTTTAACAGTATGAACTTTACCCTTAATTTATTTACAACTAGTAATTATTGTGATAATTGGTTTTAATAAGACCTAATGTAAAGTTTTGCTTGTAACAAAGTCTTTTTGGGGTTGTCCCTTGATGTTGGATGCATGTACGTGTGTCTTTATCTTTCTTTCTAAATAATAATATCCAGAAAACTTTGACTCCAAAGAAAAAAAACTTTGCAAGTTTTTAAAGACAGGCACTTTAAACCATTATTACGTATATGGAATATGGGACACATTATAAAACAATATTACCTATATAGGTAAATATTGAAACTGAATCAACTTACTGAAGTAAAACAATTAAATAATAACCCATCAGAAAAACGCATTACAATTCTTAAAATTAGAGAAATAGGTAAAAAAGATCAACTAACCTCCACTAAACTGTGAGGTTTCCTCGCATAGCCTGAATTCAGATTTAACTGTAAACTATACAAATTAACCAAAATCAATCCACTTCTGATGTTTCTCGGCATTCTATTGGCTTTTAAATTAACAAATCCAATTTAGTTGTACCCTCTTTCATCCACCCAATAAATCAAATAAAGATTAACAAGCTACGAATTTAGCTGTTTACTTAAAACTGGAAGGTACACCGTTGATTCCAGAGAACCACTTTGTAAAACAGAAGAGACTAGTTCAGAAGACTATTGCAAAAATGAATATGGATGAAAAAATGATTTCTTATAAAGCCTCCCAATAATTATCGCATAAATACCAACTAAATTAGACAACCTGTTGAAAACTACCCAAGTCGTATCTTGAATAAATTGGTAGTACTAGCGTTTAAACACCGATAAGCAACGCTATATGTAATTTTCTACGTAGTATAAAAAAAGGGTTAAAATTTCACGTTACCACTTTACCAATTATAGAAATAAATTTCCAGATTCTCTTCAAAAGTCAATGAATGACCACAAAGTGGACTCAAAAAGAGTAAAGAAAGACAGAGGCGACCTCGATCGCAAACTCTCCCTGCCACAAATAGGTCCCAATAAGTCAAATAAACGTCCTACAAGTGAAATTACAGAAGCATAATACATCATCATCATTTTGGCTGTACAATCCTGTGTGGGTCCTAGCCTCCCCAAGAATTCTCTTCCAGTCGTCCCTATCCATCGCCTTACTCCGCCAAGCACGTATTTCCATATTTCTCATATCTTGGTCTATGTTATCTAGGAATCTTGTTCTGGGTCTTCCTCTTCTTCTTTGACTAATAGGTCTATCAAGGAGCGTTTTTCTAGCTGGGTCGGTTTGCTCCATCCGCATTACATGGCCTACCCACCTCAGACGTCATATCTTAATGTGTTTTACTATATCTGGTTCCTGGTATATTCTATAGAGTTCGAAGTTGTATCGTCTTCTCCAGACACCATTTTCATTTACCGCTCCATAGATTCGCCTCAGTATTTTTCTTTCGAAACATCCTAACATGTTTTCATTGCTTTTTGTTAAAGTCCAGGTTTCTGAACCATATGTTAGGACTGGGCGTATTATTGTTTTGTAGAGTTTTACTTTTGTATTTCTTGATATAGCTGTAGATTTAAAAAGCAGATTAAGCCCAAAATAGCATCTATTAGCCGTGCAAATTCTGCGGTAGTGTTATTTTCAGTATTGACGAGCGTTCCCAGGTATACAAATTCGTTAACTGCTTCGATGACGTCGTTTTCTATAACAAGTGGCCGTCTTATTTGTGGTTGCGGACCTACTTTCATGTATTTCGTTTTATTAATGTTTATTACTAAACCCATTTTTGTAGCCGCGTCCTTTAGTGCTACATACGCCTCTCGTGCTGCGTTTTTCGTTCTCCCAACAATATTGATACCATCAGCATATGCTAGGATTTGCACAGATTTGTTATATATTGAACCAGTAGTTGTGATTTGTGACGTACGTATTACTTTTTCCAGAGCTAGATTGAATAGTATACAGGAGAGTGGGTTTCCCTGACGTAGCCCGTATTAAAAAGTTCAGAGAGTTTCCCTGGATTCGTACTCTGCATTCAACTTTTTCAAGGGTTAGTTTGGTTAGACTTACCAACTGATTTGGTACTCCCAGGTCTATCATTGCTCTTAACAATTCTCTTCCGTATTCCAGTGTTTTCTCTAGAATTTGTCTCAGGGTTGAAATCTGATGAATTGTTGATTTACCACCTCTGAAACCAGCCTAGTATTGTCTTATTAGTTGCTCTGCATACGGTGCCATACGATGGCATAGTATATTAGAGAATAATTTATACGCTGCATTTAGAAGCGTAATTCCTCGATAGTTAGAGCATTCAAAGATATCTCCCTTTTTGTGTATGGTGCAAAGTATTCCAATATTCCAATCACTGGGGAGGGACTTCTGTATCCATATTTCTTTTATAAGCTGCTGTAGCGCTATTATGATATCATGGCCACCTTCTTTATATAATTCCACTGGGAGATTATCTATTATATATTATATATATAGAGAAAGGGCATAAATCGAACTTTTATAAGGGAAGATTATCTATTCCGGCTGATTTGTTTCTGGCTAGTTTATTGACAGCGTCTTTAACTTCCAGGATCGTTGGTGGATTCTCCTCCCTCTTGTCTACTCCGCTTACCTCACAGCTTTCGTCTTCCGGGTTTTCTTCTTCTTCCTGTATATTAAGTATCTGGTTAAAATATTCCGTCCATCGATTTAGTACGTCTGTTCTTGTTGTTCAAACTTACGCCATTCAAACTTCTACATTGATTTGTGAGCATTTGATACACCTTTCGAAAAATTGTTATTATACTTAATACAGCAGTCCTAAAACTAACTGGGCCAAACCATATAAATAACCATATGTAGGTCTATCGCATATTTGAGGAGAGCTTATATATAGCAGGTCTATAGAAGTCTGCATAATCGACGAATTTCAGAGAAGAAAAAATATGAAGGACATTAACACGTTCTTAAAAAGTCTGGGCTGCACGTTTGATGAAATAATATTAGTTGAAGATCTCAGAAGATCCTTCTAGCATATATTTTAGTAAATTCGGTTGCAAAGAAACACATGGCCCAACATTTTCATGGAAACCAAATATTTATCAACTAACTTCATACAGTGACATACGCAGTTTTTTTCTTTTCAGGGTAGATTTAGTTATTTGTGAAAAACTCTCTGAAAACGTGGTTTTAATTTTTAAAAATTAACATTTTTAGTCGCAAATAACTCAAAAATTATAGACTTTTGACTGTGCTGAAAACCAAGAGGAAAGCAGGGGTTAAGACGAAACCAAAGCCAAATTTTTAAGCAAGTCTATCGTGATGAGGAAAATTACGCTCCAAAACGATCATTTACTGAAGTAAATGCCCAAACTATAAGGCCATAAAACTACTTAATAACACAGAAAATATGAGAGAGGGAGAGAGAGAGAGAGAGAGAGAGAGTAATTCATAAACGGCTACGTAAATGAACCGAAATATTCGAAAATTGGTTTGCTTTTCTGCAAAGCATACAATATTGCTAATTTTCAAGTCCCTAAGAGGAGTAGGTTAGGAAGGTCAAATAAGACCTGGGACGCTTTTTAGTTGGGACATGTCGATAAAAGAGATTGATACTATATTGGTGTGACCCAATATAGAAACTATAAAGAAATGTAATTGGGGACACCAATCCCAATGAGTAATAAACAAATAATGCATGAGAATTTAAGAACATAATATTAACCTATTAAACTATTAATAAAAAAATGACCTGTTTAGAAAGCATTGAGGACAGGAACTAACTTTAAACGAAAAATGGAAAATGTTTAAACAAATAACTTACACCCGTAACTCTGCACTACAAGTATGTAGCTTGATTAAACATAAGAAATATAAAAAAAGCAAATAATGAAAGAAATAAATTCAGAAACAAATTAAATGAAAAAAATTGCTTAAAAAATTTAAAAATAAAAATTTAAAAATCCAACTAATAAAGAAGAATCTAATAAGGTACTCCGTGGGGTTACAACCCTTCGTGGGTTTTAGCCGACTCGACAACATGTCTCCACTGTTTTCTATCTTGAGCAACCTTCTTCCAATAATTCTTCACGCCCATAGTGCTTAGGTCTCCTGCTATGTTATCTCGCCACCGGAGACGAGGACGTCCACGTGGTCTTCTTCCAGTTGGGGATTCTTCCCACACCAGTCTTACTGTTCGTTCATTAGAATCTCTTCTGAGGTGTCCTGCCCATTGGAATCTTCTTGATCTTATTTCTTTTATGACGTTGGCGTCTGATAAAGGTCTTTCGAACTCTTTGTTAGTTCTTATCCTATATTGTCCTGATGCTTCATCCAGCACAGGTCCAAAGATCTTCCTTAGGATTTTTCTTTCCCAAGCACAGAGTCTCTCTTTGTTTGCCTTTGTTATCGTCCACCTTTCGCTTTCATACATCACAACGGGTCGTATGTTTGTTTTATAGACCTGTATCTTTGTACGTCTTGTTAGTTGTTTCGATTTTATAAGGTTTTGGAGGGCAAAAAGACATCTGTTGCTGGCCTGAATCCCGTTGTTTATTTCTTGTGATCCGTTATTGTCTTGTTATTGTTGTTCCTAGATACTTGGATTCTCTAACGCGCTCAAAGTTAAAGTCATCAATGGTGATGTTCTGACCGATTCTATCTCTGCTTTGGTTATTGCGCCTCATATACATATTTTTCGTCTTGTTTTCGTTGATTCGGAGTCCCATCTTCTTTACTTCCTTCTCGAACCTCACGAAAGTCTCCCTTATCCTTAATCGTATGTTTCCTATTAGATCGATATCGTCTGTAATTGTCAGTAGTTGGTCCTTCTCGATAATACTGTATTCGGTTTTTTGATTCTTGCACTTCTGATTATGTGCTCCAAAGCTAAGGATTATTTACTTCAAATATCTCCGAGTATTGTTGTCCAACTCTCACCTTACATCGTAATAGTTCCATACACATCTGTATCAACATGACTAGTTTTTTTTGGAAAGCCAAGTTCCTGCATCGCTGTCCACAGTCTGGCCCTGCATACTCTGGTCCAAGAACTTGGAGAGATAAATTTGAAAGAAGTAGAAGGTGCGTTAAAAATAAATTAAGACAGGACAGGCCTGCAGTACCCTTAAGATTTAACCAGAAAAAAATTTCGATATTTTTTCTGGTACTTTCCGTTAATAATTAAATTTTATACACATCCAATAGAAAGTTGATGATGTCTTTGTTCGTCTTTTGATGTAGTATTGAAGTCTCTTTAAGAATATTGTCAGTATTTCCAATATTTTTTTATGTAATTTGTTTATTTTATTTACTTTTTTTAATTATTAAAGCTAATATGCTAATTAATCATTACTCTGTAATATTATCTCGGTAAATCTGTTGATATGTTTTTTTACCCTGTTTAAATAATAATATTTATGGCTGCAAAGTCATCCATTATTATTCATTTAATCTTGTAGTTAAAAGGTAAAAACGAGCTAATTAACCTAACAAAATTTACAACCCTAGTGGCATATTATATGGCTCATTTTAATCCTATTAACAATGCAAAGTATGCATACATGTGCACCCTGTATTTGTCACTTGTAGCATGAAATTTAATTGATTCATTGATATAGAAAGCAAAAGCACATTAAATCTCGAAAATCGGGAACAATTCTATTTGCAATAGAACTTGGAGTTAGTACTCATGCATAATTAAAGCCCTGAGAATCGTTATGAAACATTATGAAACTATAAACTTACTCGTTCTCTCTCGCAAATCTATATACTTCACAAATTATGAATTTCAATTTCGGAACTAGGGACGTAACTTCATTACTAAAGGACTCATTCGCTTGTGTCGTTTCGGTGTTTATAGTATTATTTGTTCTTTAATATTAGCTGTTTGGAATTATATTTGAAAAGGCATTTAGCTCTAAGTCAGAAAAGGGATCAGTTCTGAAATATTTACTGAAACGTTATGGTCGTCATTGTATTTTGTAGTGGCCAACTCTTTTACGCAAATTTACTTATAGCCATTTAAACAGCCATTAAAAATGGACATATTTAAAACATTTTTCTTTGCTAAATTTTGATACGAAAAGCGTCTTTGGAGTTAACCAAAACAATAAATTTAAGCATTGTGGCCAGAAAAGTGATTTCTATTGTAAATGAACCTGAAGCAATGACCTAAGTTTACCACCAATCACACTGGAAGAGTATTTTTTACCGTTATGCATAAGTTAAATATAAAAAGCTTTATTCCATATAAAAAAAGTTGGTGAAGCTTCTGTCATATCCTTCTTGTTTTTCCTGTACTAGTCCCTAAAAAACTTAGTCTTTTTATCTCAGTTTCTTCTCATTCTTTAAAACGTTTAAAAGCTAATTCTCCTCCATATAATACTACATTTACACCTTGGATAACCTAAACGAATTAGCAAAAGAGGAGCCAGAGAATATTCCGACAGATCTCCACAAGAATCAATCACAGCTTTTAAAGTTATTAGCGATAAAACTTTTTAACAAAATCAACAAACCAACAAAAGAACTCGAGCTGGGTGTACGAGTTTGCTAACATAATATAAAAATCATAAGCAAAGCAGAATGCCAACTTCTGCACAGATTATTAAAAGAAAACGTTATTGACCTACTCTCAATACAAAAAACACATACAGAAAATATTACCAACCTATGCTTTGCTAACAGAATACATATCACAACTGTTTGATGACAAAGATAAACAAGAAATCTCAAACGAATATACAGATGATACAGGGCCTGATATAATCAGAGAAGAAATAGAATATGCAATCAAACAAGCAAGCCCCCGGGTAAGGCCCCCGGTCCTGATGAAATTCCCGTAGAACTGCTCAAACTTATGGACGATGAATCTATTAAAATACTCCTAGATCTATTTAACACAATATATGGAACTGGTATAATACCTAGGGAATGGCTCCGTTCGACCTTTATACTACTACCAAAAAAGGCAAATACAAAGGAATGCAACGAATATCGTACGATAGCTTCGATGAGTCATGCTCTAAAACTGTTCTTAAAAATAATCCATAATAGGATCTATAGGAAATTAGACGTAGACATCAGTAACACTCAGATGGGATTCAGAAAAGGACTGGGTACAAGGGAGCCTCTGTTTGCAATGAACTTTCTCTCACAGAGATGCTTAGACATGAACCAAGAAATTTACGCCTGCTTGATTGATTTCGAAAAGGCCGTTGACAAAGTACAACATGAACCACTAAGACAAGTTCTAATAAAGAAAAATATAGACAGCCGAGATATTCGAATTATATGCAATCTATATTGGAATCAAACAGCAAATGTCAAGGTTGAGGGCAGACTAACAGAAGAAATTCAAATCCGTCGAGGAGTCCGGCAGGGATGTATCTTATCGCCACTTTTATTTAATCTGTATAGTGAAGCTATCTGTGAACAAGCACTCGAGGAAGAAGATCTTGGTCTGATAATAAATGGTGAGACGATCAACAATATAAGGTATGCTGACGATACAGTTCTCCTAACGGGAACGCTAGTAGAACTACAACATCTCGTTCAAAGTCTCAATATATACTGTAACAGTTACGGCTTGAAAATTAATTTGAAAAAAAACTAAATTTATGGTAATCACGAAATCAAAGAACATCAGAGCTAATCTTGTAATAGACAATACAACGATTGAGCGTGTACCCTGTTATAAATATCTAGGTGCTTGGATCACAGACGATACTGATCAAACAAAAGAGATTAGATGTATAATAGAAATCGCTATATCAGTCTTTAATAGAATGCGCAAACTCTTTTGCAATCGTGATATCAATATAAAGTTACGAATACAAATGCTGCGGTGTTATGTCTTTTCTACCCTGTTATATGGAGTTGAGGCTTGGACTCTAAAACAGTTGACCATAAAAAACATCGAAGCTTTCGAGATGTGGTGCTATAGGCGCATTCTCAGAATATCATGGATGGACCGCGTCACTAACACGGAAGTACTCCAAACTTTAGACAAAAGATGCGAAATTCTAAATGAGATAAAACTAGAAAGATGGAATACTTGGGGCACATTGTGAGAGATGCATAGTACGAACTTTTAAGAAACATCATGCAGGGCAAAAGAAGTGTGGGAAGAAGAAAAATATCGTGGCTTCGTAATCTACGTGAATGGTTCGGGTGTAGTTCGATTGAACTTTTTAGGCGCGCTGCTAACAAATCGCAGTGGCCATGATGATTTCCAATCTCCGCTAGGAGTGGCACGAGAAGAAGAAGATGCTTTACTGGGTACTATCTATGATAAAGCCTACGGTCTAGCAACATATATACTCACAAACGTAAAAAATGTAGCCTTGATTTCCACTTCTACCGAAAACAATATCCACAAGATAACTACGAAAATCCGCGATATCAGATTATTTAGCTAGCTAATATTTACAAGACCCATGCTCTCATCTAGCCTGCACATTTCCATAACGTCCACGAACAGCTAGCCATATACATAGAGGCCATGTCCGATTTCACCCCTCCCCCATCATGGGTAGCAGTGCCCAATCCCGATTAACAAAATTTGCACAAGCATTCCAGTTCTAAGATCGTTTTCAAGCCCCAGATGGAACTTAAGAAAAGATAACTGGTCTCCTTTCTCTGTATACCAGACAAATTAGCATATAAAATGACACAAATATATCTGAATAAGGCGCTCTCAGTGTAAAGAACTGACTAATAAGCCGTTCTAGCTGAAGACAAGAGTGATATAGATTATATGCTTAGAAAACTGGAAGGGGAGTACACCAAGTGGGATCTTACACTTATTATACAAAAAACCGAGTACCTAGTTGCAGGAGAAAAATCAGAAAGTCTACAAATTGAAATTAGAACTGTAAAATCAACTGAAATCTTCAAATACTTGTTATTTTGGAATCTAAATAACATCAGAAGCAGGGAGTAACGAAGAAATAGATTCTAAGATTGGTCAAACAAGATTAGCCACTAGACAGCTACATGAACTCTTGTGAAATAATAAAATCACAAAAGAATAAAAGAAGTCTTTACAAAACAATAATAGAAAGTATTGGGTTATAAAGCATCGAACTTTAAAAAAATCATTCAAAAAAACAAATCAAAAATTAAGGCCATAGAAATGGACTATTAAAGACGATGTTGCCGGCTCGCTAGACTTGATGTGGTGAGAAACGTGAATATTAGGAGAAAAATGGAGCTTAATAAACACTATCGATGCCAAATGAATAAACTGGCAAGGACACCTGCTGAGAATGCCTGAGAATAGATAGCCAAAAAGATTGAAAAATGGACTCCGACCACTAGAAAGAAACGAGGTAGACCAAGGAGGTCATGGAGAGAAGATGTCGAAGATGCATAATCTACAGAGATTTAAAAACTAAAGATTACTTTGACAAAAACGCTAGAAATTAGGATGCGAGAAACGGCGCCAGCTATAGAAGACTCGCCTATTACTATATTGTAAAACGTGTCTTAGATATGAGACATGGCTCAATTTTCTCGATGAAGGATGGTCTGTAACTCTGTTACAGTTGTTGTCTTCTTGTTGATGTTGTTTGTAGCAACCTGTTGGAATTTAATACTACAATTCTTATTTTATAAGCTATTTCTGATTTTGGGAATTGCACCCTTGGCGCTATATTCCAGGCGAGTACCTCTTAATTCAATTTTTTTTCAATTCAAATTCAATATTTTCTATTTCAAATATCTATTCAATTGATGTATCTAGTATGAGCTGTAGAATCGAGTCTGATTTTTTTTTGGTTTTCTATATGTTGGTTTTTATTGCATCGCCCTATTTTTTATTTACAGTAGTTCTCTGTGATTATTTAAAATTAGTAACATTGTGTTTATTTTTAGTCACTCTTTTTTATGTAGGATTGGTAGGTTGATCTTTTTTGTATGTTTATATTTCATTTTCAGTTTTTCTTTTGTAACACATCCTCTGTAGTTACCAAGATATCTATCACCAGAATGAAAACATTTTTAGTCTAATTTTTTTGGCTTTTTACAATCTTTGGTTAAATGCCTATTTGTGCATTTATATCTCAGTTCTGTCGCAGAATATTTCCAAATATTTTTTTCACTAGCTTTTAACTGAATAAATGTCCACTTTTAATTTCAACATATATGTACTCCCATAAATTTTATTAATACCTTCATTTTGCCTAAAGGTTAGTAGGAACATGCCTAATGGCTATGTTTTGCCTTTATGGACGGCATTTACCGCTTTGTAGCCTTTGCGTTGTAAGCCAGCAACCATATCTTGCTGTGAAGATGTGTGATGTAATTTTTTCGGTATAACTTTAAACGGCATGTGTTGCTTATTTTTTATATAAGATGTATTAATATTATTCCTAGTTTAAAGCTCTTGTTAAAAATCTGTACTGTTCACCTTCTTAAGTATTAATTTTTTATTACATCACTATTTACAGTTTTGGTAGTAAACCTGATTTACTTTAATTGAAGATTTTTAGTATTTTACAAGGTACAAGGTAGTTGTCGTATTTTTTATTCCTTCAATTACCACTGAAGGCGGTATCTTAATTTATTGTACAGTTGCGGTCACGGAATAGTTTACAGGTTCACGTATCTAGGAGCCCATTTTTTAAATTTTTACTTCGTTTAAAACGCACCTTTTACGTCAAAGTGACGTTGCCAGTGGTGTACTAGCTAGAATAGGTAGATTAAAATTAAAATATCAAAATATTTTACAAAATGAAAAATATAGAAAACAGTTTTTTGAATAAAATGGATTATGATCTTAATAACGAAAATAAAGAAGTCTTTTTTTTTAATATGCATTTTATTTTAAATCTATTTTATATTAAATAACGATAAACAATGATAAATAATAATTAATATTTGGTGGAAGCCCCATTCTTGTCAATACAATTTTGCTGTCTTCTGTTCATAGATAGCACCAATCCCCTCATGTTATAGTTAACAAGCTCTTCCCATGCCTGCTCAATTGCTTCCCATAATTCAATTCTATTCCGTGGTCCAAGGTTTCTTTCATTTAGTTTCTTTGTTAACTCTGCCCACACATTTTCGACGGGGTTAAAGTCTGCACTACGGGAAGGCCACGGAAGAACATTAACATCAGTTTCTTCTAGCCATTCTCGAACAATTCTACTCGTATGCACCGGGCAATTGTCATGTTGAAAGATAAAGTCGTTGTTGGGGAATCTCTGGATCACCGATGGCAACATTGTGTGCTCAATAATATGTTTGTAATATAATCCTGTTAACTTCTCCTCTACATGATAACAAACGCCCGGGCCTTCGGCACTTATCCATCCCCATACGTTGACAGAGAATCCTCCACTATTTCTTAAATGATGCGTATACTGTTCATCATACCTATGATTTCTCGGCCTATAAACTCTTATTCGACCATTATTATACGACTGAAATACTTTTTCATCGGAAAATACAACCCTAGACCAAAAATTCTCATCGCGGTTTATAAATTCATTACAAAATTCAACTCGTCTCCTCTTGTGATCCTCAGTCAAAAAAGGTTTTCGTGCAGCTACACAATTTAGCAGTCCACTTGCTTTAATTCTTCGACGTGCAGTGCGAATACTGCCTGGAAACGCTGCCTCTTCTCTTGCCTTTTGAGCTGTGGCAAAAGGAGATTCTCTCAAATAATCTACTAACATCTCATCCTGTTGATCTGTGGAATTCTTCTGCCCTCCTGAACCGCCCAACCGTGCTATAGAGTGAAAATTATCCCATCTTTGTTTAATCTTCCATATGCACATATGACTCACGTTCAAATCAGCAGCAACTTGCCTTAGTGACCAACCTTCTTCGAGTTTGGCAATTGCTCTTGCTTTTTGCGCATAATTCAAATGTATTCTAACCATTTTGGAAGAGTTTAATATACTTTTATTTTATTGTTGAACACTCGCGAAAGCATTGACGTTTTGAAATTTTTTGACTTTGACATTTATCAAATCCGTACGACACTGCAATTTTACAGTATTACAATATAAAAAGTAAGGTGTAAACTATTCCGTGACCGCAACTGTACCTATGTAATTTCTCTCGAGACAGGTTTTGATAGTGTAAGGGAAGTATCCGTTTCATTTTTTATAATTTTTTTCTTTCACTTCAATCCATTTCGTCCCTTTGGCTAATTCGTTGTCTGTGCAGCACTCTGCCTCTTTTGCTGATTTTTTTTCTTCTGGTTGGCTGACTTTTGTTGCCAGCCCTGTAAGTTGTTTCTACAGCTGTGTCATTTACCAATTGAGAATTGCAACAGTTTTACTTGGTTTAATCTTGTGATTCTCTGCAGCTTTCCAATCATTGAATATGGTCCATTCATTTTGTGACCTCTGAATATAATTCTCTTGAAAACGCGCTAAATTGGCTTGCGCTAAATACACTTCAGTTGGTGTGGTTGGCTGGATCATTATACATCCATTTTTATTAGTAAAACTAAGTTACTTGGTAAATATTTTCGCGACAACTTAATGACGATGTCTCCCACGGTAAATATTCTTCTTAAATTATTAGCAGAAACAACCTAGCATATAGGTGCCATACCATGCCATATTTATTTTTGAAAGGTATATTTACCCATAAAATCCACGAATCATTTTAATTTGGCCAATATTCATAAACTATGAATATTCACATACTATAAAATCAACAAACATGGTATAACACCAAAGGTACCAGAGCATTATTAAATTATTATTCTAACCATATTACCGAGTTATTTTTAAAACCGATAGTTTTAATGCAATCTAATAGGATCCTTTTATAATTTATATCATAAAATATCCACTGATTATAGCGTTCACAACAATAATGTTTCATTTGCTACTAAACAAATAAATTTGTAAAATGGAAAATGGATGCATTTAACAAATAACTATTTTATTTAAAAAATACTTGCTTTGTGAAATTGTTAATATTAGCATTATGTGAAATATTGGGATAGGTTTGATTGATCTTTTGACTACATGTACCAAGGGTTTGTTTTCAACAGAATGTTAAAACTAAATACATCATTATAACATATCCTGTTGTGTTAGTTTGTTTATTCCTATTATATACATTAATGTGATATTAAAAGTCTGAGGTGCGCCAAGCAATTAATTAGCTAATTAATTAATTAATTAAACTTATTTAAATGATGCAATTATGATTCCATCACACTATTTAAATTTATTATCTCACGTTTATACTCGTGCTTTAATATCTATGCTTTACATATGATAGGTAAGGTCCAAAGAATACCGGAATAATAAAATAAATATGATACAACATTATATATTGAAATAAAATTCACACTAAACGATCTTCAATAAAACATATCTCATATAATGATTATTAAAATTTTGTTCTACGTACGTGAACCTTTAAAAATGAATGGTATATACAATATAAATTAAAATTACAAATCAAAATTGTTGTTCTAAATCTCCTGATCAAAATAATCCTATCTTTTCTAACGCAATTGTTAAAAAAATGTGTTGTTGATAAAAAAAATTGACGAATGGTAAAACTATCTCTCTGATGATGAGTTATCCAAATCCTTGTTCCTTGTAGCCTACACTATCTATTCTTAGCAGTCCCCTAGATAATCAGCAATCTTACAACAAATTATTGCGAGCCTATGGTCTTTAATGATCTCCTTCAAATGAACGTATCGTTCAAATGATGCTAGCCTATTCTCCTCTCGATAAACTGAGTCTCTCGTTCCGGCCTAAACAGTGACTCTTGGAAAATAGGTAGAAAAATATAACTTACAATATTTTACTGGATCAGCTTCCGACAGATACACTTACTACAAGAAAACTCACAAACATTCACTTCTACTGCTTACTACCTCTGGGGAACCACCGGAGAATAACGACTGTTCGCTTTGCACCCTTGGAAATCAACTGATTATCTTTTCTTCCTCAAAAATCTAGCTAAACTCTTATTCCTACATACATATCCCACTTTTTTCAATCTCCACCAATTAGAGTTTATCACACTTATCCCCATCTACCATTTAGATAACAAACAACAATTTTACCTACAATTATAAATTTACTAAAAACTATTAACGTGCTAATCGGTTTCTACAAATTCTTAAGAACTAACGGAGAATTATATTTTTTAAATAATTCTACTCTATTGTCTTATTCACTGTATATCGTACAAGTCTATTTGGAAAACCCGCTCGCATTGTTCACGATTTCACCAAGCTCACTCACGTCACTCGAATATATTTTACAAAGAAAATAATTTATGCATATCTTTTAATTTTGTTTACTACAGGTAATCCAGGATAATGAATTTTCATTTCTTCGAAATATCTTTTATTTTGTACTTTGAAATATATTAAAAGCAAACCAATATTATTTTTAATTTTACATACATATATATATATATATATATATATATATATATATATATATATATATATATATATATATATGCAATACGAACAGAGTTTCTCAAATATTCATCATTTGAACTATCCCAAGCAAGACGTAATGAACAGAGAAATTACTGCGTATCGTTTATATAAAGCCCCAGTAAATTTTTGAAAAAAATACTCGCTTTTAAGGGTCGTACGACATGTTTTTTTAATTCGTCTAAAAATTCCAACATAGAGAATAAAATAAATTTCCTACATGTAATTGCGTCTAAGTTTTTTTAATTGTTTACAAGCTTAAAATCCCAGTACTTTTTCAAACCTTTTTACAATGTTAAGCATATATTTTTTCATCGGTAAATAAAAAAAAAATTCTGCAACTTTGGTTTCAGAATCCATTTAGAACAAATAGTTTACGCATAATATCGTAGATAAAAGATTTTTGGAATAAATAATTTAAATTTTGCAATAACTATAAGTAAAAATTCTTCAAATTTTAAGCTAAATATTAAAACTTTATGCTTTTTTAGTAAAATTGTAGTAGTAAAATTGTATCACTTTTATCAACTAATATAAAAATAATAAATGAAAGTATAGTAAAGATATTAAAAATCATATGTTGTTTACGATCAACTTTCTCTTCAATGTATTCATAACAGATTTAGAATCCATATGTAGTTTATTAAACAGTCGTCTTTGCTCATTGTTTTTTGTTTTCATGAGTATTAAAGTATTTTACTTTCGACTGCCTTGTATACACTTCTAGAACTATCAAAACCACAGAAAAATAGATCAGGAGATGAGATATTCTGCCTAATGGAGGCAGAACTACTGAACATCGTTAAACGAAGAAAACTGTTCTAATTTGGCCTTATCATTATGGAAAGCAAATAATACATTCGTAAACTATTTTTGCAAAGAAAGATTCAGAGCCGCCTACGCCCAGGAAAAAATAATATTCCTGATAATGAAATCCAAGGGAATGGTCCAACAACAAAGGCGTGGTCACAATATTTCATAGAGCCGAAAACGGCACTAACAATTAGTGTGAAGAGTACAGACAACCACAAACATGTATTTAATCACAAGTTATAAGAAGAAGAAGTATTGTATACCAATTTTGATCACAGTTATGATGTGTTCAACATTTAACAATATAAAATATTTCTTTGCTTTTTATTAAATGTTTTAGACCCAACTTTCGATTAAAAAAATAAAGACACTCAATAAAAAATGTCATTATAATAACACGAATATTTAGAATTTAAAATCTAAACAATTGTACCATTAATTAAAAAGTTTGATGATAATAATAGATAATTTTGAAAGCGGATGAGCGAGACTTCAATAAACTCTAAGATACACAATTCATCGCGTTAACCTCACCACATAATTCATATTTATGTGGAATAATTCAACGTATTGTGTTATTTGATGCAGCACCGCCGTATAATCCGACTGGATCACGCCAGTCGGTCAGCCAGTCTGCTCTCTGCCATCCATTTTCGTCGTGTCGTGTTCTATCTCAGTGCCATCTCCAGACAACAGTCAGCATTACACCGCAAAAACACCCCAATATGTAGCTTTTAAATTAATGATCCTAGCAATTGCTTCCTGCCTGTCTCGTTCTCTCCACCGAACTAATATTCAGCACACTCGAACCGTTTATATTTATTTTGAAATTTGCTTTTCAACTGCCCAGGCCACAATAAAATACCCTGTTGTGTCAAATCGTTAGCGTGACTCTTTCATTGTTCGCCAGGAGCTTCGCTGCTTTTTATATGGATACAAAAGAACTACTGACTTTGGAATGAGAGCATTTTACTAAAGAATTGTAAGAACTATTAAAACAAATATTTATATAAATCCTTACCGTCTTTTAGCTGCGGCTTTAGTCTTTTATTGATTATACGATTCATTTAAAATAATGTGTATCGACGAGTAAAGATCATTACACAGAATTGTTTTGTTCGTCTTTTTGGTCTTCTCTCTTAAGTCTGCTAATTTAAGCTGTTGTATATACAGGGTGACAATATAAAAACGTCTTACTTATCTCTTATCTTCATTCACGTAAATAATCTGCTTATATTAAAACGTTATTATTTTTAACCTTTAAGATAAAACCTCCTTATTTTTCAAGGGTTATTGCTTTCATCGTGTAGATGTTCATCTGTAATATTATACGTAATTGTCATATGGAAAAATTTCACTTGCGTTTCAAATTCCGCACTAAACTTTTATATCTCGCAACCGCTAATGTTGATTTTACCCTGAGCCTTTTCTTTCTTTTGTTCTACCCATTAAAACCAATATTAATACCTTATATTGATCACCTCTCATTATATGCCCAAAATAGGGAACTTTCCGTTGTTTTATCTTTGTGATAGTTCGTACTTTTTAACACTTTATCGTTTGCCACATGAATAACTCATTAGATACCCATGATTTTACGTAATATCCACATTTGAAACGCATCTAGGCAAATCATTGATTTTAATTAGTAAGACCATGTTTTAGCCATGTTATTATGGGCCATATATAACATTTTACAATGCAGGATTCTAAAAACGTTGTATGAGTGGAATATTCGGGAACACTGGTCCTGGATCATCAACAATTTTTTAACCAATCGGACTTTTTAGGTAAGAGTTTCCAATTCGTGCTCGAAAACTTACTGCTTAATAAATGGAGTACCACAAGGGTCTGTTCTTAGCCCAACACTTTTCCTAATAGCAAATAATGATATTTTGAAAAACAGAAAAACCTTTAAAAGCACGGATTTATGCTGAAGATTTGGTGGTATTTACAAAACGAAAAAATATAAATAGTATGACAAAATGTTTACAAAGCTTTATCAATAAACTGGAAAGACGGTCTCTGAATCTTCTGTCTAACGTGCCCTATACCTAGGGACATTGGAAATCATCATGGCCTATTTGACTCTATCTACAGCCGTTATAAAAAGTTCTATTGACATTTTTCCACTTCATTGTCTCAGATTATTCAACCAGGACGTGCGTCTTCTCCCCGGTCCTCTTTTGCCTTCCACCTTCCCTTGTATGATCAGCCGCATCAATTCGTATTTCTCGTTTCTTAGTTTGTGACTAAAGTAGCTCATTTTTCTATTCCGTGTAGTGTTGAATATTTCTTTATCTGTTTTTATTCTTCGTAGCGTTTCCGCATTTGTTATGTATTGTGTCCAATATATTTTCCACATTCTTAGATAACACCACATTTCAAAGTTATCGAGTCTTTTGTCTGTCGCCTCTGTAATTGTCCAAGCCTCGACTCCATACAACGGGACAGAGAACACGTAGCATCTTAAACTACTGGTCTCTAAATACTGGCTTTGAATTTTCTACTACAAATCAAGAGTCATGGTTTTTGCAAAAACAGCAAATATAAGTACTGTGTCAAATCTTACGGTATACGGGAAACCAATAACAGTGGATCCTCATATTACATTTCTAGGAATGCAGTTAGACAACAAACTTACATGGTGAGAATATATAAAGCAATTACATATTCGATCCAAACATCACCAATCCTCATATCCCTTGGTCAATCAATATTGCACAATATAATGTATATTTGAGCAAATATAATAATGAGCAAAGTCGGAAATATGTCCCTCATAAATAAAAACTATTTTGTCAAATATACTCCCAAACTTATGAAAATTTCTTCAAAATCTAGCAATGGAGTTGATGCCGCTTTTGTAATCAATTCAAGTAAATACATTTCAACTATCTCCCCACTGTAGCGTATACACAGCCGAATTATTCGTTTTTTATCGAGCAATTAAGTTTATTAATGATAACAATATCGTCAAAGCGGTGATTCTTTCTGATTCTCTGAGTTTGATTACTTTAATTCAACGAGTATATCCTAAACACCCAATTGAAAAAATGGTTAAATCAGAACTTCACACATGTCAAAAGAAAAACGGAAGAACAGTTGACTGCATATGGATTACTTCTCAAGTGGGTATCCCCGGAAATAAAGAAGCAGACTTAAGTGCGCATAGTGCAGTGTTTAGTGCGTACTAATATTTAAGTGCGGTCCAGAAGACTTAAAGCTTTATATTAAGGCAAAAATCTTAGAAGTCTGGTATAACGAATGGCAAATATCAACGTCTAAACTACGGCAAATTAAAGACACAGTTAAAGAAACATAATCTTTTTACAAAAATTGCCATGAACAGGGTGTAGTTAACCGATTACGATTAGGCCATACTAGACTTATACACTCTTATCTTTTTTCAAAATGTAACCCACCAATATGCGAGCGCTGCAATTCAAACTTAACAGTAAAACATACGACAAACAAACAACAACAGACATGTGACAGATTCAAACATCAATAAGCTCTTTATAATATAGATTCAAATTTATCAGTTGTGTTAGGTCAAAATAGTTATTCAAAGCACTTAATAGATTATTTAAAGGCTATCGATGTTTTCTATAAGATTTATCTGTTTTTTGTGTAAAATTGCTTACTTTTTTTTAGTTCTATTTTGTGGAAAAAATCTTTTTTATAACCATGTAATATACCTATTCTTTTAAAATTGTACAGATCCGTCGCTAACAGCGTTATCATATTAAAAAAAACATAAGTCTAAAGTGTATTTCAAATGAATTAAATTAACATTTACTCTTTGTTACATTTATAAAAACTTTTTTAATGGTTTAATATCATCATTCGAGAAGTATATCTTTCAAAGCAGGTAACCGAGATAGATTTAAATCGGGAGAACAATGAACGATCTTTGTCGAGACCAGATTCTTTAGCGTTTCCTCCTTTGTTATTTATTTCCCGCAGCATAATAGGGGTAAAATTCACGTTGTTTGGCTAACGGGGGTTCGAAATATGTTCAGCATTACATCAGTTACAATATTACAATGTTTAATTAATTGGTTTATAAATCTGAAAGTAAAATGTGACATATTTTTGTCAATTCTTTAAACATTACTGATTTTTTCTAATGTTAAATATCATTCTTAAAATATCTCAGCCATAAATATGTACACTTCTATACAAATTTAAAAAAAAATGAAAAAATAAAGATAGGAAATTTTTGCACCTACTTTTAGTAAAGAGGCAAATACAAAAAAAGTATATGTAACTGAAGAAATATTATACGTGAAAGTGACCATAGAAGCTTTTAGAAAACCAAAATTGATTTCATAGTGTGAACGATGTCAAGAAGACGGATATGCCCAAAATTATTGTAGAAGGTGTCGAAAATGTATAACATATATTGGGAAACATCTAGCATCAAATCACAAAAAGCCACGAAATAAAGAACCTAAATTTACGTACAGGTTGATTATTATATCTGTGCTGTTTAGTTTTTTCACAAGGTAAATCTTCGTAGATACCATTCGGCACTAAGTAGTGTAGAAATATGATCGGTAACTGAGTACTACTGCTACTAGTAAACAATAGAATGTGAAATGTAAAATGAAATTTGTTTCTAAACTTTCAAATAAGAAAATGAACGGACAAACGAAGGAAGTTATTGCTAACATGATTTAGTTTATGCAGTACGATTCAGAAAGTAAGTAAGAGGTTGTCGATTTGATAAAAGTTAATAGTCCGCAAAAGAGGGGTAAAAACGCTAACTGTTTAAAAAATAGCCGAAGTAATGAAAAGAATTTCGAGATGGCGAAGGAAAAAGAAAAGCTGGCCTAACAAGGAGAAATTTGTAAGGTTGCCAAATTGATGTCAAAACATATTATTTCGGCGATTTTGATATTATATTAATGTTTTACGATAATATATTATTAACTTTTATACCCAAAAAAAGTAACTGCTAATTTTAAAGAAAATTCATTAAAAATTTGTCATCAATTTCAAGATCAGAAAACTTTTAATAGATAAACACATCAGGCAACAAAAAGACATAATTTTGCGAATTATAAAACGTTTTATAATACGGTCTATAGCAGTGGTCGCCAACCTGTCGATCGCGAGCTACCGGTAGCTCGCGGAGGCAATTCTGGTGGCACTCACAACGATTTTTATTTAAAAAATACAAACTGCAAAAATCAGAGAAGCTTCCGAATATTCCACAAAAAAATCTAATTGTCATAATATTAAACATAAACAGCGGCAACGTTGCGGTGAGCGATCTGCCCCTTACGCCGTCAAGCTAGAATCGGCTATTTATAGAACCGACCAGCCGAACCAGCGCGTTAGTGTTCGAGAACGATCTGGATTGCTTTGAACGGGATAAATACGTACGGCGCGGCGACATTACGCTTAGTTTAAAACTGAACGCGTAACCAACGTCCAGCGGTTGGGTTAGTAGAGAACAACAAAAATAATATTGTGGCAAGCAGTTGTAAGAAGGTAAAGACATACCACTTTCATTCGGAATGGGAAAAACAATACTTTTTTACAGAAGTTAAAGATAAAAATGTGTTTTTTTTTATGTAATACTTCGGTCTCCGTTGCTAAAAAAGAAATATTGAGAGACATCATAAAACTGTACATTCTAATTTTGAAAAATCATTCCCACTACATTCTGCCGCCAGAAAGGAGAAACTGAAATAGTTAAAAAAACAGTTAATTAGGCAACAATCAATATTTTTAAGAACAGTCGACAAAAATAAGGCTCCAACTGAATCATCGTACCCTGTGTCCCAGATAATTGCAGAAAAAAAGAAACCTTATCAAGACGGGGAAATGATAAAACAGGCGTTTTTAGAAGCTGCTGATTCGTTATTTGCCAACTTTAGAAATAAAGGCGAGATAGTTTCAGCTATAAAATCTATGCAACTTTCTGCTAATACAGTGATGTGACGTGTAGAAGTAATGAGCAGTGATATTTTTTTACAGTTAAGAACTGACTTAGATAACTGTGTTTATTTTTCACTTCAACTGGATGAATCAACAGATGTCGTTGACACTGCCTAGATGACCGTGTTCGTCAGGATGGTTTTTAGTGATTTTGCGATTAAAGAAGATCTTTTGAAGTTTATTCCACTGAAAGGACACACTACTGGACATGAGTTGTTTTCTTATTTAAAAAATATTGTTTCTTCCGAGAAAATTCCAATATCGAAAATGGTAGGCTTGACAACCGATGGCGCTCCAGCTATGGTGGGTTGTGATAAGAGTCTGGTGGCGTTATGTCGTAAAGATGAAACTTTTCCGCAATTTCTCTGTTACCACTGCATTATCCATCAGCAAGCATTATGTGGAAATTTCCTGAATCTAAACAACGTTATGAAACTGGTGGTAAAAATTGTGAACAAGATTAGAGCTCAAGCGTTACAAAGAAGATTATTCAGAACCTTGGCCGATGAAGTTGACTGTCAATACGGGGACCTACTCCTTCACTCTGAAGTCCGATGGTTAAGTAGAGGACGGGTGCTGAAACGTTTTAATGATGTCCTATCTGGCATAGTTCAATTTTTCAAACAACGCGATGAACAGACTCCGGAACTAGAAAATTCAATCTGGCTTAGAGATTTTGGTTTTCTCGTGGACATTACAGAGAAATTAAACGAACTTAATTTGTAGCCTCAGGGGAGAGACAAAGAACTAGCGGAAATGATTTCTGATATAAAAGCATTTATCAAAACGCTGGAGTTTTGGGAACAAAACCTAATTAACAGCGATTCCAAGCATTTTCCTATTCTTTCAGAAAAATATCTTAAAATCCATTAGAACCCTATGATAACAAATATCATGTAGAAATAATTTCTACCCTGAAGAGTAACTTCAAAAAATCGTTTTAAGGATTTCAATGAAATGGCTTTAGTAGCGCAGCTTGTGTTATGCAGAACTTTGGCGAAGACATCGTTGCAACAGAAATGGAAGTCATTGAGTTTCAAAATGATTTAGCCTTAAAATCGTTAGCCTCAAGTACTGAATGTATCTGGCCTATTGTAAGTAAAGACAAATATTCAGTTCTATGCCGTGTTGCCTTGAAAGTGAAAGCATATTCAGTTAACATATTTGTGTGAATCTTCTTTTTCCAATATGAAGTTTATTAAGAACGAATATCGCAATCGACTTACAGATGAACATTTGGATAATTGTATTCGAATGGCTGCATCAAATTATACTGCAAACATTAAAAAAATTATCGATGAGTCTGAGTGTCAGCCTTCTCATTGAACGTGCTTTCTTATTTTTCAATGTTAATGTTTATGATAGTGTGTTACTGTTTTGTTGTTATTATTAACTATTTTTAAATCATACGTGACATGCCGTTGTGGCTGGATAAAAGTTTGTGTTTATTTTTCAAATACCTTCGTTTGATAGGTAGGAATGTAGCTATGAACAAGTACGTAATATTAGTTATTTTGTTATTTGTTTATTATTAGTACCTGTGTATTATGTATTACCAGTTAAACAGTAAAATAAATACATATAATGATATATTAACTGTGGATTATTTCATTTACGTTGCGTTACGTGGCTTCCGTGTGGATAGCTCGCTATTTATTTCAAAATTAACTAAGTAGCTCAACACATTGAAGAGGTTGGCGACCACTGGCTATAGTTTTCAATATTGCAACATATACAGAATCAACCCACAAACATTTAAAGTCCAATCAACTACTTTTTCAACCTATTTCTAAATAGGGCTTATAATTCTTGTCGTTATCAATCAAAATGTCTTTATTCTGTATACTACTTTAAGATTTCAATTCAATCTCAAAATCTAATAAATGTGGCTATCATAGTGAGATAAAATAAAAAAATGGCTGCGAAAAAAACTGATTCCGAATTTTAGTTATAGACAGTACACCATATTCGAATGTACAAATTAATAAATGCCTCAATATGAGTTCACCAAAATATGGCATGAACAAAAGTAATATTTCTTTTGACGACACAATGCTAAAAGCTGAATTATATGGTCTAATAAAACCAGAAAAACCAAGATTCCTGAAAATGTTGACTTAAAGTTAAAAGCAGTGTAAAAATTGTTCTTTGAAAAAGTCCCCATGAATGAAGAGACATCGCAATGTTAACATTCGATTGATACAGAAGATTTTTTATCTTTACAGAAACCATTGTTGGGAACTAAAGTGGATATATTCATTCTAAATTTGCAAAACGATAGTGATGGCAGTGAGCGGTAAAATATCAACCTATAGCTTTTTAATATATTATTTTTATTATGTATACACACATAACTTTTTAAGTTTTCATATGAGGGATGGAGCTTTGTAAATTTAATTTCATGTAATTTTATCTTCAATATACATTTTAATTTAAATTCAACAGAAACATTTATTTAACTTCTTGGAATTCGCTTAAGTTTAAGAAACCATAAGCTGTGTATTAAAACTTACGATCTACGATACAACAGAGAACGGTCTTCTATCTGGTTTTATCCAAACATTTTCTCTCTGCTGGTCACGCGTATCTGCCTAAAGTTTGTCGCGCACATATATAATAGTCGACCTGTACTGTGGTGGGGTCTATCCATATGATTACAGAGGTTGCAATACCACTGTTGCTCTTAAAAGTTAAAGAACAAACCGAAACCTAAAACTAGGCCTTAATACAGCAGACATTGAAAATTCTACACAAACTCAACAAGGAGAGTAAATAAAATACGAATACATTCCAAATAGCACGTAGAGAACAACACGTAGTATCAAATGACCCACATGACAAATTAAAACAGGAGTTAAGTTAGAAAAACATGACAAAAAAATGTTCAAAAAAAGTTAGCAAAGTCAACAGCTTCAGGCAATTCGAAAATAACGTAGCACATCGGCACGTAACGGTAAACAAAGCAAATCTGTTTTATCATTATTATAGATATGTCATTTTTATAAATAATATAAGGTATGCCTCGGACAGATTAAGGACATATTAAGGAAAGACATTCGGTATCAACAAAGGAGGCTATATTTGTATATTCGTTGTTTTGACTAAAGACAGCAAACAATCGTAAATTTCTTTTCTGTCTAAAGCAAGAAGATGCAGTATATTATATGGGCTTTTAATGTTTAATTTTAAAAGTTTTCTAAAAAGCTCATTAGATTGAGCTCTATATTTTAAACAATCAAAAAAGATGTGGTTCAGGTAACAGATTTTATTACAGGCTTCACAAAGATCACTCACTCTCAAGTATTTTTATTTTAAATAAATGTGCTGGAAAACATGCGTGATCAAACTTCATTTCGTTGATACTAGTCATACTTTTTCTACTGTAGTCGTACTCATTGTACAAAGATTTTCTCCTTAATTTGGTTTCAAGTCTGGTCAACGTGTTGGATTTGTGAAGCTGTACTCTTGCCATAAATATGACCATTTCTTCATCATTCTCTATTTTGCTATGAATATTTGTTCACCTGTGGTTAATTCGTAATTTATTTGTTCCCCCATTACTATGCTTTATTTGGCAATTTGATCTGCAATTTCATTGTTTGTTATTCCTGCGTGTGCTTTGACCCAGAAGAATTTTATATATTTATTTTGATCTTGTCAATGTTTAACTATTGCTTGGATGCTTGTGTTTGAGTTTGATTTTAAAATTTTAAGAATGGAAAGTGAATCGGAAAAGATTGTAGTATTTTAATCCTCTTCCTAATGAAAATATTCTAGTGCTTTTAGAATTGCTATTGCCTCAGCTGTAAAAATAGATGTGTTTTTGTTTAACTTGTATTTTTTCTGTATACGTTTATGTATTACGAAAGCGCAACCTGTACCATCGGTGTTTTTTGATCCATCAGTGTATATAGTGTCGTAGTTTGGATATTCCCCTAAAATTTGATTTATGACTATACTATTCAATGATGTTAACTTCGAATAAGGGGGTATATTAACATCACAGCAAACAAAGTGATCAAAGTAGTCGGGTGGATTATGTATAAAAATTCAACAATAGATTGCTCACGGCATAACAATGAACCTAAATGTAGCAATCAGAACCAATTAACAAATTGACGAAGAAGCAGGTAAATTAATTATAAAATTTCAACGAGCAGTACTGAATACCAAAAAATTATGAGAGCAATTAAAAGTAAAAATGTAAAAAGATACAGAAAAGTATAAACTACAAACTCATGATAGATTTTTAATGGGTCATTTGACCCAGCATAAATCATACATAAAACAAAACTTTTTATTCTTCTTCTGCTTTTTTTGAAGACATGACTTTATCTGTTTTTCAATGTGCCTTCAGTAAGTTATCGGTATATCGTTTTTCCAGTCTTTCTAGTGATCGTTTCCTTATCGTAAAACCGTATCTTGGCGTCATTTCTAATTTATTTGCGGTTATTCGGCTTATTTATGATCGTTTCATTCTACTCTCATATTTCTTACTCGGTTCTTAATATTCTCCACCGTGCATCTATGTCGTATAACTGTAGTTCTAGCTCTGCCCCATAGTATTTTACCATCAATTTTCTTAAATGTTTTGATCTCTGACGTTTCTAGTATCCTTTTTGTCCCTGTATCAGGTCGTGTTACTGCCGCGTATGTCATTAATAGTCTGATGACTGTTATGTAAATTCTGCCTTTTATTTCTCTACGGATATCTTTATTTCTCTATATTGTTTCATTCATGCAACTTGCAGCTTTGTTTGCTCTATTCACTTGATCTTCCACTGCTGTTTCGAGCTTTTCGTATCTAGACAATATGATGCCTAGTTATTTAAACTTCATCACTTGTTCTATTATCTGCCCTTCCAGCTGAAATTTACATCTTACTAAATTGGCTGTTATAACCATGCATTTTGTCTTTCTAAATTTTCTGAAGGTTATATTAAATTGATGCATCATACGCCGTATATTATCTTCACTCAGAGAGAATAGTATTGCGTCGTCTGCATTGCAGATTATATTAAGTTAAAATAATTTAAAAATTAAAATAAAAATACAGGTGGGTCACAGGTAAGATAAATTTAAAATTCAAGAGAGGGGGAGACTTTTTGGCCACAAACATTTGGCCACAATCAAAAATACCTGCGGTGAAAAGCCGTAACAACATATTGGTACCAGGAGCAGGGAAAACTTTTTTCAAATTTTCTGTAATTTGACAGAGTACGGCATATTCTAATGTCAACCGTTGGGAATACCTAGGAAAGAAATGTAGTAAATTAGGTTAAATGCAAAATATTATCATCATACCATCATTAATTGTTTATGTTTAAGAGAATACAAGACACACAGTTTGGATTCATGAAATTATTCCCTCAATTCAAAGATATGACTTACGATATCTCCTGTGAACTACCAAAAAGCATTCGCCACAGTTTAACACCAAAAAATTGTGGATGATCTAATACAAGCTTAAATGAATAATCATAATACAAACATTTATACTGGAACCAATCAGGTCATAATAAGAACAAATCGTAGATATGAACGGACGAAAGCGATCCAGATTTTGCGAGGCGTTATGCAAGGACATATACTTTCCCCTTTATTATTTAATCTATATTCGAAAGAAATAAAGATTTAAGGAAGAATTTAACAATTAGCTGACATTACTTATTACACAACGTATTAATTACATATGCTTACATCTTGAATTCAATTATCGACTTGCTAAAATAAACTACCATTATTATTGACCTTGATTGCATGTCTGTCTACTATTTTTTATCATATTGGTCTATGACGAATCGATCCATTTACTTGGTCAAATAATGTTTATATAAAAACGCTGAGCCTGTAAGGTTGAATTTAAGGTGCAGCAACAGTATTTTCAAACCAGAGACGCATGTTATACAATGTGTGCTTTAGTTTTTAATTGTCCTAATAGAATTTGATAAACCACTTTTTAACAACTTCTCTAAGCTATCTCCTTTATTATACATTTTCAACAATACTGTCCTTAAAAATGGCAACTTTAAGCTATATTAAGATCGTTCTGTGCTCATATATCAATCAGTCGCTATCTTGGTCTAGATCTAATAGAGTTAGATTGAGTTAGTTGATGTGCAGATGGTATGTAAATGAACGTCTAGGATGTAAATAAGTTCTAGTTCAGTATCTTGGCATATATATCCGTACGCAACGTAAATGTGGCAATACCTTATATTGAGTACAACGAAAAAAACGTCAAGTAGGAGTTCTTTTCATCAGGCCCGTTCCTAGGGTAGTGAGCGCCTGCGTGCAGGATTTTTTGTGCGCCCTCATATTATGTTTTTAAGATACCTATATCATAACATGTTTTTGTGATATGATTGAAAATATGATATGAATGTAAAAAGAAAAATAAAACGAACCATGTTTGAAAAAAGGTTTTATTTTCAAAATTAAATGAAGAAAAAAGGTCATTTTAAAACAATATTATTATGTAAGTTAACAGTAAGAAAGAAAACACTTAATTCGCAAATTAATAAGGCATTCTGAAATATAACATGAAACAATAACGGAAAGGAGATACTCGCAATGCAAAAAAACTTTATTAAATAATACATATATACCAAGTGAAAAATAAAACAAATATTGAAATTACAAAATGATACGTCGTGCTTTCACAGATGCAAGCTCATTAATCATTTCATTGTGATCAAATGGCTTCACAAATTTTATTTTCAATTGAAATGACTGCCAAATCTGATAGCTTTTCTTGGCACATTGACGTTTTTTATGAGCTTTAGAATAATTTTTTATGAGCTTTAGCTTTGAAAAACTCCTTTCGCCGGATGCCACCGAAATTGGAAGGGTCAGGAATATTCTCAAGGCTATAAATAGATTAGGAAACAAGGATTGTAAATTTTTCTTTATTATATAATTTAAAACATCTATGGGTGAATCCGAAATTTTGCCAGAGTCTGTGATAGGGTTAAGAACTTTGTATGACAGAATTTCATTATGCAAATCAAGACCATCAATATCTTTGCATACGTTTCCTTCATGTTGAATTTGTAAAGCTAAATCCAAATCCATACATGATCTTTTAATCACATCAGAATCTAGATTTTAAAAATTACCCAAAAATCCAAATAAATCGTGGCACTTATCTATTCCCTCAAAGCGTCTTTGTAGGGATTGAACTGTTGTGTCCAAAATTTGAAAATAAACACTGATCCTAAATTTTTGTTTTGGATCGAATACTGTTTTATCTGTACCTTCATACGAAAATTGAAGCTTCGTCTTTCTTTGTCTTAATAATGGAAATGTTTGTTCTACATCACTTTTTTCTGCTTCTGCTACAGCCTCATTCATGAAACTCTCGAAATGTTTGTCTGACCTTTTTTCAGTGAAATAAATAATAAGATTGTTTATTTCTTTATGGCAATCATTTAAAGTTGTATTTGGATTCTGGACCATTTTACTTACTATATTAATTTTTGTTAACACATCATGCCAAATTATAATAGAAAAAAATGAATTTGAACGTTTTAGTTTTGTCTAATAGTGACCTTGCTGAGTGTTTCGTGTTCATATCTCTTGAATTATCTTCCACCAAATCATGTAAACTTTTACAAATTTCGAGGAATTGAAACCTAAGAGGGCGAATGGCTTTGACTCTGCTTTCTCATCGTGTTTCACTTACTGATTTTAAAGTTAAGTTTGGTACATTCCTTTTTAAAATGTCCCATCTGTAGGGTGAAGTAGAAAAAAAATTGAACAACTCCTGAATAATTGAAAAAAAACCTACAGTCTCATATGAAATTTTAGCTGCATCATTGACACTTAAATTAATAGTGTGAGCTGAACAAGGCAAAAACATTGCTCTGGGATTAATTTTTAGAATTTGAGCTTGAAGGCCCACATGCTTGCCAGACATATTTGCCCCATTGTCGTAACTCTGACCTCTCATGTCATCAAGGTTTATTTCAAATTTTGATAATATTTCTTCTTTTAAAAAATTGAAGAGCCCTTCTCCTGTAGTATTTAAAACTTTGAAAAACCCAGAAAGTGTTCTCTAATTTCGACTTCATATGGAGAACAATAAACGAAGCGAATTATGACCGTCAGCTGCTCAACATGGCTAGCATCTGGAGATTCATCCAAAATAATTGAGTAATATTTTGCTGTTCTGAGGAAACTCAGAATTTCTTTCTGAATATTTCTTGACAATAAATGAATTAATTCATTTTGGAAGTGATTGCTCAGGTAATGAAGCATATTTTGGCACAACTCTTTAGATCTTCGAATATTGCTCAGGTGTTCCATCATAATTGGATCGAATTTAGCAATCATTTCAACTAACTTCAAAAAATTGCCATTATTAGTCTCAGAAAGATTCGTACTGTCACCCCTAAAAGCTAAATTTTGGCCAGCTAAATACTGCACAATACAAATAATTATTTTAATGATTTCACGCCATCGCTGTTTTCAATTTCATAATAATTTTGTTGCTCTTTATCAATAGTACATTCTTTACTCAAACGCAATTTTAACTCGTGCCATTTTTGAGCGCTTTTCATATGTTGCATGCTATTTTCATGACGAGAAATATTAATAGAAAGGTGCCTCCAGTTAAAATAGCCGGTAGTTAATTTATGAGACAATGTGCTAAAAAGTTTACAGAAAATGCAGAATGCGGCATTAGTTTTTTTAGAATACACCAACCAGTCCCTCTTTACTTTTTCGCCGTTTGGCAACTTTCTTAAATATTGCGTGGATGAGAATTTTCTACCAGTTTCATCAACAGGAAAGATTTCCATGATTTGAACAGCGCCTTTTGTCACGATTGATTGAATTAAATGATGATTTAATTAATTCGGCCATGTAGAGGGATCAGTAATATCAATATCGGCAAGGTCTGCAGCACTTTCTCTATCTTCATTTACCGGGTTACTTAGCTGAGACTGTGAAGGGAGTAGCATAAGCGTTTCAGAGGTGGATTGTTGTTGATCGTCAATAACCATTGGCTCTGCAACCAGTTGCTCTTCAGAAATTTGTTTTAGAAATTTGTTCAGCGATCCACTAAGTTTTTCCCGCTGCGCCTCCATTTGCAGTCGGCGTTTTCTATTTTCGGCGCCTGATAATTTTTTCCTACCAAACTCGCTCATTTCAGCCGATTCTGAAGAGAAAAAATACAGTATTACATACCGAGGTGGAAAATATTTCATTTTCTTCAAGAAATTAGTTAATTAAGAGTATTTTAAGACGAAGTTAACTTGAGTCTCGAGACAAAAATAAAATTTCCAGCGAGGTACAAACCTTTACTACTAAGTATTTTATTTACAGTCATATTTTTTTAAAATAAAAATTAGAAAACGTTATTTTCATATAAACTTTTTACCGGGGTCGAAAGTAAATAATCAATTTTCACCCGGGCAGAAATTAAACAGGTAATCAATTTTTATCTGAAAATCAGAACAGTCACAAAAGGTGAACTTTCCAACTCTCAAAAATGTCAGAAGTGATGTTTTACGTATATGGTTGTAAATAATAGTATATTATATACATTCACAATGTATAGTATTATACACTGAGTTGAAGTGTTTAATTCTTATCAAGAGAAAAACATGGTTTACCGGGGCGCATAGCGTCGAGACAGGAATGAAACTTTTTCACCGAGGTTTGTATAGGTTGTACTGTTTTATTCAGAACCATATCTTCTAAATGCAAGTTTAAAAAAAAATCTAATAAAATGTAAACAAACATTTTGGTTATTCGTAGGATGTTAAAATTTACCTGGGTGGAAAATTAATGTCATACACTTTTCATCCGGGTAAATGTCACTTTCCTCCTGGATAGATTTTAAAACTAGAAATTTGGTTTTTCAAACTTTTATAAAAAGTCTTCAATGTCAACATAACATACATGGTTGTAAATAAACATTGATACTTAACTGACCCGAAGAATAACTTTAAGGTTCTTAAACTGTTATTTAATTTAAATTTTAGTACTTTACTTATTTATGTTTATTTTATTTAAATAAATAAGTTAACTTATTTTACTTACTTTTAGCAGTTTATTTGCCGCCTTAAACTTACAATTTACAATAAACTTGATGTATTTACAATAAACTTTAATGACAATGATATTGCGAACAGAACATCCTAACCCATAAGAAAAAATCTAACCACTGAATTAAAACGTTACGGTTTGCTGCGCAAACGACAATTTCGTCAGAGGCGGGCGCATCGCGCATCCTTTCTTAAGACAACCAGGCGGGCGGCATGCCGGCAACACAAAACATTAAAAGTGAGCGGCGTGCGGCATTAGACGGCGCGTCGTATGCTGACACTAATAAAATTGTAGGGTGGTAATTTAATTAGTAATTTTGGTATTATAATAGGGATGAAGTGATTGCTTTAGCGCTTACCGGGTAAATACTGAACACTGACTTTTTTTGTTTTAGAAGAGAGAATATTTTTGTAATGGTAACCAAATATTTGGCGCCCCTAAAATTTAGCGCCTGCGTGCGGGGCATTCATTGCATACCCGCCAGGAACGGCCCTGCTTTTCATATAAATGTCAAGAAGCGGAAAATAGAAAGAGTCCAAATTATACCTATAATCTTATCAACTACTAGTGTTATTTCGAAGAACCTCTCAATAATAACAAATAATTGAGTCTTAGTGGTATTCTAAGAAAATTTGTGGGAGATAATGCAGGTTACCTACTGTCTAGGTCACCTATATCGATATTACCAACTCTCCTAGATTTTTGATACCCTATATATGTGGAACAGTGCATTTTCATATCGAAGTGAGAGCCATATAGCTCTAAGTATAAATTTGCGACGTCTAAAATAATAATTTCTCTGCTAAGACAGTTATCGTTTGTTAAAAATAGGAGAAACAATTTGGTTGCTAAAAATATACTACCATTATATTCCTTAAAATCCCTCTACTCCTCCAGGAAATAGCTTCAATTGCATTGCACTAAAAATTGTTAGTGAATGTGTTATGGTGTCTCAAGCTCTCGAAGACGGTGCTTAACTCTCGCTCACTTCAAGAAATATGCCGCGATTTCCGTTTGCGCTTCGATGGACGTGAAGTTAGCGTGTTATCAAATTATTTATTGAAAATCGAAGAAAGTTCCTACGTCTTTTCTTTTTCAATCCTTGAATTAGTTGCGCTACTTCGGGGTTTAGTATGTGAGTTGTGATGGCAATTTAACGCAGATTAAAATAAGATACTGGCTGTGTCAATAGACTAAACCTACTTACACTAGTCGTTGCAGACAAAATATTTCAAAACTACAGGGTATATACGATGTGTACAGATTTCCTGAAGTTTATTAAATATTTAACTTTAATATGTAACTTTAAATAGTACTGTTTTACCATTTCATTTTTATCGTAGGATTTATTTGACCGTCGAAAAGTAAACATGGTATCGGTAACAAATAAATTAAGCCGTATACGGTAATTTAAGTGAACTGAAAACCTATGTTATTTAAATTTGAAAGTTTTTACTTGCAAAACTAAGATTCGATTGTGATAAGGTATAAAAGTTTTAAATTCACAAATGTTTTTTCCTTTTCCTATTTTTCTTGTTATATCTTTGTCGTCTCTCCCGTCTTCGCTTAGTGTAACTCCGAGATATTCGTACTGATCAACGTTTTTAATTAATCCGCTTTCTGTTTCCATGTCTTGACCGATGCCTCCTATATTCATGTATTGTGTCTTTTCGGTATTAACTTCTAATCCCCATTTTTTGAATTCGTCTATTAGTTTGTTTATCATGTACGTCATATCTTGTAGGTCCTCGGCAAGAACTACCTGGTCGTCTGCGAAGAGGATTGTGTATATAGGAGTGTCCTTTACCCATATGCCCATTGGGCTGCATTTTCTCATCCAATATTTTAAAGCATTACCAAGATATATTTTAAATAGGGTTGGGGAGAGGCAAGAGCCCTGTTTGACACATTTTGTTTGGGTGAAACCCTTGGAAATTTGGTTTCCAACCTTAATATAAGCTTGGTTATCTTGATATAGCTTTTTCACGGCATTTATATATACTGCATTTATACCTGCGTTTTCCAATGTTGTCCATAATCTTTGCAATGGTACGGAGTCAAACGCTTTACGGAGATCTATAAAAGTAGCATGAAGTTCTAGTCCTCTTGCTAGAGGACAAAACATGATAAAAACACTACATCCGATCCTGTGGAATAAAACTTTAACTAAGAAAACAAAGAAAAATATATATCAGGCTATGATTCAGCCGGTGCTGACGTATGGGTCAGAAGTGTGGATCTTTAACAAGAATATGTCACAAAAACTCCTCTCAACGGAAATGATGTACTGGAGAAGATGTTCCGGGTTAACTTTGTTTGACCACATAAGAAATAAAAACATACGAGAGAGAATGAAAGTAAAGAACACAATAATGGATACGATAGCCGAAAAACAATTAAAATGGTATGGACACCTGAGACGGATGAACGAAGAAAGGATACCAGGAAAGGTTTGGAACTGGAGACCTACACAGAGAAATAAAAGGGGAAGGCCAAGAAAGAAATGGATATCCAATATTCATATAGAAATGGAAAATAGAGGTCTTCAAGAAGGAGACTGGGCCGATAAGAAATTATGGCGATTGGGATGCGAGAAGCGACAAAATTAAAGTTGCAAACACTCGCTATATATATATATATATATATATTCACAAATAAATAGTTAAACTGTTAAATTTTTAAATAAGCCAGGCACTCTTAAACCATAGTGTGAAATAGGTGTAATAAAATATGGAAAAATACAATATGTTGTCCCAACCGCCAACATCAAGTGAGGCATTACTTGTTTAACAAACTCAAGTGTTCTTTACTAAGAATCAAGCAAAAAGTCAAAATGAGCAGATAATATACAACACCTGATTACAGGAAAAGCTAGAAAGAGAAAATCCAGGTATAAGCATGAAAAAAATGAACATAGAAATAGATATATGTACTACAAAAAATAAATGGATAAAGAAAAATAACAAAAAAATTAAGATAGAGAGTATCGCACTGACGACGAAAAACTAAGTAAAGAAACCGAATGGATTCGAGTTAGAAATGCAAAAAAAAAGCAATCGACTCTCCAAAGAAACTACAGCCCCTCCCATATTAACAGAGAAGTAAACTAGAAGAGACCCAAACGGCAAATAAACCACCACCTAATAAGTAAGCGTATATCTTATCAAACTAGCATGCTTGCAGGTGGAAATATAAAAATTAATCTAAATGACAAAAATAGTGTAATGAAATAGCCCATCTCCAATGCGTAGTACGTGTCACAATTCTTAGAAGGATAAGTCTAGAATATTCAAGTGTTGGCACTTCAATAGCGCCCATCTTTGATGCGCTTTCAACGAGAAGAATAGCGGTGGACTATTCCAGAATATTCTAGTACATAATAACTTGTATATATAAGTAGGTCCGACATTACCTGAGTTTGTTGATAAATTATTTTCGTTCGATAAGAGTTCTAGAAAAAAAAAATGATAAATTCGAGAATATTTCCAAAAGATTCGAACAAAACGACGAGAAACTCGAAAATGTTTCTAGAAGATTCGACGAAGTATGTAGTCAGAACAATGAGAAATTTAAAGAAGTTTTTAGAACATTCGATAATGTATAAGAGAAGATCAAACAGCTAGAGAGCATGATAAATAATACGAAAGTGCTACCATCAGTTAGTGCAGTAGTTGTAGATCCGGTAGTGAAAGAAGAATCACCTAGAATTTAACATAAAAACTAGAATCATCTCAACTATTAACCAAAATATACCAAGATATTTATGACAAATAACTAGAAGAAGAAAAGGAAGAGAAGTTGAAGGTAACGTAGCGGGTAAAAGATCCAGAGGAAAGTCTCCAGTACGATGGTTGGACCAAATAAAGGAGACGATTGTTTACTCATTCTCCGAAGCAAAACAACAGGCACAGGAGAGAGATTATTGCACAAAAATAGTTAAAAAGAATTACATAACGCCACTACATCCTTACGAAGGAGAAAATATTAAGGAGGAAGGACTATTACACCTAATTTAATTCTTTTAATTACTTTTTTCTTTAATTCAATTACTCATTGTCTTTGTTCTAAACTGCACGACTATACGACCTTCATACGTTTTACCGAGTACGTACGTAATACTCTAAATGACCGAGTCATTTAGAGTATTACTTAGAATTTTAATATATAATATATATATATATATATATATATATATATATATATATATATATATATATATTGAAGACGTTTCGCTTTCGTATTCTGAAAACATCATCAGTTCATCTAAAAAGTACAATATGAGAACCACACAGTCATGGAAAAGATGTTATAAGTGTTACCTTAAAAAGACATGTAGCAGTCAAAGATACTAACAAGTTTGTGAATAAAACTAAAGTAAATGGACATTATACGGTAATATTGTATAAACAATTAACTAACAACATTTAGCAACTTATTAAAAATTAGCACAGCAACTGACCATGTGGTCTAAAGTATAAGTAATATTTTATTTTATCTTAAGTAGTGAAAAAGAACCAAGAAAATCATAGATTTACTTCCAACTATTTGATAATTATTAAGCTTTGATTTTAACTTTAGGTAGTAGTAAATGGACATTCATTTACTTGAGTTTTATTCACAAACTTGTTAAAATCTTTGACTGCTACATGTCTTTTTAAGGTAACACTTATAACATCTTTTCCATGATTGTGTGGTTCTCATATTGTACTTTATATATATATATATATAATATATATATATATATATATATATATATATATATATATATATATAGTTCACAGTATCGTAGACCGTTAAGTCTACGATACTGTGAACGTACTGTTAAGTCTACGATACTGTTCTACGTAGAACATAGAATTTCCTCGACCCCATTTTTGAACTGATCTCTCGATCATGAATTCTAAGTTGTTTTGACACGGAAGTTTCCACTTCAAGCTTTATTATTCAAAAGTGAATAAAAATAGGATAATTTTCATTATTTTTTGTTGTATATAAATTAAATTAGTTTGTTTTTATTAAAAACCAATCCAAAAAAACCAACATGCATGCAACTCAATGCATTTTTAAATTAAAGACTCCGTTTTTCCACTGCACAGCTGTTACTGCAAGAATTCGAGATTGGAAAAACGAAACGATATTATCGATCTTTCAAATTGTTCCATCATTATATAAAATTGCTTATATTTCGGATTCTTAATGATGAAGTTTAATGTACTACCCCTAACCTACTTTTAAGTTCTTCATTTCGCTGCAACCCAACATACAGAGAGCTAAAACAATACCCTGTGCCGGAAACAAAAACTAATCAAATCGATTGAGGAAAAATAATAATAAAGAACTAGGGTTCATCGCTCAAAAATAGAAGGGCATGACTTAATTGGAATGCAAAAACTTCTTTTTGGGGTATCTAACCGGAAAACTCAAAGAGCATGCAAGACCACACGTCAGTCAGGCAATGAACGGAGTAGTTTTACCAGGACAGGACTAGGATTTGTGTATCTGAGAGCAACGTTTAAAAAAATACCAACACATAAGTTTCTTTATAATATTTATGTGTTTAATACTGATGAATAGTTAATTAAATTAACTAACTTAACTCTTTTCTTTGTTAAAACAATCGTGAATTTTGTGTGTGTTTGAATGTTTGTATTTTATGGTTCAAGAGCTGTTCTCTTCAGTTATTTTAGTTTTTAATTATTAGAGTATCTTGTTTTTACATTGCCCATTCATTACAAATGTTGGCGGTTAACATGACTATCCTTACTTTGATGGTAACTATTTGAAATAGCCCGATTGTAGACATGTTGAACCAGTTTCTCAGGTTTTAAAACCAAGAAATTTTTTTCTGTGGTTTTTTATATTAACTTTACCCAGGCTAATGGTTTGTAACAATCCACATCTCTACTCATTTCTTATAACATAATGATGTATTACTTATCCATTCTACCTTGAACACAAGTTAATCGGTCCACCCATAAAATTCTTAAGAAACGCCTTTAACACTCTATTTCAAACGCAATGAGCATTTTAAAGAAGCTTTAGAGCTTCAGATCTATACTCCATACAATAAAATAGAAAAAAATAAACATCTAAGGATGGAGACTTTGGTTCTGAGAGATAAATCATTACTCCTATAGATTAGTTATTAGATCTTAATTAGTGCTGATGTTTTATGAAGCTTTTTATGTCTTGTTATTATTTCGATTCTTTTGTATTAGGATCTAGTCCATATTCTTTTCAAACATCTAATATGCATGAGCGTTTATTAACCCTCTAAACTAGCTAAAACTAATGCGTTGTCAGCGTTGACGACGATTGATAATTTAGATGTACATTCTGATAACTAATATGTCTTCCCCTTATTTTTAGAGTGCTAATACAAGGAGATATTTAAAGTATATGAAAAATAACCACGAGCAAAGCATGAACACTTGTCCCACTCTTTTATCTACCGATATTGCATCGATCAACTAATTCTCCACTTATGGTCAGTCTAGCATTGCTCAGTTAAGAACTTTTAGAGAGTGCAGTATTGATCACGGGTACACAACTCCCCGGAATATGTATGATAGCACAACAGCTGCAGTGAGAATATACTATGGAGACACAAACACATTTCGCTTGGAGAAAGGTATTTGGCAAGGAGACACCATCTCTCCTAAACTATTCACTGCATTATGACAGAGTGCTATAAGAAAAAATAATTGGGAAAATATTGGATTCAACATAAATGGGGAGTTTCTGAACAAATTGAGGTTTGCAGACGAAAGAGTCCTTATTTAAGACCATGTAGATCATTACTGCCAACTTATTCAGGACCTTCAGAGCTCTTGTATACAAGTTGATCTTAAAATTAACTTTTCCAAAACACAATACATGACCAACTTTGTACTGACCAAAAATATGTCAACTAATGGAACGCAAATTTGGACTACAAGATATAATTAGAAAGAGACAATTAAACAACAGAGTTAAACAAAAGAATATGACTAACATTGTCAGCTTACAGAAAACTGAGGGAAGTCTTTAGATCAGATATTCTCATGTGCTTTTAAAAGGAAGGTTTTTGATCAATAAATATTCCCAGCTTACAAATATCTAGGGCATGAGATTCGCCTAGGCCGAGATAATCAGACAACTGAAATACAAAGAAGGATAGATCTCACATGGGCTGCCTTTGGTAGATTGAATAACATTTTCAAGTCTATTATCCCAGTTTGTTTAAAAAGAAAGGTTTTTAACCAATGCGTTTTACCGGTTCTTACATATGGTGCAGAAACACTGACTCTGACAAAAAGAACAATAGATAAAATAAGAGTTACACAACGCGCTATGGAAAGATCAATATTAGGTATTACCATCAGAGATAAAGTACCAAACCTAGAAATAAGAAGAAGAACAGGAGTCACAGATGCAGTTGAAAAAATAACCAGGACTAAATGGGCTTGGGCCGGACATGTTGCCAGATTAACGGATGACAGATGGACCAAAAAGATTCTGGAATGGCGACCAAGGCAAGATGCATATCAAAGCAGAGGACGACCACCGACTAGATGGACGGGTAATATCAAGCGCATCACCACAACTCTTAGCAGATACATACTATCACAGAGAGAAATTTAGAGATTAATGTTGAATATCTCAATTCTCAACTCAGAAACAAAGTTGTAAATCAAATAGTTAGGAGAAAAACTGGTATTTCGAACGTAATTAAAAGAATTACAACGCTGAAATGGAACTGGGCGGGACATGTTGCAAGAGTCAGAAATGGAAGATATACGAAGAAAATTTTAGCATGGAGACATAGACACGATGCATATTGTAATAGAGGACGTCTTCCAACAAGGTGGTCGGACGAAATTGAGCGCATCCAGCACAACTGCATTAAATGTGCTCAAAATTGGATGCAATGAAATTATTTACGGGAGGTCTATGTTCAGCAGTGGACTCAAAACGGTAATAGCACCTGGTCGGTGCAACCTCGATTTGTTCTAAAACCTGCCGTTTTTTTATTCTGTTAAAAATTATTCTTTCAAGTAGTTTACACGTAATAAATAATAGAGCACCTGGTCGATATTTTTTTGGGGGTATGCATGAGGTGAGAGATACGTATGAGAAAGTAACAACCAATGGCTGGATAGGTGTTAAAGCGACTGATTAATTTCGTGTAAACGTAGGATTGTATCTTTCACATGAGGGCGGGTTAGATGAAAGGAAATAAGGGGATTGGTAGTAATATGACTCTGTTTTATATATTCGTCTTTCAGTTTCCTTGTATCATACTTTTTGTTTGCACTGCATTTTATCTTCTTTAAAATAAGCTTTATTCTACCAATAAGCAAGCTATAGTCTGGCGTTTACCAATTTTTGTATTTAAATTATTTGTAATAAAAGTTTAATCTTTTTTTCTCTATTCAATACTTCGCTTATTTTGTCTGATTTGTTCGCTATGGGGACAATATAATTAATATATTATTTATCAAGTAACGTCAATTAATTAAAAATTCGATCAGAAACGTTTTATTTTAATCCAGATTTTAGAATAAATGAGCTCTAGAAGAACTCTTTCCTTGTTAATGAGCCTTAGGGCTCATATATTCTATCTCCCAAACATTTTTGTACGTTTACGGACGATGCACGATTTACCGTTTATTTGCAGGTATTATAGAGATCATTTTTCCGAGATAAAAAAGACATAAATTAATCATTAATATTGCGTGTCTTTTTTATCATATTATTCGCATCATACAATTTACGAATGGTGTTAATGTAACAACATAATAATGTAGTGTTCGAATGTTAATCTTTTAATTCTTTGTAATAACATTTGCATATTATTAAGGATGAATGACTGACTGAAACACTGATTTTCTCGAATACCTCTTTTATTTCATTGTAGGCAGTAGATTTTGTTATATTTTACGTAAATGATTATTCGACATTACCAATGCTGTATGCTGTGGTATTAATTTTTGTGTATTTTTTTCTTTATTAACCTTTTTTGTTGCTACTTAAATATTTATCCCTAATATAATCTGCCAGAAATATTTGATGTTTCTATTTTTAAAACAAGTCAAAAAAAAAACAAGAAATCACCGTTTTTTCATTTTCTTGAACTCTACTAGATGATTTAACTATAAATAAATATTTTTTTGTGATTTTTTGAAAATGTATTGTTCGTTATTAAACAAAGTACAGACCTGGCTGCATATTTTGTGCTTTTGTAATTACTGTGAAGGTATTCTAAATACGATAATTGTTTGTTCTTCCCGACAGTGTTGTGAAGTGTAATTTCTACTACTCCTAGCTACTATTAAACAGGGCCGTCTTGACATTCCGAACGAATTTTTAAAAACTACTATAGAGTCCTACTGGATAATCACAATATAGTAAAGGAATAATTAGAAAATATAAGAATTTAATATGAGACTGAATATATTAAAAAAGTGATATAGGCTAAAATAGCTAATAAATAGTTTTATTAACTTAACGAAGGGCGTTGGTTAATTAATTAGTTGTGTGTGTTGGTTTTCTATACACCTGAGTCACATATCGATTATCGTTCTTAGAGATTAAATATCTGGAAAAGGTAGTCTGTTAATATATTCCTTGTCCATGGTAATTGTTATTGTCTCTTCTTTATCATTTATATCATTCAGTAATGTGCCCAATAACTCTGATCAATGAGGCCATTTGAGAATATATCATCTACATAACTCGACCAAATTATGCGTTTTAAATTTTGATGATGTGATAAATAAGGAATTTTCAAGAATCGACCCAATAGACCAAAACACATTAGAACGGAATTTCATAGCATATACAAGGAATGATACGAAGAAAATAACAATACCAATTAAAGGATTATAAGAAAAACTTAAAATTTTAGAAAATAAATTCAACATTTCAACAATACTCAAAACAACAAACACATTGATCTCTATTTTATCTAAAACTAAACCTTACAATGAACAAACAAAGACAGAGAATTGTATTTCTAAAATACCTTATGAATGCGATCATTTTTATTTAGGTGAAACATCAAAATCATTAAGTATTAGAATTAGTGAACATCAATCTTATTTTAAAAATAAACAATTTGATATATGTCAATTATGTAAAGACGTATGGGAAAATGAACATAGGATTCATTGAAACGATTCAAATACATTCCTAATACAATCATCATTATCATTGGTGCTACAGCCCTATAAAAGAGCCTCGACCCTCCCAAGTCTATTACGCCAGTCAGTTCTATCCATTGCCAATTGTTGCCAATTATTGCTGCGCCTATTTTTCTACCATCCTCATCTACATCATCCCTCCATCTGAGTTTTGGCCTACCCCTATTTCTACTTCTTCTTTCATCATCAATTCTTCTAGGAATGTTGTTCTGCTGTGATCTTGCCAGAGGTCTTGCCCATCTTAGTCTTCCATTTTTATAAGAGATACTACGTCTTTACCACCAAATATATATTTATATCTGTGATATATCTCATAGTTGTACCTCCCTCTCCAAACACCATTTTCACAGATGCCACCGAATATTCTTTTCAGGATCCTTCGTTCAAGTATAAACAGAAAGTTTTCATCTGCCATTCCTAATACAAACAGATGGTAAAAAGAGACAAATCAAAGAAGTGGCTCTAATTATGCTAAATAAGATTAATTGCGTCGCAGATTCTTCGGCAGAATACAGTAAGATATGGTTACCCATATTAAAAGAAAGTCAATAAAGTCAATAAAAGAAAAATACCATATTAATAAGTCAGTACATATCAAGGATACATCATTCATCTTTACAAAGAACACACATATAAAATTAGAATTTGGTATCAATTAAGAGTAAACTAACTATAAGACCACGTACTTACAATTTCGGGATAGTGATAGGCCATACTATATTATGAGATTTTTTTTCCTGGTTTTTCCTCATGATTTACTATGGACCCAATAACAGGAGAATTTAACTGTCATCATTGCATTTGGTTGTCATTTTGGTGACGAATCATTTGCTATGATTATTCTGACGGATATTTTGAAATTATTTCATGTAACGAATGAACCATCTTAAAAGTCGTATCGGGAAAGCAACTCGGCAATATTTTGAATATCATTTTAAAACCATCTACTTTAAAATGTATAATATGTATTATCTGAATTTTCAATATGAATAAGTCACACAAAATTAAATTATGAGAAGAATTTTTCACCAAGTAAAAAAAAAACAAAATTTGTTTAATTTGTTAATGTTTTCTATTTTGAGAACGATTTTCAAAGTGGAAATTGAAAAGTCAAAAATAAACTTATTTTAAACATAAATTGTGGCTAATTCTCAATAAAAATAGTAATTATATCAATTTTTCATAATTGTATTTCGGATTTTCATTTTTGAAAATGAAAAAAGGAAAAAACAATCGAAACGTTAAAACAAAACAAAGTTTTATTAATAATTGTTCATTGTGATTTATCCTCATGTATAAAATATTCACTAAAAGTCCTGCTTCAATGAAATATTTTTAGTACCCGAATTATAAACAAATTTATACATTTACAATTAATAATGTGCAAAGTTTTTTTAATATTTAATTTAGAAGTATTTTGTTTAATAAAATGCTAACTATTTATTGATACCCAAAATTGTTTTATATTTAACATTCAATATATTACATTATGGCTCCCTATCTAGGGCGTTGAGAAATTGCAGTTTAAGACCCTTTCTCGCAGCCGTTTTTATTGTTTACTGTCTCATGGTATAGGGTTTCATTTGAATAATCGACCCTCTTCTTCATTATTTACATCTGTGATCAATAACCTTATCAGTACTCGATGGTTATTGTATCGTCTTTTATAAGTCACGGCCATACGATATTATCGCGGTATTGTATTATTCTTTAAGAAAGATGTTTGAGAAAATAGTAAGCATATACTTTTTTAAAGTTTACTGTTAATAGCATCACATATTAGTACGTGTTTATACAGCTAACAGATTTTTATAAAAACAAATCAAGAAATGATAAATATGGAACTTAAAACAAAGTAAAATTTAACTGGTATGAATATCAAATATATCTTGAATAAATAGGTATTTGTAATATCAAAGTAGAACGAACTTCTGGGATGTAATCTCTAGATACTAATACACTTTGTATCTCGAAGAGATCGTTGCTCAGTCGTTGTACAATGTACATGATGGGAAGTAGTGATCAGGGAAAAAATTATATATATATATATATATATTATATATATATATATATATATATATATATATATATATATATAATATATAATAGCACTACGAGCCTAGTAGGCCCATGGCTTGAGATTTTATTGTTTTCCATTTCTTCCTATTAGTAGCCTTGTCCTTCCATCTTTCTATTCCCAGTGTTTCTAAGTCTTTCTCTACTTCTTGCTTCCATCTACTTCTCGGCCTTCCTCTCCTTTTTTTGTACCCATTGTATGCATCAGAATCATTTTTGGTACTCGAGAATTTGTCATTCTTTCTATGTGCCCTAGCCACCTGAGTCTCTGAGCCTTTACTACTCCCACTATACTAGGATTCTTGTACATATCTTCTAATTCTTTATTTGTTCTTCTTTTCCATGTATTGTCTACTATCTTGCCTCCAAATATCTTTCTCAAAACCTTCCTTTCCCATATTTCGAGCATACCTGTTTCGCCTTTGTTCAGTGTCCACACTTCACTGGCGTAGGTTACCACTGGTTGTATAACTGTTTTGTAAATCCTTATTTTGGCATTCCCAGATATCTGTTTACTGTTTAATAGCCTGTTTAATGAGTACACGCATCGGTTTTCTGCCATTATTCTTGATTGTAGCTCCTCTCTAATATTTGGTTTGCATCTGAACATCGACCCCAGGTATGTAAATCTTTCCACTGCTTCAAATATATATGCTTTTTCACCCTCCACTTCTATTTTTGGATTTCCTCCTTTTTGTTCACTGTCATCTATCCATTCCATGTATTTTGTCTTAATTTCGTTGATGGCTAAGCCTATTTTCTTTGCCTCTCTATGTAGCCTCTTTACTACTTTTTGTAGCTCCCATTTGTTTTGTGCCAGTATTACTACATCGTCAGCAAAGGCTAGACATTGGTGCTTTCTTTGGTATAACAATCCCTCTCTGTTGACATTTGTATCTCGTATGACCTTCTCCAAACACAAGCTGAATAGTATCGATGATAGGGGATCTCCTTGCCTTACTCCTTCACTGACTTCAAACATTACATATATTATACGACATTTCGACATTATATTATTTATTTTAACTCTACTCTCAGTCTTGGACAACGTTATTTGTATCATTCTTATAAGTTTTCTACTGATACCCAATTCTTCTAGTGCTTTGCTCATTTGGTTCCGTTTTATTCTATCGTACGCTTGCTTGAAATCAATGAAGAGGACCCTTGTCGGCAGATTGCGTTGGTAACTTTTCGCTTGCAATTCACTGAGCGTAAATATCTGATCTGTTGTACTTCTACCAGGTCTGAAGCCACATTGGTACTCGCCGACAATGTTTTCTATCACTCCTGCCAATTTGTTCTTTATACACGCTGCAAGAATTTTGTATGCAGTATTCATTAGTGATATCCCTCTGTAATTTTGACAATCTGTTCTATCGCATTTCTTATAAAGTAGGCATATAATTGCATCTGTCCATTCTTGTGGTAGTTGTTCATTAATCCAAATCTCCTTTATTAATTCCACTTCCTGGACCCTTGTTATTTTTTAATTTCTTTATTATTTCCTTTATCTCAATTCTGGTAGGGGGTGTTTCTTCTGTCTCATTTATTTGGTTCCTATGTTTCTCCGTTCTTATAGGCTGTGGCTGTTCTATCCTGTTTTTGTCATTTAGCAATTCATCGAAGTATTCTTTCCATCTAGCGGCTATTTCATTTTCTCCACTTATGGCGTTTCCCTCTTTATCTTTGTAAAATATTGTTTTCTGTTGGTATCCTCTTTTTTCATTTTTTACTCCCTGATATAAATTTCTAATTTCTCGATTTTTGTAATTTTCTTCTATTTCTTTCAGCTAATTTTCCATGTACTTTCTCTTTTTCATTCTCAAAACTTTTTTTACGATTTTTTTTTTGTTTTTCATATCTGTTTCTTGTTTCTTCCGTATCACTTTTGATCATATCCATCCTTAGTTTACTTCTTTCTTCAATTTCCTTCTGGCATTCTTCGTCAAACCAATCCTTTTTCTTTTTAGTTATATTTTTATTGCATTCTTTAGCTGTATTACTGATAATCTGCTGAATTTTGTCCCAGTCCTTGTCTATGTGCCCTTCCAGGTGTATTTCATTTAATTTTCTATCGATACCTTTTTTATACATTTCTTGTTCTTCTTGCGTTACAAGCCGCACTGGTTTATTTGTGTTCTTATTTTTTCTTTTGCGATTTTTTTCTTCTGGTATCGGTTGAGCCATTTTAATTCCTAACACGAAGTGATCCGAGTCAGGGAAAAAATATAAAAAAAAAACTTGGAAAAGAACACTTGTCCTAATGTTCTAAATGGGTCCTACAGTTTTAAATATTTGAATAAAAAAATGGGATGCCCATCATACAAATAAAAAAAAAAGAATAAATGGAGGAACCGATTTAAATATAGAAAAATACACGAAAATATTGTTAATCTATAGACAGATTAAAATAAAGTTCCAAAGTGTGCTGCCTTTTCGAGTGATTAGTCGTACTGTCGTCATATGGTACATCTTTCATTTATTCATGATACCGATTCTAGAATTCAAGATCCCTGTACCAGCTTATACAGCTTTAGTGGTTGGGTATTATATATTCTGGGAGTCAGTTGATAGATTTTAAAAAAAGTTTAGTTTTTGCAACCTGCGATCTAGTGCCTCGCATTATTACACTGTTTTAGGTTCTGTTTTAGTTGGCTGTTTTAGGTTATGTTTTAGTTGACTGTTTTAGGTTCTCTGCTATACAGTCTTCAGCTTCTTCTTTTTTTTTCTTGTAGACATGACTCTGTTGGTTTTTTAATCTATCTCCTGTACGTTGTTGTTCCATCGTTTTCGTGGTCTTCCCACCAATTGCCTTTCCATTGGGGAACATTCTCTTTCTTGTATTATCTGCTGTTCCTAGGATTATCTGTGTTTTCTCTGAATCGGGTCGTGTTTTTGTCGCATATGTCATCTGTAGACTGTTTTGTGTTTTGCTTTTTATTTCATTTCCAATATTTCTATTTCAAAATTAGTACTAAGCTTTATAATAATAAGGTATTATTTATGTATAGTTCGTTAAAGGAGCACATATTTATCATTAATTATCCATTTTCGTCCTATATACTGCCGTCCTAAGCCAAAAAGACTCATCTCAATATTTTAAGTTTTTAAGTTATTGCGATTTATCGGTTTTTTATTACAGCACTAGTATTTATTTAATTTTTGAATTTTTTTTTAGTTATTTGTAGTAATAATGTGTTTGCGTAATAAATAACTTTGAAGATTTATTTGTCTAGAAAAAACTTTTTAGTTAAAAATGAGATGCGTCTATTCCGCTTAGGATTTTAGTACAAATTTTAGATACATCAAGAAGGATATTGCATTTTGCTAATATTATTAATATATATTTGTTAATATTATTATTATATATTTGCTAATATTACAAAAGAAATGGACAGCTTTATTACATACTTTTTAAACAAAGGTTTATTGAAAGTAAATAAGTTTAATATATTAGCTTACAACAAAATACTATTATAACATAATATATACATAATATATATATATATATATATATATATAAATATATAATATATATATATATATATATATAATATATATATATATATATATATATATAACATAATAATACTATTATAACATTTTATTTTGAGTCATCGTCTTGGAAAACTGGAAGGTCTTTCCAAAACTGAAGCCTGTTGTTCTTCATTATTGCACCGAGGTTTTTTATTGTTAACTCTTTCTTTTTAGATGAAATTCCAAGGACTTTTTGTTGTTTTTTTGGCGGTTTTTTATTTTTTGTAATTTTAGCAGTAAGAAAATCAAGTGTAATTTTTGGACCATCGAAGTCATTTTAGTATGTCATAATATGGGAACCTCTTTGGACAGATACTTAGACTATATTATTTAGATATGGCCGGGAGTTAATTTTACTAAGTTTATATTGCGAGGTGTAATCCTCCCAAAGAAAAAAATGCTGTAATTCCATTGGCAGAACATCAGTTTACCGTGCGGATTGTTTTTACGGCTTGAACAAAATCTGCAAAATCGTATAGTTTGTTGCTTATCTTTTTCATTGACAGTTTTACTCTGTGATGAAACGAATCCGCGGCCATAAATGTATGGCCGGGCTCGAAATATTTTATAATAATTTAACTAGCATTAATTTTATGAGAATTAACAATATATAGCAAAAATAAAAAAAAGAATGGCCAATTCTTATTTTGCGCAGAGCAATTATCAAGCCATAATGTTATTTTGACAGCGTCTCTCTTCACAAGAAAAAACTGGTAAAATGTGCTTATTAATTCATATTTACTGCGTTTAAACAAGGCGTCATGCCAAACAGCGGCAAACGTTTTGTCATTCTTTTTTGCCAATTGGTACAAAGTTCTCATTATAAACTATTAGTCTGTTTGTAAAAATTGCAGTTTTAAATGTTTCCATTCTTGGCAGCATAATAACTTTTTCAAGATCTGAGCAGTATATAATCATATCTGGTTCATCTGGTTGACTACCATCATCTCTGCGATGTTCACGCGACTTTGTTGCTCTGTCTATATGTTTTTTCTTGTAGCCGATATGTCTTGTGTTACAACTTTATAATAGGCTCTGTATTTAGGAAGTCTCACAGTTTATCACCGCGATAAAACAAATTTGCTGAAACAACGATTACTACAATTCACATAAAAGTTAGGTTATAAACAGCCGATAACCGGTTGCTCGTGTGTTCTTACCACCACGAACTCATTACACAGAAACTACACGATATAACAACAAAATTAATTTGAACGGCATCAAAATGCGCACTGTGCTTATACTTACCACAAATCCTAAGCGAAAAAGGCGCATCTTTGAGAACCGTCATATTCGCTTGGGAATTTGAGATACGTCGAATCGGCGTAGGATTTTGTATTTTTTTAAGATGTGTCTAATTTTATTACCACTTTTTAGGCAATTTGGAGTTAAAATGCGTCTTTTTCGCTTAGAAAATAGGTTAAACATCATATTTGGGGTCCTTAAGAACCATAATACAAAAATCGAAAAAATTTGAGATACACTTTTTTGGCTTAGGACGGCAGTATATTTTCGTTAAATCTATCGTTTATTCAAAATATCTATTCAAAAATTGCAAAATGTTGCAAATTAATTTAAATATAGTTAACATATAAACTTTTTGGTCACTAAGCGATTTAATTTGTTAATATAGGCCACTTATATTCATTTGGCACCATGACGCGACGTCTGATTTGGGTGGGAGTTGGGGCGGAGATTCTTGACTGTAAGTGATTACCGACGTGGACGATGTTTTATCATTATTGAGAAGAGATCTCCTTGTTAAAGATACTTGGGTGCCGTCATTTCTTTTATTGCGGCAATTAGGAAGTTTTTTGATCTGAATGGCTTCTCTACTAATACTTCTTTGTTTATAGAGGAGTATATTTCTGGAATTTTTAAAATAAAGTTTTTTTATCATTATCGAGATCACAAAATGGATAGTGACAGACTAGCCTAAATAAAACAGGCTATATAAGAAAAAAGACTATCTGAGTTTGCAGTAATTTATTATTGTATTATACATACTCAAGTCCGTAGTATAGCTTCGAGTCGATTACGATCTTTTTCAAACATATTGTAGTACAATTTTTGTAATATGTTTTTTAATATCAACAAAAATGGTGTTTCTTTATCGCTACATATCCTACTGGTTGCCTTTAATCGACGATACCGCTTTATATATAAAGTACCTTATATAAACTCAAATAAATTTATAGTTTATTACTAACTACTTAATTAAACTAAAAGACAAACGATTAGAATCCCTTATTACTGCAGCTTTGGAGAGATTAAACGTCATTACACAATTCTTTAATCAAGTCTTCCTATTTTGCAGCAAATACTTTCTCAAACAAACATTCTGTTTTCAGAAAGGCAATAGCAGCTTTCAGTGGAAAAGTCTGAGCAATTTTTCAGTCTTGCGAGAATAATCCTAGCGTGAGAGACGCACTAGTTGGAATAAAAAATTTAATAGAAAATCCTTTCGACGTAATATCATTTATGTGCCTGTTATTTTCAGTTTTCGACACGAAAATCGGAAGAATTCGATAAAAGCTGACATACGGGCAACATTATTGGTGTTTTACGATTTAAGTCGACTTTATTTACAATGTATATGTTTAAGGACTTTATTGTAAGAAGTTGTTTTTTTTAATAAGCCTAAAATATTCTGTCTTAAGGAGTACTTCCTAGATTGACAAGAATTATACAATTTTGTATTAAAATATCAAATTTTTATTAACAAAACATAAAATAAACAAAAAAAGAAGACTGAAACAGTGGAGATAAGCTCTTGAGTAAAAAGGGAAAAGTTTTAAAACTTAGTAGTATAAAAACGTACAAACAGTAATAATTTGAAATAATTATTTAAAGATAGAGTTATGGAGTAATAGAGATATAAAATGATATATTTGGATTGTAAAATGATTGCGAAAAGTAATTGTTTTAAGTAGCAAGGATCGGTATTACAGAGCAATTGAAAAATATGTGGAGAGGCATGCAGTATAATTAGGATTAAATGGATGAAGTCTAAGGAAACAAGTGGTGTGTTGTGTGACAGAAAAATTTCAATGAAGCTAAATGAAAAATTCTACATAAGACCAACTATGATGGACGGAACTAAATGGTGGCCAGTTAAAAAAAAAAAGGAAACAACGAATGCACGTGGCAGAAATGTTAATGCTTAGATGGGTGAGTTTCGTAACAAAGAACGATAAAATTATCATTAGGAAAGTCTAGGGCTAGCACCAATCGTTGCCAAAATAATAGAGCATAAATTAAGATAATTTGGTCAGGGCCCAAAGCGCGGAAGCTCCACGCAGGCGGCGAAATGGGTTTCAGAAAAACGCATATTTAAAAATTAAATCTGGTACTACGTCCGGAGTAATTTTGGGTCATAAGTGTTGTACATTGCATTAAAAAGTTTTACTATCTGATCCAATATCAGATCCTGGGGGTGGGTTGTCTCTTCTGACAACATTCCTAAAATATTTATTTACAAATATTTACAAGAATTATTGCCTAAATCAAATAAGGCTTTCCAAGTGTACATGTGTCGTTTGGGCAGTTTATACCAGGTGTGTGTCATAATCATTTTATTGTCTTCAACAGATTAATTAATCAATTTCAAACGGTGTCTGTCTTCTTTCCTTAGAGTTTCCGAGGCCATAAGATGCTACTGATTTCTTCTTGGGATGCAAAATGGTTTGGTACACTTTTAGTATTGACCATAGGTTTTCTATTGAATTTAGACGGGAATATTTCCAGGCCCAAGGTAGGACAGTAACGTCATGGTTTTTCGAACATTCCATATAAGTCTTGGCAATGTAATCGGTTGCTCAATTCTGTTGAAAGATGTATTTTTGAGCATGTCCTTTAAAAATGGAAGTTGTGGCAATGTAATTGGGTGCTTTATCGTGCTGGAAGATGTATAGTTTCCTGATAGTCGACAGCAGTTTGACTTGCAGTATTTGTATTTCTTCCTCATACATTTTTGCATTAATATTGCCTTTTAATAATGCCAAAAGTCTATCTCCTTTAGTTACAATATACGCCTATAGCATAACATTCACAGGGTGATCTTAGTATACTGGGGAAAAAGATCTTTCTTAGGTCGGCAGTGAACAAACTTCACTTTATCATTTCCAGAGATCGAAATTGTGATTTAATTACTCCAAATTACCTTACTCCACTGTTTTTCTGTCAATAAATCAATGTGTTTTTGCCTACGCTCTTAATTTAAAAACGGCTTCTCTCAATGGGTTCTTGCTTGCAATACATTTTCACACAAATTTCTTCTGACACTGCTGTCCTATATTTGTAAGCCAATTGATTTACCAGTAGCATTAAAGTCTTTTACGAATCTATCGTGATCTTCTAAAGACATGTAGCAGATTTTACGTTCATCGTATTAATTAACTTTCGGTTTACTGCCTGTTCTTTTTGCCGATGTCGTCATTCCAATATTATGATAACGTTTACAAAGTTCACTATACTTGATTTTGTGGCCCCATCACCCAATTAGTATTAGTGATATCCAGATTTGGCACACTTCCTCTAAGGAAAACCTTTACTCATCCCATATACCTAGGGTATCAAAATAATTGAGCTCTGGTGGGACTCTTTCCGTGTTATCGAGCCCTAGGTGACTTGGTATGCTGGAGTATTTCCTAAAAATTTTCGTACATATCTGGGCACGACGAGGTACTAATATCGGAAGGACAGATAATAGACTAGCACCTTGGAAAAAACGGCTGCTAAGGAAATTTAAATCATTACGTAGAGACATTGGTCAAATCACGGAATATGTCCGAGAAACAATAAGTAGAAAAGTAACCAGAAGAGCTGAAGAAATAATGCTAACTACTGCAAGATACTCACAATATAATCCAGCAAACAACACCGCACAACAATGCCTAGATACATTAAAATAAAAAATTTCCGTTTACTTAGGCCGACTAAGCAGATATAACATTAGTAACAAACGAAAATACGACAATACGCTTTTTGATAATACCGAAAAGGGGTACTACCAGAAACTCAATTTCTCTGCAGAAATTGCCAATAGATTGTACCCAAGCCAAGAAGGAATCCATGAGTTTTTGGCAAATTAACTTTCCACACCAGCTGCTCTTAACACCAATTGCTGGATGGATCGAAGATATGGAGCACAAATGCCAACACTATTATACTGCTTAATACGAACCCTTTACTACTAAAGCAGTTTCAAATATTATCAAAGAACTTCATAACTGGAAATTTCCTGGACCATACGGCATTCAGAACTTCTGGTTTAATAGGTTATGGAGTATTTATGAGTACTTATCAGCATGAATTAATCACAGTATTTCTAATCTGCAGGAAATACTATCTTTACTAACCCAGGGAACAATTTATTTAATACCAAAAGATTAAAATAACACCCAAGATCCAACCAAGTATCGTCCAATTACTTGTCTTCCAACTGTGTATAAATTGGTCACATATAAAAGCATATAGCAAAAAAAAAAGGAATTTCTTTACTTCTTTCATCGACTACAAGAAAGCGTTTGATTCAGTGCCGCATGAATGGCTTATAGATATATTAAAAATATGTCAAGTCGATGATAACATAGTGACCTTTTTAAATTACATAATGTCAAATTGGAAGACAGAAATTTGCCTATAAATACCTGGTGAAAACAATATCGAAACTAAAAATATTGCAATCAACTGGGGTCTATTTCAAAGAGACTCGTTGAGCCCACTGTGGTTTTGCTTAACGATGAACCCCCTATCCCAGCTACTGAACTCAACTCATGCAGGTCTTAGTATCAAAAATAACACTACTATTGTGGCAAAGCTTAATCATCTATTATATATCGATGATTTAAAACTATTGGCTTCCACTCGAAGCCACCTGGATCAGATGCTGAAAACAGTAGAAAAAAATGATATTATAATCAAAGGAAAGGTTCAGACCGGCGGATTCGATATGAAAAACAACCAGAACATCGAGACCATGGGTAAAAATGATGTGTATAGATAATTCGGAATAAACCAAGCGCGGAAGATTGACCATAACCAAATGAAAACTGAGATAACTGCTGAGTTTATACGAAGGGTAAAACAGTAGCTTCGTTCACACCCAGTAAAAAATTATTTAAGCCATTAAAAACCTGCACATGTTCCGCGCTTAAGTACTCATTTGGTATTGTTAAGTGGACAAAAACGGAAATAGAAAATCTTCAGCGAAAAGTACGAACACACCTCACAAAGGCACAAATACACCATCCTCGAAGTGCAGCAGATAGAACGACATTACTGCGGTGTGCGATATCTAGGAAGACGAGGACTTATAAATATAAGTGAGCAACTACAAAAACAAATTACTAATTTAAGAACTTATTTTCAGGTGCAGGCTGAGACATCTACTCTACATCGCGCGATTTGTGCTTGTTGGTCCTTCTTCATTTACTAGAGTACCTTCGTCCACGTATTATACGATGTTTTGGGGTAAAAACAATATACATATATATATATATATATATATATATATATATATATATATATATATATATATAGTGTTAAACACAGCTGATTAAGTTAGAAAAAGTACAAAAAACTTTAAGACTCTTTGGGTAGAAACAGCTGAAAGGATAGGCTAAGTGTACTCTTTAGTTCTTTATTAATCCAATATTTTGTCGATAGTCATCGACATCATCAGGGATAAGATATAAATAGTTTCACATGAAAATTGACAATCTATTTACAAATCTATTACAAATTTACAAAGACTGGAACAAAGACAATGGTTATTATTTGTACCTTATCCCTGATGATGTCGATGACTATCGACGACGAAATATCGGATTAATAAAGGACTAAATAGTACACTTAGCCTATCCTTTCAGCTGTTTTGACTCCAAGGGTCTTAGAGTTTAGTTTATATATATATATATATATATATATATATATATATATATATATATAATAGGTATATATATATAGGTATATATAATATATAATTTCATCTTTGTTTTAATTTTGTAAAATGTCAAATATTTACCATAAAATGAGTTCAAAGGTTATTTATTAGCCCAAATATAATTAAGTGGTGTATATTATTCTACCTTTTAATTTTTCATTAAGGAATAAATACGTTGTTTCCGCAAAATTGTACTCGTATATTTAAAACCCCTTGTTTATTTAAAACCAGACTTTCTTAAAGTAGTTTCGAGCAGGTTTTTTTAGGAAATAATTCATTAAAAACTTTAAGTATATTTAGTAATTACCGGAGGAGTACATTTATGTTACTATGAAAGGGAAGGAAGAAAAAGGAATAATTTATTTTATTGAGGTGAAGTTTCCTTAAAACTCTTAAACAAAATGAAATTAAAAGAAACTTTAATACAATACAGACTAAGGTTTTTTATTGCCATTTTAAAAAGTTTTGGGAAAATTAAAAGCTTAGTTCAGTGACTGTACATTAAAACATTATTGATTAAAAAGTAAATAAGATCTTAAAAGTTTAAAAGGTAAACACGTTTAAGCAACCAATCTTCTCTAAAAAGTACGAGGGAAGCATAAAAAGTATTCATCGTAACATATTAAAGTTGACGATAACAAAATGTTCATTAAATTATAAAAATAAAAAATATTAGTAAAATATCTATTATGCTTATTTGGTATAAAAGTTGCAGGATTGAAAAATGGTAATCATAAAATTGGAAATCACTATTGATTAATATTGTTCTAAAGCTATTTTCTTGCAACATCTTAATGCAATTTACTATTTTTTGTTGGGAATAAGCTATAATTTTACTTCAAAATAAGTATGATTTTGAATTCGGAAATTGTTCTTAATAAACAAAACATTAATCTTCGTTTTCTTCCTTCTTGTATGTAGGCTTTAAAGCCTGTTTCTTCTTCAACATTAGCCTCCTAAATTGTTTAAATTATCGCATTATCTTTTTCTTGGTCTGCCAATACTTCTTCGTCCATTTGGTGACTTATCTCGTGCTATTCGTACTATTTTATCTTCTGCCATTCTACTGATGTTCATTACATTCCACTCCTGTTTTCGTTTTGTTATCCATCCATTTAAATCTTCTATATTGCATGCTCTTCTTATGTTTTCGCTTCTCTCACTATGCAATAGACTTTTCCCTGATATTCGTCGGAGTATTTTCATCTCTATTGTTTCTAGTAGTCGTCTCGTTTTAAATGTGTCAGGTCTTGTCTCCAACGTGTATGTTAATAAAGGTCTAATTGCAGCTTTATAGATTCTTCTCCCTGTCTGACTCCGCTTTGTACGGGTATACACTGTGTTAGTTTTCCATTTATCTTTGCCTGTATTCGACTACTGAGGTAGATATTTTCGATGCTTTGTATAATTACAAAACATTAATAAAGTAAACAAACTTGATTTTTGTTACTTGGTAAACAAATTCTTCTAATAACTTAATTTTACCTGACTGATTCATAAATTTAGACATAGATGACGTATATGGCTTTAAAATTATATTGTCAATATTTTTGAGTTGCGTTTCTGGGACGGATAAATGATGCATCCTCGATATGTTATTCACATTATTCTTATATAAATATGTTATTCACGATATTTTATTTCTATGATTTCCTCTTTTAATATTGGTAACCATATCCTATTGAATTCTACCGAGAAATTTGCGATGCAATCTCTAATTACAATTTAACATAATTAGAGCCGCTTTTACGATTTTTTTCTTTTTACCATTTGTATCTTTAAGGACCATACTTGAATCTGTCCATTAAACTCTATATTCATTTTCTTATGCTTGTTTACATATTTGAGTTCTGTCAAATTCTCTATTTTTAAATAAGATTCATGTTCACTTATCCTAACATTCAATTGACTTATTGTTTAATAAAAATAAAAATGTTTGCATTTAAATTGTAATGTATTAATACAATTTTTTGTTCTTTTTTGTTTATTGTTATATTGCGTATCCACGCGATTAGTGTCATCTCATATCGACAAAACATCATCTGTATATCTCCACCATACTGTGGGTTTTAAATTTTGTTTAGAATATTTTTTTCGAAATTTTCCGTAAATATAATATTCGCTAATAATGAAGAGAAAAACCGACTGTGACAAAATTCATACATAACCAGCTAATTTTTTTCACAATACTTTCATAAACAGAAGCAAAACAACTTTTAATATAGTCTGACAGAACATGCTTTAGTGCGCATTCTCGATATTTTTGGAGTTAAAGAATTAACTGTGGTGGTTACAATAACATATACATATTTGCCATAAATATTTAATCAATACATTCAAAAAAAAATGCATTGTTTTGTGAGAAAATTTGTTTACGGTGAAATTATCCCATTTACGTAGCAAACGTTAAACAGGTGCAAGTTATTGACAATTTGTAAATTAATTTATTTTGTAAATTTTTGTCTATTTTGAAAATGTACAATATTTTTATATTTATATTTTTTAATGCAATATTTGATATTTATTTATTTATATCATAATATACAGTCCATTTTATTTATAATATGAAAAAAATGAATGTAATTTTTCTCTCGATTTTAAAAATTCAAGTTTTTTGATACTTTGTCTTATACTGTATTTTTTCAACCAGGAAATCCTTTGAGTTTCTGGTCCTCGTTTTCCTTCTTGTTTTTCTTGTAAAATTATTTGCAGCAAACAATATCTTTCGCTGTTTCTCAACATGTGAACGAGGTATTCTATTTTTGCTGTTTTTATTGTGGTAACAACTCTTCGACGATAAAACATTATTTCGAAAGCCTTAATTTTTTTGCAGATTCGCTTGTGAGAGTCCACGACTCAACTGCGTACAACAGTATAGTAAAGATATAACATCGTAGTAACCTGATTTTTATGTGTACTGATAAATCATAGCATTTGAATAGCTTAGAAATGTTTTAAAATGCAGATCTTGCTTTCTCTAGCCTACATTTTATTTCTATAGAATGGTCTCAGTTTTCATTGACGATAGTACCAAGGTAGGTGTATGTTTTTACTTTTTCTGTTGGTTGACCATTCACACTGATTCTTTCCATTTGCTGTTTCTTCTTAGAGATCATCCTGCATTTTGTTTTCGTAATGTTCAGTGAAAATCCATAGCTCTGACTCACTTCTGTGATTGTATTCATTAACTCCTAGAGGGCTTCATAACTGTCAGCGAATACAACCATGTGATAGTATACATCTCTGTAGGACCCCACATTTGATTTTGATATCATCTGATTCTCCTGCCTCTGTACAAATAGACGATGTTTAATTCCAGTAAAGATTGCTAATAATTCTTAGATCACAATTGTTCTAATATTTATTAATAACTTCATCACCTTGTCGTGTTTTACTGTATCGAACGCTTTATGATTATCAACGAAGCATATATAAATATCGCAATTCACATGTTCTACATCGTTGAAATAGCACTTGTATTCTAAAGATTCTCTCTCGTATCCACTGCGTTCCGAAAACCAAACTGTATACGGCTGATTTTTTCTTCGCATAGTCTATACATGTATCGTTAGATGTATGATTTTTAGAAATAACTTTAAAATATGGCTTATTAAGCTGATCCTGAAATCAATGCAGGTGTCGTACGACCGTATCATCCTTCGGGGTATTCCAAGTTTCTGGATGGTCTACGACTGCCGCTCTGGAGGAGGATCAAAGGTTTTTCGACTCCATCCTCATGTTGGTGGAGTTTATGTGATCTAGGCTTCCGTTTAGCAAGAAGTTTGCCTGGGACTCTGCGGTTGACAAGGTGCTACCAGTCACCAGAATACTTAGTTTTAAAGGTTTATTTCTTACGTGAACTTGTCTTACATGAATATTTGCTTAATATTCTCAGTACAGTGGATGCCTTGAGTCTTACAGAGATGCCGACACTTCATTTCTCACCGTGTGACCGCATTTACACTCCTCGAGAGGTACAGGAACGTCGACAAAGTGTTGACTCTTACTATTTCTATTAAAGGTTTATGGCGGGGAAGTGTCACCGCAGCTCGGCTACCGAGTAAAAACCAATTCCAAGCCCACTAGGAGCTTTTTTTATTTCTAAAAGTCAGTGGACCAGTAGAACGCCAGTGTCAGTGTGTAGCTCCCTGTCAAGTCACCCTGTCTTTCAATCACCTCAAAGATCGTGTCTATATGGCCATGGAATTCTCTTCAAGCTGCTAGCAGACTTCTGCGAGGTAATTATAAGTCCGTTACCAGACTTTTCTTAACCTTAACAAAACAACATGCCGTCAGTCAAGAATTGCCGGTTTGAATGAATGGTGTGGTTTGAATGATGTAACCACACGGCTTCGTATTCATTCAAGCACTAAAGAGCTTTGTAATCGGCTTCACTTCGACATCTTTCTACATCGAAGAAATGTTTGTTCAGGTAACAATAAAATACAGAATCGTAGTACAGGCACTAGGCCAACAAGGTCTAGCAGGGCTAATTATGTAGACAACTATATCCCGATCCGAAGATGTGCTGCCTTTTATGCACTTTGTGTTTATAATTTAGCAGCGATCTTGCCTCGGGAGAGTAATTACAACGCAGTTAATAAAACTGTTTGTGATTGGCCGGCCAGAACGACAATTATGTTTTCTTTGAGTACCGTCGCTGTTAAATAGCTTTAAAGCAGTGATATTGCTTTTTCGACCTTATCTAATGTGATTGGAAAATGGTCATTATGTTACTTAGGTTTTCTGAAATATTTTTTGCGAAATAATGTTTCCTCAATATCTAACGGTTATTAAAACATTGTTTGAAGTCATAAAAGTCGACCACTTTTAACCGTCAGATACGATAATCGGAAATCAAGTTCAGACAGACAATATGAAAAGTTGTTTTTGCTGCTGTTACTAAGAGTATTCCAAAAAAATTATTTATGAATTTTGGCAGTCATTTTTCCGACATGTTCGAGATATCAGACGCGTTGAATGACATATATTTGTCATCAGACAATTTTATTTTCATGTTTTTCATTTGTTTTTAAGCCATTAAATCAAAAAGAATAGCAGTATCTATAAAGTTTCAGTATGTCGTTAAATTGACAGGTTTCGTGAAGATTAGAGGAAAAACGCTCTAGAACCAAAAAAACTCGAAGAGGGAAACTGTGTCAGACTCGATCTAATGAACTGATTATCAAAGTTTGAAGAAAGTGTTTTACAAAGGTATGTCATAAATTAAATAACGCATTCGGGAGACAAAAATAAATTGATTGAATCCAACTTACTTTAATACAAAAGTATACACAAAAAAAGTTACAGTCCTTTGAAGTTGCAAAATAAAAATTGTTTTTTTTGCATTATCTCCTAAACTACTTGACATTTTGTAATAAAGATAGACATGTCAATTTCTTCTTCTGAAAGCATTTTTCATACAAACGAAACAACAAAACCTTAGCGCACAGAAAAATTTTAAGGTGATGTGCAGCACATCTCTTTCGAGATGTGTTGCTATAGGCGCATTCTCAGAATATCATGGATGGACCGCGTCACTAACACGCAAGTACTCCAAAGATTTCCGTTTAGACAAAAGATGCGAAATTCTAAATGAGATAAAAACTAGAAAGATGGAATACTTGGGGCACATTGTGAGAGGTGAAAAGTACGAACTTTTAAGAAACATCATGCAGGGCTAAATTAAGGGCAAAAGAAGTGTGGGAAGAAGAAAAATATCGTGGCTTCGTAATCTACGTGAATGGTTCGGGTGTAGTTCGATTGATCTTTTTAGGCGCGCTGCTAACAAAGTCGCAGTGGCCATGACGATTTCCAATCTCCGCTAGGAGTGGCACGAGAAGAAGAAGAAGCAGCCCTAAATCTTCCCAAACTTTTGAGTACGTTTAAATCAAATAAATTTTGTGGCATCATTAGCTTAACACATTATTTTTAAAACTTTTTTGTTTTATACGGATACAATAATTACAAACAGTTCCATCAATAATAGGCAATAACTTGAAGCTATCATTTATTGTGTGAATAAGATTAATAATAAAAATTTTGATATTACAATGGCCTACACATTTCAGGAAATGGCAGATATGCATTTAACTTTGGGTAAGTTGGATCAGAATAAATTATGATTACAATAAACTATCTGGAATATCGTAGGTGAATGTCAAGGAAATAGTACAGCAGCAGCAAGGCTTTATGCAGTAAGATACCCCAACGCGTACATTCCAACCGTAAGTTGCTGGCAATAGTGGTCGTCCAATAATGGATGCAACCGGTGAAGACATTTTAGAAATCATTGAAGAAGTCTCTGGAACAAATATAAGGATAATAGCTGCTCAACTAAATGTTCCTCACGTAAGGGTTTGGAGGCGTTTGAAGGATTATACCAAACCATCATAACGAGCACATTTGGGCCGACGAAAATCCTCACGCTAAAAAAAACGACTCATTACCAAAGGACTTTCAAAGTTAATGTTTGGGCAGAAATTATGACCAGTATTTCTTCCCAATAATTTAAATGGTGATAATTATTTGCAGTCCTTGGCAAACGATTCACAAGAGTATTTGGAACAAGTGAATATTGCAATAAGGCAAAATATGTGGTTTCTACAAGATGGCACTCTACTGGTCGGTGGATTGGAAGGGGTCGTGACGCACCTATTTCTTGGACACCCAGAAGTCCAGGTGTTAACCCCATGGACTTTTGCTTTTGGAGGTTCATAAAAGAGAAACTGTATTCTGTAACAATAGAAGACGAACAACAGAGGGTTAGAATAGTTGAAGCTGCAAATATATTGCGTATTTTTTTGCTGAAAAATCATATTTCCTGCAAATATGATTTTTCAGTTCATTCGGTTTTCCTTATTATTATATTTATTATTTATTGAAGGAAAAGGGGGACATTTTCAACATTTATTGTAATATCATATTTATAGAGGTGATAGACATTTTTTATACTTATTAATTCATTTAAGCTATTTATTTAATTTCACGTAATTTTTTAAAGGATAATGAAAAGGGCCGCAACTCAATAGAAACTACTTTTTGAAAAAAGTAATGGGGCAAACAATTTTTAAAAATAATGTGTTAAACTAATGATGCCACAAAATTTATTTTATTTGAAGGTACTTAAAAGTTTTAGGGCATTTAGGACAGAACAAATAAGTAACGTGTCCATTGTTATTACAAAATGTCAAGTTATTTAGAAGATACTGCAAAAACAAAATTTTTATTTTGTAACTTTAAAGGGCTGTAACGTTTTTTGTGTACACTTTTGTACTAAGGTAAGTTGGATTCAAACAATTTATTTTTGTCCCCGGTATGCGTGATTTAATTTATGACATCCCTTTTAAAAATACCCCGTATAACCACTTATTACCTAATAAAAATATTTTTTAATAATTTTATATATTCGAATGGATATATTTGACGAGAACAGTTGCTCATATTTTGAGATCAACGAGGTTTGATTTTTTGTGGTCTTTTTCAATATTTTGTCATCGATTTCTTTTTTTACTTCAATATCCAGCATAAGCAACTGTTGTTGTTGCCTAACAATATTACTAACTATTACCTTATTTCTTAATTTCACGTATATCTTTTTTCTTGTCATAATCAAATTTATTCGAGAGTGATTTTGTCCAACTAACGTAATTATTTTAGCTTTATTTGCTTAACTATTTTAGGTAATCAAATTAAGCATTTAACTAAACATTCTCTCGAGTGACAGCTAATAATTTTTTAGTAGATATTTAAAACAAAACTGTTATAGAAATTTATAATTATAATTGGTATATCAAATTCAAAGTAGCAATTTATCAAAATATTCATTTCCGTAGTGTCATCCTCCAATTAGACTCATTTATACAAAAACGGAAAACAATATCAACGTTTAGATTAATTAATTTGAAACTGAGACAACTAAATCTGAGTAATTATTCAGATTGATTCATTGTAAATTAGACATTGAACAAAACATTTTTATTCGAACGAATGAATGACACGTTAGAGTATTGTGCCTGTGGTGTTTAGGGGTCGGAGAAGTAACCAGCAAAACCTCTTTACTGACGTAGATAAATTGGCATCGTTCAACAAATACCATCTTTTAATCACACTAAATTCCATGAAATACTAACTGAGGAGCTAATTTTTTAAACAAAAATTTAGAGCAGGCATTTTCTCAGCTTGAAATCAATCACCACAGCGTTACACAGTTAAATTAAAATAAAATAAAGTAGTAAGTACCTCTTTTTAAGTAATGGAAAAGTTGACAGCACAAGTCGTTATGCGAGTGCGTTAATTCCAGGAATGAAAAAATACACTCTATACATAATATTATGTTACATACCATAATGTTTATACAGGGTGGTCCTCAAGTAATTGTACAAAAAGAAACCGTAGATTCTACACTTTAAAATATTAACATTTAAGCCAAATTAGTTTAATAAAATGTTGATATTAAAAAAGATACAGGGTGTTAAAGTGGAAATTTAAAATTTTAATTTTCGCTATAACTTTTATGTTTGTGAACATTTATGTATCAAAATTCATAACTGGGAACTATTGAACACCTGGAATTATAATTTGATTCATAATTAAATGTATCTGATAGAGGACGCCACATACGCACATATGTGGCATACATTTGCACTTAACTTTTTTGCTTTTTAAGTTACCGGTATTTGTGATAAAAAATATTCAAGATACAATATTTTAACAAAAAAAAAGGTAAACTTGTTAATATCTTCAAAACATCAAATATCTCCAAACTTCACATTTTACGTTTTGTATTAAATTAAAGTCATAATCAATATATTTTATTTATAAACCAAATTAAAAAAAGTTAAACTAAATAACAATAAATCTTTTGTCAAAGTAAGTGTTCGATATATCCACCATTTTCTTTAATTTATTTGTCAATACATTCCATAAAACATCGTCTCATATTAAATTGCATCATTGGCTGTAAAGAAACTGCTGCAGTATTTATAATAAGTATTATTAGTATAACATATAATAAATATAATATATTAATAAAGTATTCGTTTGGGATTTTTGTGAATTAAATAATTACATTCATATCTCACCACATGACCAAGGAATAATATGACTACCACGAACAATCCAACGTTCAGGAAAGTTGTATTTAATTATGTTCTCAATGCCCTCTCTCTATAATGTGGTGGTGTGCCGTCTTGTATAAACCACATATTTCGCCTTAAGTTTGATGACAATTGCTCCAATAAATCAATAAAATAATTTTATAAAAAATGTAAGTAAATCTCACCATTCAAATTACAAGGTAATTCGCGTGTCCGTAAAAAATAATTACTATTGGTTACAAACTATACGACATGCATTTTAAATAAAAGTATGGTTTGTAATTATCCACTACATACAGTACTGCCGCTGGAAATAGATTCATAGTTCATGGTTCACCCATCAATAGATGGGTTCTTTTATACCGTCGATAGTGACGTGGTTTGGGTGGAGGTTGGCGTGAGGTTAGCGTAGGGATGGGCACGAGGATTGGCGCGATATTTGGCGCCTTAGACTATGAAAACTTATAAACAAGCCTTGTACCGAATCATTGAAGCAAACACCTTCTGCGCAAGTCCCTTCGCACTATGGCGAGAACTCTTAATATTAGATTAAATTTTTAAAAAAGCCCTATTAAAATTGCCTAATAATATATGAATTTTAATAAAACTGCAATATTTTGTAAAATATATGGAATATAAATCATTTAGTGAAGGAATTAATAAGCAAATAATTAAAAATACAATGGCTTCTTTTGCTTTGACTTTGGAAGAATCGCTTTGGCGGTTACTTCCCATATCAATATACCTACAATTAAAGTTTTCTATTATGTAAATAGAAAATATGTGTTACGATATTTTTTTATAATTACTAATAAATGCTAAGCTAAACCTACCCTAAAACCTTTCTATCCCACCATCCCATTCTATCTTTTTATTCTTAAAATTATATAAGACTCTCATATGTATCTATTTTAAACACTTTGGAAGAAAAAAGTAAATTAATAGGTGCTTAATTTCTGGTAGGCTTTCCAAGTTTAATTTACGAATTTACTTACCCATGAAATGAAATGATATAATAATATGTCCCCTTTTTGTGTCGCTGCGTACAATTAAATGAACTGCAAGATAATACCATAATTAAAAAAAATAATATATTGGAAAAGTTTTCAATTGGAACTTAACACTTATAAAAAGTTTTCAAACACCTGTAAAAACGTTGGCTTCACTCTTCGAAACGGGGGTATAGCATACGACGTATCTATAAGCTTTAATGGTCTAAGTTTGGCGCGAATATTTCTGACAGTAGGATTTTGATTGACGGGTGGAGCGGACGATATTTTCTTTATGAGAGGTCCTTAAGTTGAAGGTAAACTTATGCCAACATCTCTTATTGAGACAATTTGGCTTTTTTCAATTTCTATGGCTTCTCGAATAATCCTTGTTTATAGAAGCGGATGGGGTATGGTTCTGGAGTTTTTAAAATCAATTTTGTGACCTGTATGAAGATGGACCTAAAGCTGAACTACTTAATTTCAGCTCGGTAAATCTTTTCCCCTTGTTTTTTTTTACCGTTCTTACTTCTATTTTAATCCCTAAATATTGGTATATAAAATTGGTAAATGCTTTTTTTAATTCTGTTGCGTCTGTTGTGTCACTTGCTAGGCCTGTGATTACGATATTGAGTTCTCTCTTTTGTTTCTCAAGCTTTTTTATGTTGTTCTGGAGATTTATTTATTATAAAATTGTTTGGTTTTCTGTATACCCCTTTGTAGTTTTTTGTAGTAATATATTTTATTGTTAATATATATTTTTATCGTTCATCTCTATTTTTATGTCCTGCACCAGTTCTAATATTTTATTTGTTTTTCTTTGTAGTAGATTCTTTTTTTTGCTCTTTTCAAATGATTCATCTTTGTGGCTTTTACTTCTTTTTATTACCTTTATCAGTTGAGTTGCTCTTCTGTTATGACTTCTGTTATGACTCTCTCGTCTGATCAAACATCAAGTATGTCTTCTAATTGATCATGAAAGCTTATCTTTTAGTCCCATACAGATCGACTTAGAAATCATATAAAAACAACATTCTGCTTAATGTGCCATACAAAAAGACATTTATTAGTCATTCCTACAACTTTTACTAATATCGATACTTCTTTTTTCAGTTCTACAAGTCTGGAATGATTTGATAGCGAGTAGTCGTTAAGGGCGCTATATAAAGCATTGTTGTTTTATTTAGGTAACAATTTAGACTCTACAGATTTTCAGGACCCTCTGCTCTTCTGGCTCAATCTCGAAATCAACCCATTTAAGGGCCATTTGGGCCTACGGAAAATGAGAGCTATGATTTGAGTGTGTCGTTATTGATAGTGGTTGTAAGGCGTACCTTACCACTCTGCCTTTGTGCAGGTTGGTAATGGTTCGCTGGTATGGTTCGATTATAAGAAGCTGAAACCCGCCTTCCAGTATCCTTTCATAATACGCCATATATTGCTTTAAGATTACGCGACTTATGTCTTCGTGGATGTAGAATTCGCTGGTAGAGCTGGCCGACTTTTTAGATCAGCTGTTATCCATTCGTCACTATCAGTTGGGCATTCACCAGAGATTTTAATGGTTTTGCTCTTACCAACTAAGATGTACTCTACAGATGTTGGTGTTCAGTAACTAGCCTGGCCTCCTAGACATCCTTAAACCGACAAAGTATTTGTTACACAGCTTGGAAAGAGTATTTAGGCAAAATTATGAGTTTACAACTGTGGTAGCATTAGAACAGGTGCTAACAAACGAGTGGCAAAAAATACCGCAATATGAGTTTGCTTCTTTGATACAGTCTTTGCAGAAAGAATGAGAGCTATTATTCGTGCTCGAGTTAGAAATACCCGATTTAAGTAACGATATTTTAGAAATATTTTATAAATTTAATTTGAAAAATATCTTTCTCAAGAATAAAAAAAAATATCTACGTTGTCCGGTTATTTTTGCGGGTCAGTGTATATATAAATATTGGGAAAATCTGCAACCGCAAAAGTTAAGAGTTTACTATTTAACTTATCTGCAAAGATTAAATTTCTTTTCTATATATATATATATATATATATATATATATATATATATATATATATTGTTATTGTATATATAGCATATATTTACATTACCCTTATGTAATATTAATATTGGCACAAACCACAAATTTTACAAAAATGAAATAAAAATTAAAATTGTACACACGAAAAATAATTTTTATATGGTTATGTGTAATTTTTAATGAGAGAAAGCGGATTGGAATATTCATACTAAGAGGATATATTACTCAAAATCCAGGAAGTTCATTAGTCTTTATCCTGAGGCGCTAAAACTTTTCTATTGACACATACACAATAAAATTGAATACTTTTAAGCACAGGATCGTCACAGTCTAACCGCAAAATATTCATTATAACATTTGACCAAAGAGATGTGTTTTAATTAGACAACGGCCTTTTTTCGGCCGCCTTTCTTGCCGGTATCTTCTAGGAAATAGTTCAGGAATAGACGTGCAGAACTGTACCTACTGCATTATTAAAAATAACGTTTTATTTATTAAAACTTATTTATTAACACGTTATATTCATTAACTTGTTTGGAAAATTATATAAATTCAAGAAAATGATGATAAAAAAACTAAAAAAATAAGGAAAAATAAAATAATCTAAGGAATATGGAATGTAACAGGGTTTTAAAAGGCAGAGATTTGAGACAGAAATAGTGGAATATAGTCTCTTTTAATAGTGGGGGAAATAATCTCGGTACTGCACTCTCGTGCTTTTTTTTACATAAAAATTTGGAAAAAATCATCCAAGGGCGTACCCTTGGATTTTTTTTAAATTTCGTTTATCGGCTCTCTAGTTTACGTAGATGATTTTGTAATACCTGGGATGCTTCAGTTGTTGTAGAATTTGAAGCCATGATAACTGTGTCATCGGCATATGTAGCGATTGTTGTATTGGTCCTCGTTGGGAGATCTGATGTGTATATTAAGTAAAGGATGGGTCCTAGTATGCTTCCTTGTGGAACATCGAAACAAATTGGAAACAGGTTAGTGATTTCCCCACCTCTTTTGACTTGAAAGAATCGATCTGTCAGGTATTTATTTAATTTTAGAGATAAGACCTACATACCAAACTTTGTCGAATGCTTGAGAGACATCTAGAAATGCAGCAGTACAGTAATTTTTTTTTGTTCGAGCGAATTTCTGATAGTCTTTACCACCCTAGGACTTTGGTCGATAGTGCCATGTTGTTTCCTAAACCCAAACTGATAATTTCGTAAAACATTACTGTCACATACAGAAAGCTCCAGTCTTCTCAGAAAAAGTCGTTCAAATACTTTGGATATAATAGGCAACAAGCTAATTGGGCGACATAAAGATACTTCCATGTGATCCTTATTGGGTTTTGGAATAAGAACAATTTGAGGAACTTTTCTTTGGAGTGAAAAATAACCTGTTTTTAATATTGAATTAAATATATAAGTTATTAAACTTACGTTTTCGTTAGGTAAATTTTTTAGTACTAAACTAGATATTAAGTCATATCCAGGTTACGTTTGTTTAAAATTATAAAAATAATTATTAAAAAAATTAAATAGTTCATTGGGTTGAATTTCTAAACGTTTTTTTAGAAAGGGGCGGGGGATACCCCCAAATAAAATCCTGGCTACGTCACTGAGAAACGCATACATGCGTGTAAATGCATGCGCATTGCGCAATCATCTTACAGCGAAATACACACCTCTTTTATGTACCGAATGGCACCACATCACGAGTTGAGGGCTCCCCATGGGACATCAATAACTTTTATCGTATCACACGTGTTTGAGCCGTGCTTATATTTGGTTAACCACATTACAGTAGATACAAAAACTAAAAAGATACATGGATCATTGTATGAAAACACAGAAAAAGGGCAATAAAAATGAAGATAAGATTTTATCCAAGATTGCATCTATAAATATAACAAAAAAGACTAAATTACTCTACAAAACTTATGTTTCTAGCCACAAAAAAGACTTCCTCTTGATTTATATTTATTTATAAAATTGAATATACCTGAACACAGATGTTTTTTAAATAAAATAAATTATTTAATACATTTAGCGATAATAATTACGAAATGCGTTTATTATGTAAAGTAATATTGTTAATGTGCTTAAAAATATATATTCCGTTAAAATAATTTATAAAATTTGCATACCGATGTCACAAAAATAATTTCATAAATCACAAAATCAGATTATTAACATTTAGTTAAAATCAAACAATACCTGAAATGAATTTATAGAAACGTGCTTTAAAAGGTAAATAAAAATTATTTTATTAAAATAATAACAGGTGATTTTCCGAAATAAACAAATTAATTCTAGATCAAAGCAAATAGTGGTTGGCTCAATACCAGGTGAAAAGTGACCATTACCGTAAAATCTGTCATAATGCGACAGAAAACGTAAAAATTTGAGAATAAATAGCAGAGAATGGCTAACAGCTAACAAATATATATAAGTACATTTACGAAACTGAAACAATTCCACAAATATTGCTAAGTCTACATTTTCCTTAATCATGCTTCGTAAAATTAACTGTAGAATTTGGTATTTATTATTGCGCATAATGTGGCCTAAGTAAGCCAATTTTCTGTTCTTTGTGGTGTTACAAATTTCATAATTTTTTCTTAGTCTCTGGAGTCTAGTAGAACGACTAACGCAGAAACCTTAAGGAAAATGAATACTCAGTAACAACTAGTCCAAACTCTTAATAAAGAATAGTTACTTATGTTAGTTATGTGGTGTATATAGAATACATATAACATAGGTCAGTAACTCCACATTTCAAATCTCATTAACGTTTATTGCATCTTCATCTTCATATTGCATCTTTATTATTGAGTCTACATTTTTCTTCTTCTTAAGGTGCCTCTCTACTTGCGATGCCTCTTGTCTTATTAAAAGAGGTTAGTCTTCTTAAATGGGTATATTTATTTAAAAAACCCTTAAAAGGGCCACATCAATAAAACAAACGTTTTCGGACCACACAGTCCATCATCAGGTTTTAAAATCGAAAAAATGCCTAAAATAAGTATAAACCATTTAGTTAAAACAAACATGATTATGAAATTTTGACTATGGTTGAAAAGCAAAAGATGGTTATACTTACTAGGTCACAATGCCTGAGCCACCAAAATACCAGGGTAAAAACCCTTTAAATTACATTTAGTTATAAAAGATTATACATCGTGTTGTAAAATAACTGTGATGTTCAGTATTAAATTAAATTTGGCTACAGGTAACATATGGCTGAAGCGAGTTCCAGAGCCGGTGAGAGAACCTCTACACACGGAGAACAGCTGGTAAATGATTGACAAGATACTTATGAAGGGTGTCGAAAACAAAATGTCAATGCAACATAAAACTATATTAGTTGTACATAGTATTACTACAGCCAAAAGATTCAACAAGTTTTTGATGATTTTAAAAAATAACAGCAATCTAGGTGTTGGGGTTTAAAAACTTTTTATTTATTAATTTAGGAATAAAAGATGTGAAATCAACGATGGTTTTATAGTCATGATTAATAGAATGACCTGTGTCTTAGGCAACTTATGTTGCTTTTTGTCGTATGGAATGTGGTCTAGAAGTGTATTTTATGTTGGCTAATATATATGTATAAGCTAATCCAACATAAAAAAATACACTTCTAGACCACATTCCATACAACAAAAAGCAACATAAGTTGCCTAAGACACAGGTCATTCTATTAATCATGACTATAAAACCATCGTTGATTTCACATCTTTTATACCCTAAATTAATAAATAAAAAGTTTTTAAATCATCAAAAACTTGTTGAATCTTTTGGCTGTAGTAATACTATGTACAACTAATATAGTTTTATGTTGCATTGACATTTTGTTTTCGACACCGTTCATAAGTATCTTGTCAAGTTGGTATATATACATATATATATAATATATATATATATATATATATATATATATACATATATATATATATATATATATATATATATAATATATATATATATATATACATTATATGAGTGCTTTAGTGAATTTTTGGCTTTGAATTCGCAATAGTTTGAATGTACCATAACCTATACGAATTTAACATCACATAATGAGGCTGATAATTTCAGTACTGTTAAAAAAATTTTAATATAAATATATAGCTATTAATAATGACTTGCTGGCCACAAAGCGGCTGGCCTAGACGATATACGAAGAGATCAAATAAAGCACTTTGGACCAAAAACCCTAGAGTGGCTCGTGAAAATGATGAACTGTTGCGTTCGTACATTCCGAATCCCCAAAATCTGTTCTAGATCTCAAAATCTATAGAGTTTAAGACCTATTTCTCTTTTGGGTCATCTTTTCAAGGCGTTCGAAAGAAGGATACTGAACCGGATCGCTGAATCTGTGGACACCAAAATTATTCCTGAACAATCAGGGTTTAGACCCGGAAATGATGCTGAAGTCAAACAAATCTCACTCAACATATTGAAGATGGGTTTGAACAGAAAGAAATAACAGGAGTAGCGTTCATGAAACTGACTGCCGCCTATGATACAGTTAACTATTAACGGCTGCTGGTAAAACTCTACGAAATCACGAAGGATTTCTGACTAACAAAGTCAATGAAATGTCTTCTCCAGAATAGACACTTCTACGTAACGCCCCAGTCCAAGAACAGTAGGTGGAGGGATCAAAAAATGAACTCCCACAGGGAAGTGTCCTCGCGCCGATTCTATATAACATCTACACTAACGACCAACCGAAAAACCAACAAACAAGACAGTTTATTTACGCGCATGATACAGCTGTGTGCAACTCAAGGAAGTACCATCAATGAGGTCGTAGTAAAACTGATAAATACCTAGAAGACTTAGCACTACACTATGACGAACATCATCTGAAACCCAATCCTACAAAAACCTAGATGTGTAATTTCCACCTTAGACACAAACATGCCCAAAGGACACTGGAGGTGAAATGGCGGGGTCAGATGCTGGAACACAATGAGACGCCAAAATACCTCGGCGTACTCTGGATAGAACTATGTCGTATCGATATTACTCTTCAGATGTCAAGAAAAAAGTAAGCGCCTGAAATAATATCATTCGCAAACTAACAAATTCAAAATTTGGAGCACAACCACACACTTTCCGTAGTTCTGCCTTAGAATTATGTTTTTTTGCTACTGAGTTTGGAGCACCAGTATGGGAAAACTCTACTCACGCCAAAAACGTCGATGTTGCGTTAAATGAAATGGTTGGTATAATATCTGGTTGCCTAAAACCGACACCTATCGAAGGTGTCTACCCTATAGTTGGAATCGCTCCATCTGCATTAGAAAACAGGTCACGTTAGAGATAGAACGAAAGAAGCAGGAGATGGATCGAAAACACCTTGTATAACCACCAAGTTTAGCCAAGTAGACTAAAATCTCGGAAAAGCTTTCTGAAAAAAGCACGATCCGTTTCCGAAGATCCAAAGACGCGCCGAATACACCTATGGCAAGTGACAGCTATAACACATTTTGCCCCCTCAGAGGAAATAACGGTTGGACACAATTTGCCGTATCCCACATAAAACAGATTAAGAACTGGCGTTTCACTTTGTGCTAGTAGCCTGGAGAAATGAGGATATCAGTAGGACGATACCTGCGACTGTGGCGCGGTTTAAAATAGTCATCACCTTTTATCAGGCACAGAGATGAAAGAGACCTGGACAGAAGAAGACCTATTTTAAAGGAATGATAGGGCCATATATGTGGCCAACCATTGGAAAGTAAGTAAGTATTGTGACTTAGTTGAAATGCAATTAATACTGATAATGAATCAGTGCACAAGACAATTTTGTTCCACTGTTTTTCACAACACCATTTAATGGCTTTATATATATATATATAGAACATGCTCCAACGAAGACAATGCTGGAATGATTATTTAAAGTAAATACTTTTTTGATCTTCATTTTTGGTACAAAGTAAGCCCTTGTTGTACATATTACTAATTTTGACAAATCTGTAGAGATTGTAATGTAATCTGAATATTTACTTAAGAGTATTTGAAAACATTTAGTTTAGTATTTTAGTTTAGGAATAATAATGTTTGTAGATAAACCACTTATCAGGTGTGGTATGTCCAATGATTCCCAAATAGGATAATAAGTAGAATTTATTAATTTAAGTTTGTTGTACGTTAGAAATGCTTTTGCAAGTGGTGGCGAAATCTTTTTTAAGAAGAATGTAGTTGTTAAATCTGCTGTATTTAATTGATTAATCATTTTGGCATTATAATTGCAGCTATAGTGTTGAATTAGGAAGTATTTGCTTGCCAGATATTCTCTGCGTAATGGCAGTGGGACTTCATAGGCTAGAAACTTTCATGCTTGTATTGATTGCTCTATACACAGTAAGTGCTATTTCATGAGATATATAAGAGTATATGAATGCAACATCAATGAAAAAACTGGAATCATTCGAGCTGTGGGTATATAGAATAATTCTGAAACTATCGTGGACAGAACACGTCACAAACAAAGAGATTCTGAGAAGTAATGAATAAAGAAATGGAAATTTTAAATACAATTAAAACAAGGAAATTAGAATATCTTGGACATACTATACGTAGAGAGAAATACACCTTGCTCCAACTGATTATGCAGGGAAAGATCCAAGGAAAGTGAAGCATAAGGAGGCGTAGAATGTCATGACTGCGCAACCTGAGAGAGTAGTACGGATGTACATCAAATAAACTTTTCAGAGCAGCTGTCTCAAAAGTCCGAATAGCTATGATGATTGCCGACCTCCGCCGGGGAGAAAGACAAGAGTATACAACATTTTTTAGTTCCGTTTTAAAAATGCTCTGAATAATTCTCAGTTGGCCTTCTCTAAACTCCACTTCCGTGTTGGACAGACAATGGTTACATTTTTATCACCCTGTACCAATTCGAAGTAAAGTGTTATACATTTTTGCAATCAGCCCAGCAAGTAAATTAGAGTAGCATAGCAGCATAGTAAATTAAAATAGTAAATCGACCTGTTTAGGAAATTTCTAATAATGTTTTTTATTTAGCTAATAATGAATGTATGCGTTACTTTATGGACGCACTGTATATGTTCATGCTCTTCAACAGGAATTTTGGAAACAGTTAAGCAGTTTGCATTTAAAAAATGCACACAGTAAGAAGCCAGTATTATCTTCTACTTTTTTCTAAGCTATTAATGTACCCTTTTGATTTCTATGTTCCATACCTTTCACTTTTGTTTCTTTCACAGCAAGTTTCGCTTTCCACTAGACAATAGCCTCTTCTGTAATATTTTCTGCTTTCATATTTCCCCAGTATTAGAAAAACTTGGATAATTACTTTAATTTACACACAAAGGAACACGTGCAGTGAATAAGATGTTTATTTTGTCGTGAACCACGACGTGACGTTATCTACCCATGAAACAGATATGAACTAACCCTACCACCAACCATAAACCATTACATGTAAGCCATCAAATTATACTATCTGAAAACATCACATGTTATAGACATGTGAAGAGAGGAGAATATTTTAATTTTAGAGAAATTCTACTTATGAGATTTTTCCGAGAAACGCTTTAATTTTTGTGTACAAAAGCTCATTTGCTTTACGAATTACTTTTCCAACTGTTTAATTAAATTCTGTTCTAATTCAAAATATTGAGTGGTTCCTATAAAAAATCATATATTTAAATTGGTGTAAAACGGACTTCTACTTCTAAAATGCCTAGATTTTAACTCGATAAAAAAGTGATGTAGTTCGAGTAAATAAATAATTAAACGAGGAGTAAAATTGAGCAGATCTTCATTTTTTACAGCTATTCTTCTGAATTTCGATTAGTTTTATACAAATTTAATTGAAAATAAAAAGCTTTATTCAAGGATCAAACGAAATTGGATATCGAAAGATTCATAATTATTTCATGTTTTCTGTCAAATGAGTAAAGCATTGTGGAGAGAAATAAAAGAAATTGGCATTCACGTAATTCTGGGGTTATTTAATCTTCTGTCAGTTTATTTGTACAGCTTTAAATCGTTTTTTGTTTAGTCTTAGGTATTGTGCGTTTGACTACTGTCAGTTTATTATTTAATTATGTTCTATTGATTGATACTAATTATTAGAGGATTTCAATTGAAAGTAATATAATACAATCAATTTAATATAATAATGCCATTCAAATGAAATACAATCAATTTGATGAAACGTAAGGATCGAAAGGAAACTAATAAAATGAGAAAACTTCAAAATTTGACTCAACTATTGAGAGGACAGAAATATGTATTAGGTGTTTATATTGCAAAAGGCAAGATACAAGGAAAAATAAACGTAGAAAGTCGCTAAATGTAATGAGAAATCGAAGAGAATGGGTTGATTGCTGCTCATTATAGTTTTACTGCTTAATCAAACTACATAGTAAACATTATTTCGTATACATATAGTCAAATTAAACTGAAAAATAAAAATAAATAACTAAGATACATAATGATACCTATGAACGAAATAAAGATATAATAAATAAAGGCATATAAAATAACATACTTATTGACAAAATTAGATGAATGAGGGAAGAATTTAGGTTTACAATATTGTTCGTTTCTATTGATGATATTAAAATCAACATTTGTAAAATCAATTACAAATAAAAAGAATAAATTATAACAATAAACATAATACGATCTTTAATAAACAATAACATTATTAGAGACCAGAGAAGAAGAGAAGGGATTGTTCGGAAAAAAATAAGAAAACGGCATAAAATAAAAAAATAAGCAAATCCATAATTTAATTAAGATAATAAGCTCGGCCAAATAATGAAAATAATGCAAAACTTAACTAAAGAAATTAAAAATTTAACAAAGGATGTTGAAGAGGTAAAGAAGGAGTAGATACAGTACTGAGAGGGGCTAAATAACCTAAAGGAAGAATTGGGAAAAGTTAAAGAAAAAAACTAAACGAAACACAAGGGAAATGAAGAAATGAGAAAAGAACTAAACGATACGAAAGAAAAGTTAAAAATGTAATAATACACGGTTTGTCAATTGATAAAATCGATATAAATATACTGAAACAAGCTGTAGGAAACTTCATGAAAACAAAAATTAACATCAATGTTCAAATAGAAAAAGCAATTTAATTGGGAGAACTAACATGTTTGGTCAAACTACATAACAAACTTGAAAAAGACAAGGCCATACAAAATAAAGCTAAACTAGAACACATACAAGATTACAAAAAATAATGTGATATTAAATAAAGAACTACAAATACAGAAAAAAATTATTCGCCAACAAAGAAATAAATAAGGGAAAAAGTGATATAATAAAATGAATAAATTAATAATAAATAGAAATTACACAAATGGACTAAATATAGTAAGGAGCTGGAAGAAAACCAGAGAATCAAAAACTAACAAAAGATGATAATACAAAAATCAGAGCACAAATGGTGATTGACATAGCAAAGAAAAAGGAATTAAGTAAGGTTAAAAATATGAAACGGGCAAAAGTAGAAAATAAACCCGAACAAGACAGAAGAAAAGACATAAAATGTAAGAACCCTTTACAAACTGGCCAAATATACAAATTAGAGTAAATTAGTACAAGTTAGACATTGTTAGACTAAGCCAAATACGATGAAGTGGCAGTGAATCAAGTTGAGTAGGAGACAAACAACTGATGATCTTCTTCTTCTTCTTCTTTTTTATAAGCAAAATGCTTGTTCAATGTCGATTAATGCCTCTATTGGAGGTTATCACTCCATCTTTTGCGTGGTCGCCCGATACTTCTTCTACCTTTTGGTGATTTGTCCCTCGTCATTCTGACTAATCGGGTCTCTTCCATTCTGTTTATGTGTTCGTTCCATTCCTTTTTTCTGTTCAGTGTCCACTCATTTATTTCTGGTATATTGCATTTTCTTCTGATCTCTTCACTCCTCATTCGATCCCTCAGTGTGTTTCCTGTAATTCTCCTCAGTAAACGCATCTCCGCTGTTTCTAGTAGTTGCTGAGTTTTGGAGGTATCTGGTCTTGTCTCTGAAGTGTATGTCATTATTGGTCTTATTGTTGTTTTGTAGATTCTTGATTTCACGTCGGTATTAATGTGGGGATTGCGCCATATTGTGTTATTAAGACAACCTGCTATTTTATTAGCCTTTTGTACTTGATTTTTCACTTTCTTCTCCACATCTCCGTAGCTAGACAGTGTAATTCCTAGGTAATTTGTCTCCATTACTTGCTCAATGCTGATACCGTCGATTTCCAGTTTACATCTAATTGGTTCTTTACTGATTACAGTTGTTTTAGTTTTCTGTGTAGAGATCACCATATTAAAGTCCTTTGCCCTTGTGTTAAATCTATGGGTTAGTCTTTGTAGATCGTCTTTATTGGATGCAATTAGGGCCGCATCATCTGCATAGCAGAGTATTCTGATTTCTTTGTTCCCCATTTTGTATTCTCTTCCTTTATTAATAGTATTGATGATTTCATCCATCATTAGATTGAATAGCGTTGGACTAAGCGAGTCTCCTTGTCTTATTCCATTGCCCATATCTATTGGATCTGTAAGCTGGTCATCTATTCTGACTTCCATATTGTTGTTCTGGTAAATGTTCTCTATTGTTTTTATAACATTTAGTGGAATTTCTCTATCGTAAAGAAGGTGAATTACATCTTTAAGCTTTACTTTATCGAACGCTGTCTTCAGGTCTATTAGACATATGAATGCTGGTCTGTTATACTCTAGTGCTTTCTCGGTAATCTGTTTTATGATGAATACTGTATCTGTGCACGATCTTCCGGTGTAGATCCATCAGTTGTAATACAACTGTTGACGTATTCTGGAAATACACACGAAAAGGTAGGTAAAAGGTAACCCAAAATGGAAGACAGGCTTTTATAAAGTAGGAGCCAGTATCAGAAAGGATTATTTGAGCGAGACTCAAAGCAAGATACTATAACATTATACTAATAATGTATATGCTTCTATCAATAAAAACGTAGAAGATGAAAAGGAATAACTTTACGAATAACTACAAACAATGTGTAATAAGGTTAATAATAAATATGGAAGAGATATGGCAGTAATAATCGGAGACTTTAATGCCACAATAGGCAATTATAATACAGGACATAAACACGTAATGAAACAGAAGAGAATATGGGAAATCGAATTTTCCTAATTAAATGAACGTATAATAGCTGGAAGTATCTTTAAACGGTAGTAAAAATGGGACTAAAAATAAAATTTGCTGCGATAAAAACCAAAAACCAACAGAAGGAACACTTTGTACACGGTTATTTATTTGAATAATAAGTATTTCTTTGTAAGTCTTATCTTCAAATATATTTATGTGAACGGATCGTTCACATAAATTCTATCGAAGGTTGGAAATCATCATGGCTATGCGGACTCTGTTGACTGCCGCTCTAAAAAGTTCTGCACTACTGCATTCAAACCATTCCCTTAAGTTCTTAAGCCAGGATATTCTTCGTCTTCCCACATTTTGCTTTCCTCGGATTTTGCCCTGCATAATAAGTTGTAATAATGCGTATTTTTGCCCTCTCACATGTATCACATGTCCCAAGTACTCAAGTTTTCGTCTTTTAATAGTTAATATTATTTCCGCCTCATTTCCTATCCTTCTAGTTACTTCCATGTTTGACATTCTTTGAATCCATGATATTCGTAGGATTCTTCTGTAACACCAAAATTCAAAGGCGACCAACTTTCTCAATTGCAGTATCTTCAAGAGTCAATTGGATATTTGAATGTGCAGATTTAGTCATGATCCTGCATTTAGTTTTCTTTAAATTTATCTTCAGTCCGTACGCATGACAGCGTTCATTAAGGCGTTGCATTACGTTCTATAAATCATTGTTGTTATCCGTAATTATTACTGTATCGTCTGCAAAACGTAAGTTATTTAAAACTTCTCCATTGATAGATATACCTTCTATTGAGTCTGAGAGCGCTTCTTGAAATACCGATTCACTGTAGACATTGAAAAGTAGTGGGGACAGCACGCAAGCCTGGCGGACTCCTCTCTGTATTTTGATATTTTCGGTGTACTGGCTGTCAACTCTTACCTTGGCAGTTTGATTCCAATATAAATTAGATATAATTTTCAGATCACGACTGTCAATATTTTTGCTTTTTAATATATCTAAAAGCTTTTTATGTTGAACTTTATCAAATACCTTTTCAAAGTCTACAAAACATAAGTACATATCCTGATTCATGTCCATGCATCTCTGAGCCAGCACATTCAAGCCAAATAAAGCATCTCTTGTACTCTTATCATTCCTAAAGCCAAATTGTGTGTCACTAATCTCATATTCAAGAGTTTTAACAATTCTGCTGTAAATTGTTTTCAAAAATGTTTTAAGTGTGTGACTCATTAAAGCTATTGTTCTGTGATCTGAGCAAGTTGTTGAACTTGGTTTTTTGGGAATTGCTACAAAGGTTGATTGCAGCCATTGTCTTGGGATTGTGGCAGTCTGATATATTAGATTAAAGAGTTCTACATTACATCAATAACATCTTCATCGATGAGTTTTAATAATTCGATGGGCACCTCATCTGGTCCGGTAGCTTTACCCTCTTTTGTGTTTTTGATGGCATAGATGACTTCTTATCCTAATATTGGTGGTCCGGTATCCTCGGTGATTTCTAATGACAGTTCTTCTCTGTCATCATTAAATAGTTGTTGAATGTAATTGGTCCATTGACATAATCTCTCCTTCATATCAGTAATAATATCCCCTTTATCATTTTTAAGAATATTCGTTTTTGTACGCTTTCTAGAACCTGTCATTTCTTTGATTTTTTTGCGTAAATTAAAGCTATCGTACTTTTTATCCAGATCTTCTATTTCCTTGCATCTGTCGGAGAGCCACCTTTCTTCTGCCTCTCGAATTTTCTTTTTGATGTTTCTCTGAATTTCTTTGTATTTATTCAGGTCTTTTGTATTATGTTTTTTTCGTTCTTCCATGAGTTCAAGAATTTCTACTGTCATCCAAGGTTTTGTTTTTTCTTTAAGTGGTTTGAGGGTTTCTTTTCCAACTTACACAAGAGCATGTTGAATTTTTCCCCATTTTTGGTCAATAGTTAGAGTTTCTGCAATAGCTTCTTTGACTTTCCTTAAGCTCTCGTTTATTTTAAATTTGGTTTCCACATATGTGTTGTCTTGTTTGAGAGGTCTTGTATCTATGATTTTGTTGGTGCTAGGGCTGTTGACCTTCTTTAGTTTCACTCTCATCGACAAAACAACCGGGTTGTGGTCGGAGGATATGTCCGCTCCTGGATAAGCTTTAGATGATATTATATAATTTCTATATCTTCTGTTGACGATAATATAATCTATTTAATTTCTGACTATTTTGTTGTTATTGTTAGCTGGTGACCTCCATGTATATAGTCTACGTTTAGGAAGTTTGAACAAGGTATTTGTAATTATGAGTTCCTCATTGACACAGAAATCGACAAGCCTATCGCCACGTTCATTCCTTTTCCCGAGTCCATATCGCCCCACGCAATTCTCCACTTCTCCTTGGCCAACTTTAGCGTTCAAATCGCCCATTATAATATTTATATTTTGTCTTTTAGTTAGTCTTAAGACATTGTCGATTTGTTCATAGAAGGCCTCTATGGTGTCTTCATCCTTGTCTGCAGTGGGTGCATATACTTGGATTATATTTATTTTACGTTTTAAATGAGAGTTTAGAGACAGCATTAATACTCGATCAGAGTAGGGAACAAAGTTACAGACAGCTTTCTGAGAATTCTTATCAACTATAATGCATTATAGTTGGCATTATAGTTGATAAGAATTGCATATGAATGCATATATAACTATAATGCAATATAATGTATTTGTAATACATTACTTTAATTTTATTAAGTTGCAGGTTTCACTTTTTTTCAGTGTAGTTCGTCTATCTATTGCAACCAAATCTTAAAGGGCGACAAAACGGAGCTAATGGTTCTTTTAAAATTAGGTCACTTCCATAGCCTCTATTTTTCCTATTTTCGCTTATGGCAAACATTTTACTTTAAAAGAGTTACATGGATTATTTCACCATAAAAACAAAGATAAACCCATCTCCGTCGGTACATTAGTTAAATTAGAAAGTTTGTTAGTACTAAAAGTTATTGTTAGATTAAAACGCTTTTAAGAACGCCTAGGAATAATAGGACCAATTAATAAAATTAATCTAACCCTATTGATTTGGAGCTTTGTAGAAACGAAGAAAGAGGATTATTGGATAGAAAAAACAGTGATAATGAAATTGTAGGGTTCTAATTCCGGGATCTCAATCAGAAATCAGCGTATAATGGTGAAAATTTCTCCAGTTGTAATAGACTTCAGTAAAATTGGATTTAAATTGACAAAAATTTGTTCGAATTATAAAATGGACAGATGGTTGAAAATATTCGTAAACTTCTATCAATTGTATTATTGTAGTAGGCGTGGCCGTAATATTTATTCAAACAAAAAATTAGAAATACTAAATTACAATAATTTTGCCTATTACATTTTTTCGGTCAATATTTCGATTAGATTATGGCCACAAAATACTGTTTATAAAGATAAACCCGCATTTTATTTGATATTGAAAGAGAGAGTCATAAACCCAAATTATAATGTAAAACTCTTATTTTTATTGGCTTTTACTTTATTAAAGCCTTTCTTCTTCTTTATTCTAACAGTATTGCCACTCCCTTTTGGTGTGTATTTCCAGAATATATCACCACTTATTGGTCTTCCAATTAACGTGATCCACTGCCATTCTATCGTATTTCGCTTATTTTAACAATGTCTTACTTGTACTTATGATTTAGTCTTAGTTTATGTACTTTAACTTGTCAGTTATATAATGGGTTCTTACATTTCATGCTCTTATAATAATTTCCTCCCTTCTGTCTTTTTCGGGTTTATCTTTCACTGTTGCCATTTTTCTACTTTTAACCTTGCTCAATTCCTCTTTCGTTGCTATGTCTAATGCTGTAATTTGTGTATTTTCATTTTCTGTTAGTTTTCTACATAAGATTCTATAAGATTATATCACTCTTTATGTCATCTCTAACATCGAAAACGTCCTATCCTTATGCGCTCATTAGAGCCACTCAAGCAAAACCTAGGTTTATCACTGAAACAGACAAAATTTCATAGGCCATTCCAATTTTGTCGAACTCTGCACAACTCTAAGCGTCTAGCCTTATGCTGTAATATCAAAGGTAACACCAAAAAGAGATGGTAAGCTCTCAGTATCATTTCAAGTAGTCTTTGGTTAACGATTCGTTTTAAGACTGTCCATTCGTTTTAAGTCACCAGGAGCAGACGGAATAACCGACGAACTTCAAAACACGGAGGAGAAAGTATAACCCTAGAGATGACAAAACTTATACAAAGACTAATATTGCACTGCAAGATACCAGATGCATGAAGAAACAGCATAATGATATCAATGTTGATAAAAAGAGATAAAAAAGACCCTAACAATTAGAGGTATAAATCTACTGAACACCGCACTAAAGCTTACCACAAAAGTCCTAACCAACAAAATTAATAAACGAACAACTTTATCAAATGAACAACAAGGATTCAGTTTCGGAAGATCCTAAGTCAGGATAATATCAGCATATAAAATATACCAGACAATAAACTAGCATATCTATGTTTTATGGACCTGGCAAAGGCTTTCGATCGCATGCAAGTCGAAGACGTATTACATCTACTGTATAAAAGAAACATACCAATCAATATTATATAAACCATCGAAAACATCTACCCCCATAATCTTCTTCAGATGCAAATCCATAGATGAGTTAGCGATCACATTTTCCATTAGTTCTCTATTTCTTGCAATATGTATCAGAGAATTGTGTCGTTAATCCCTGTCCATTGCCTTATGTTTCGGAGCCAGGGACATTTTCTTGTGTCCCATTTTTCTTGCCGTCAATTTTACCCTCGATTATCAGTTTGAGGAACTGGTATTTTTCATTTCGCATGATGGACCTAGATACGCCGTTTTCCTTTTCTTGATGGTTTCGAAAAGTGTGGCGTTCTTGGTTTATATCTTTTTAAGGACATCATATTTGTGATTTTCGCTGTCCATGGTATTTTTACCCCCATAATCGAATACAGACAAAGAAAGATGAATAAAACTAACACAGTGTATACTAGTACAAAGCGGAGTCAGACAGGGTGACTCGTTAAGCCCACTTCTCATAAATATAATAATGGACGAAATAATACAAGCAGTACGTAAAGGTCATAGCTACAGAATGGGGAACAAAGAAATTCAAATATTATGTTATGCAGACGACGCCGCATTAATCGCCGAGATAGAAGACGAGCTCCAAAGATTAACACATATCTTCAATACAACAGCTAAGAAATACAATATGAATAATATCAGCAGAAAAAAAAATGTATGACAACATCTAAATACCCACTACGGTGATAAAACTGAAATTGATGGGAAAATAATAAAGCAGGAAGCAAGGTTTAGATATATGGGAATAGATATCACTAGTTACGGAGATGTTGTAAAGTATAGTAAAGCCAAGTAAAAAGGTCTATTCTCATTAGACGTGCCAGGCCCGTGCTCGTCACCCTGACCGGCACATGCCATGCTTTTGGTAAATATTCACACTATTCGCGCTCGTAGCAATGCTTTCAGCGGTATTTTGCACAGGCAGTCGGTTAGACGTGTCGGTGGGTATGTAATGTGAGCGTAGCAAGTAAGTGAGAAGTTGGAATAAAGGGTATAATGGAAATAATAAGTAGCATAGAAAAGATAATAAATTATTCGAGATAATTAATATATATTCCAAATTAAATAAGGGAAAATTAATACAGTTAACTATATACATTTAAATTATACAAAGTATAACAATTGACCTAGTTATGGCATTGTTTGATAATTGTTTAAACGTATAAAAAGCACGAAACTATAAACAACAACACCCGTGACCCAAATAGTAGCAATAACGCCAAAACTACAACGTAGCGAAAACGTAACCTTGGACTACAAAACGGTCAACTAGGACACCATTTGATAAAAACCGAACTAAAAGCAGTTAGTAGTAGTCAGTCAGTAGTAGTGAATAACGGGGGCGCCGTAACGGCCCGCCCAGGGCAGTGATCGCCGGACGCGATAGCGTCCAGTACGCGAGACAGTCGGTGATTTTCCGGGGCCGGTATCTTCTGTCAGAATTCGCGTGTAGTCCGGTTATTGTGGCAGCTCGAAAGTTCGCAACCCTCAACTGACCGAGTTCCAGAAGACTGAAACGTGTCGAGGTTGAAGCCCTAATATACACATAAGGTAACAGATTTCAATATACATAACCCTATTAATTATATTAGTTGTACTGTCAAACTCTTTCACTCTCTTGCTCTCCTTATTTATCAGGTACCATTACCCTAGAAGTTCCTTATCCCCTTATCCCGTACCACTTTGTAAAATCTGTCCCAGGATTATTACATTGGTGACAGCGGTCCCGGTTTGGGGGGAATTTCGGTAAATAGGGATAATTAAGTCACTTCTTCAGTATCCTTGTAAACTTTTGCAAAGTTTTGTAGCTATAAGAAGCCTTCATCGTTTCATTTCGCCAGTGACATTCCAATTTTTTTTCTTCTCTTTCCTAAGACGACAACAGATTAAAGAAACAGTGAGGTATCCAGTAAATACTTGTGTGGAGTGCAGGACTCCCTTTCTGGAAGAAAATCCTTTTTCTCTCTTTGTTATATAAAACTGTTAGTGGTTTTACACAAATTATTCGTATATAGTAGATTTTTTTTTTTTTTGTTTTTGTCTTGTATCACTGGAAAATAACCTCATATCAATTCCTTCCCGAGACTTAGAACCTAAATTAAGATAGGTGAATTGCTTTTATGATATATGTGAAGAGATGACAAGTACAAATTTTTTTCAAAAATACATACTAACACATTATATGATGTTCTCTATATAATTGTTTTTAATTACCATAATATGCACTAAAAATATAAACTATACTGTCTAACAGAACATATGATACAATATGGCATAACAGAGATTAGTAATTATCAGTCGATTATATGAATTGGATATAATTATTCGAAGAAATAATAAATATTTGTTTACTAACTAGTTGAATATAAGGAATTTGGGTTAGTAGGTCCAAGATCAAGTTCATTGAGTGTACGAGTTTATGCTTTCAAAAGGCGCAAAATATAAATTCTTTAAATATTGTTTACTAACTAACGGTTTACATAAATATTATCAAATTCTTTTGTTTAATGTATCAAGTGAAAGTGAAATATGATACTATTTGCTCGACGTGTGTTTGAAAAATATTAAACGCGCTTGGTCAAGTAATAATACACTGAAAATTAGATATGACTTTGCTAAAGTAAAATTGGGATATTTGGATTTATAAATAACGTTCAATTCGTAAAAGGAAAAGAATTTAATAGAGTTTAATTTTTCAAAAAAAAAAAAATTAATACTAACACCTTATTTGATATTTAACTATTGATTGATTGATCGATTATTATTGATTTGATTATTTGATATTTCCTACAGATTTTTTTTTTAAGTTCGGCAGCGTATATTTCTAAGTTCTTTATTTTAAACAAAAATTTAATTCTTTATACAATTGTTGGTTAACTTCATAAATTGCACATCATACTGAGATGGAGATATAAAAGAGGGAAAAGAATTTAATGGAGCTTTGGAAGATAATTGACCGTGGCGTCAGAAAATCTTTTTTACTATTTTGGAATGATTTTCCACGAACATATAAGTTCGGAATGGATGCATCGCAAGGAAAATGCAATAGAAGCACGTAAAGTGGTTCTTTGGGCTGTGGCCCATATTTAAAGAAAATTTGAGTCGAATCGTTGTCAACGTCCTATAGTGATTTTGACAAACGTAACTTGCGAGACGACTAGGAGACTTGCTACAGTTTATAGTACCAGGGAAAAGTGCAAATTGGACAGGAAGACCTAAGGGCCTTCACTGAAGCGACCGAACGTTGCAAAGGCCAAAGACTCGCTGGGAGACGGAAAAAAAGTATAATAGTTACTATCGTTTAAAGTAACTTGCTACAATTTAAGTACCAGGAAAAAGTGCAAATTGGACAGGAAGACCTAGGGCCTTCACTGAAGCAACTGAATCGTTGCAAAGGCAAGGACTCGCTGGAGACGGAAAAGTTATAGTAGTTACTATCATTAAAGTAACATTATAAAGACTTTGGATCGAAGAAGGTACTCTGAATGTAGAAGAGTTTAAGCCAGTTTCTTTGCTTGAGACAAGAAGCAGAACCATAAATAAGAAGGAATAATTTAGTGGACACAGGTGGGATGCCACAGAAATAGAGGCATATCTACACAGCATGCGAAGCTGAATACAGTCCAGAAGTATATTTTTTTACAGGATGTAGCAAGCTGTATATGGTTCGACTTAAGGGTGAAACTTACGTCAAGTAGGAGGCTGCTAATGGGATAAGCTAGGGTGGTACTAGAATCCCAACCCTGCTAAGAGTCCCGCGGCTTCAGCACGACAATACAGTATCTACAGGATGTAACAAAAATGCGAAACAATCTGGATTTATGATTTTGTACAGAAGTAAATGGAAAATGAAGTAAAAGAAGAGTTATAATTAATACCTTCCACATGTTACAGGAAGGATATTGAAGAATAATAGATAAGTAGTACAGAAAATATAAGAGAATATTATTTCTGGAACGAATTATGAAGAAGTATTGGGAAATATGTGAAATGTGAAGAGATGCGACGACTGCCAGGGGCACGAGCATGAGAGTAAAAATGGAAAAAGCGTATAGGAAAATATAGGGACAGGAAACCCATACGTAAGGATATGGATGAAAAATGAAAATTGTGAGAAGAAAAACAGGAGAATAGTATAGGAACCCATGGACACGGACATGGATGAAAAATGAAAATAGTGTATAGAAAAACACAGGAGAACATAAATATATAAAATTTGAATTTGAGAGAAATTGAAGACGGACACAACGTATATCTGAGAGACTTAAGTAGCACGACAGGTCTTTCAAAGAAGTTACAGAAAAAATGGTACTATCCATACCATTTCAAATTATAGAAAAAGTTGGACCAGTGACGTATGCAGTACGTACAAAAAAGGAAAATAGACAGTAGTGTACGTCAATAGGTTAAAGAAATATTAACGAGAATTAAAACAAGTGATTATTCCACGAGGAGGAAGAAGAAATAGGAGAATCCAAAAGAAAAAGAAGAAACAAAAGAGAAGGAGTTGACCCTTCTAAAGTGGCAACAACTGCCATTATGGGAACCAGAACCCCAATTAACAAACCGCAGAGAAGAAGAAAAGGAAGTCAGGGAGACACCAGCCAACCAAAAAAGAACAACGAATAAAGAATAGACTAGGCAAGATGGCCGAAAGAAAATGTTGCGGCATATTCCACAAAACGAAAAGAAAGGATGGAACACGTACACAGAATAATAAACAGGAATGAGACAGCAATAATAACACAGAGCGATGAGGACACAGACATGTTTTTCGACGCAATAGATGAATACGCGAAAAAATATCAAAACAACTATAAGAAAAGTTGAAAGCTTGGTATTACAAGAGACGGCCGCTCGAATAAATACTAAAATTTTAACAGGAACGAAAGACCAAAACACAGGTAATATAAGCATTCATAGTTAAAACCTATGTAGCCACAGTTCAATAAAAAATAATTTTTATTTGAAACATAAATAGTACAATATAACTAAAAGAACAGCTTTAAGAAAAGAGAAATAAGCTAATTTAATCTAAAGTTTTATAGGGGTCTAAGCTGCTGTTGATTAGTAAGAGCTGGATGGTAAGATACCAAACGCCAATCCTTTATTGCTATGTCAAAACTGATTGACAGACTGAATTCCTATCAACTAACAAAGTAGTATAAAGATTGAGTCAGACCACTGGTAAATAAACAACTAATAAAGGTCAGTTTAAAAAAACGTAACAATTAATTAAAAAAATAAATATTGTAGTTTATAAACAGACACCAAGAGTTCATTATACCAGTCAGTATCAAATTTCATCAAACAATGTGAGTATATAAAAATTCAGGCCTCAGCAAAACATAGTTTAATAGCTTTGAAACATAAATATCATAACACTGAAAACAGGTCAATGTGTTTGACGAGAAATCAAAATAAATTTCACCTTTGAATTATTTTAAAAAGATTTGGAAAAAGAGTGAGAAATATTACAATAATTTCTGACACTTAATTAAGAGTAAATATAGTAATTAAAATATTTTTCAAATAAGGAAAATTCGTTACACATATACGTAACTATAAACAATAAGTGATGACAAGTTGAGAATTAAAAATATATGACTGTAATATACAGGGTGTATATATAACAGAAAGATGAAAATTATATTGTAAACTATTTAAAAAGTACAAGTCCCAAATATAACATATTAATATTGGTTTAGATATCAATTTATTTATCAGATTATAGTCAATAGGCATACTAATATGCAATACACTGTAGGTTAGTTTATAAGTCAGATTTATGTAAAGCTATCGCTATAATTGTCTGCAATAAACAGCTATAAAGGTAATTATAGTTAAGGTGCATTGGAATTACGCGTAAAAAGTACTAATGCGAACTAAAGTCTGCTTACGGGAGTGCCGACCGTTCGGGAAGTACTAACAGTGCGATTTGTGACACTGGAGAACTCATCACGATGGAGAGACTCATGTTTCACACTGTTTGATGTACAGCCACACGTCCATAATCGATGGGGACTAGACAGCTACATCAAGAAGATAGGAGCAGAAGAATGCTGAAATATACACTGCTAACCGAACGATACAACTCTACGAGAAGACGACAACGAAATCCACCTACGAGAAGGAGTAACATGCTCATTCATCAAGGCTGTTGCTTGGACTCTCACAATAGGCGAAATAACTTGGAAAACAAACAAAGACAACAGTTGTGAAAGTCAATTGTCCACAACTTTACAGAGGGCACGTTGAAAGATCACTAATAAACAATCACTAGAAGAATTGGTACTAGTAGAACAAGATAAAAACATATATGCTCTAACGCTAACACAAAAGGGCTATAATAAGATAAAACAGAAGTATGGCAAACTGAACACCCCCGAATCACTAATAAATTTCCTCGTAAACAAAATAAATCCTAGTATGCCACTCCTACCTCAAAACGTAGACCTAATGACCTACATCACTAGCAAATTCCTTTACACCGAACAATCCTACCAAAGAGAAACGAAAAAGTTATACTTAAGAACATAGTACTAACGACGATGCCAAACAAAGAGATGCAGCAAACACATACCAGATACCAATTAGCAGAAGTATAATGCGACAAAGCAAAGCAGTATCAACCTGAACGACCAACCCAGCAAGTACAACCAATGAGGCAGACAGCAGCAGTAACGCATCAATATAGTTAACTCGACACGTGGAATTGGCAAACGACATTAAAACAGCCAGACGTCCGCGAGTGAAGTGCGATAATTCCCACAGGGATACGCGATAAAGTGAACGCAAAACGCGAGTACAATCGTATAGAACATTAGAATACGCTTGTCGTAATGGACACATGTAATCACAAACAATTGTAATATGTTAGAAAGTTCTTTCTCTTGTTAATTTCAATAAGATTAATACAAGATAACTCAACTTGTCATACACATAGTTCAATACGGGCAGCACGATACATCGCTTGACCACGGTACAATAGTCTATAAGAAACAGTAAATGATAAAATATAAATTGGGACTTATATAAAAAAATATATAAGTAGATTATAAGTAATAAAATATGTAAGTAGATAAATTTTAGTTGGAAAAGGAAAAGGCCCCTCGCCCATTCTTATTTTGCGTAGTGAGTATGTAATTGAGCGTAGCAAGTAATGTAGAAGATTGGAATAAATGGATAATGGAATAATAAGTAGCATAGAAAAGAATAATAATTTCGAGATAATTATATATATGTCCAAATTAAATAAGGATAATAAATACAGTTAACTTATACATTAAATTAATCAAAGTATAACAATTGACCTAGTTAGGGCATTGTTTTGATAATTGTTTAAACGTATAAAAGCACGAAACTATTAACAACAACACCCGTGACCCAAATAGTAGCAATAACGCCAAAACTACAACGTAGCGAAAACGTAACCTTGGACTACAACCGGTCAACTAGAACCCATTGATAAAAACCGAAACTAAACGCCATTAGTAGTAGTCATCAGTAGTAGTGATAAACGGGCGCCGTAACGGCCCGCCCAGGGCAGTGAACGCCGGACGACGCGATAGCGTCCAGTACGCGAGACAGTCGGGGATGGATTTCCGGGGCCGGTATCTTCAGTCAGAATTCGCGTGTAGTCCGTTTATTGTGGCAGCTTCGAAGTTCGCAACCCTCAACTGACCGAGTCCAGAAGACCTGAACGTGTCGAGGTTGAAGCCCTAATAATACACATAAGGTAACGAATTCTAATACAAACCTGTGTAATATATTTGTACCTCTGTCAACTTTCACTATCATGCTACAACGTCTCCCGACGCGCAGAATAACGTGTTAACGAATTGTATTAAACTTCAGGGTAGATTCAATATATTGTTGACTCAATATGGTTTTTTTTAATGTCCTCGTCCGACTCACTAGGACTAGGAACACGAGAATTCTGCGTATACATATCTCCCGGCTTCAAAAGTAAGCCCATAACCTCTACTCTTTACCAGGACCTGAACCGAGAGTTCTTACCCTATCCCGAAATCCCTTATCTTCTCGTAAATCCACGAAGACACCACCCTCCAGACCAGTGTGACCATATTCCTTGCAGCCGCTCGCAGTGTTAGCATCCCTTGAGGATCTATTGTAATGTCATTGGTGACTAGCTGTTTCCATTACCCTCAATATAACGCTCCCATTCCCTATTATATTACAGTTGGTGACAGCGGAGACGCCTCTGATTATTACAGGTGAGTTGTAGAGGTTTTTCTACGTGCACAACTTTAGTAAACATTGGCATTTATTAACTTTGGATGCCGACGTAAAAAGAGAATATGAGAAGATAAAGTTAAAAAATGAGGGTTTTGGATACATTCCAAAGAATAAGGAAAGAAACATAGAAGGAGAATACTAATACCTTGTAAAAAGAACACATGGATAATGAGAATTTTATATATATTAATAGAAGGTCCGAAATTATCCGCAGAATTACCAGCAGAATGCAATTTTGAACACATTGAACAAAAAAATTTTGGGTTGTCGTAGAATTTTCCCCAATGGCAGTTAGGAGCCCTAGAAGAAAAGCACATCAAAATTAATAGCACCAATCAATAAGTGGTTCCAAGCTACTTTAACTACAGACACAAAGAAGTTTACTGTAGTTCTCTACTTGCATTAGTAGATAATGTAGCTACGACATGCTCTAGGAAATCCACGAAAAACCATTTTTGTCGCTTACAAAAACTCACACCCTCCCATATCCTTCCGAAACACAGGTCGCCCGCCCTAAATTAATTTTTTTTTATAAATATAGGTTTCATATCATCTTTCTTTTCCAACGAGTTTCCCCCCATCCTACTATAATTTTTTTTTTGTTTTAAAATATTATCGGCAGTGGTCTATTACCTAGATAAAATATAGTGTTTAATATATTACCTGATATTAATATTTTCTTCTCCAAATATCCAACCATAACCTGAGACTTATGTGCTGCATTCTGCATACAAGTCGATTCATAAAATTCGTATAATTTCACCTTCTCAGACGAACCTAATTTCTATTAAGAAATTTCGATCAGTATCATGTGACAATAATTTTTGGACGCTACCCATTTTTCCTGTCGAAACTCGTCGAGGTATTCACACTATGTAAGGAACTGTGCAAGGAATGTTGCCACGCACGGGCTAGGAAAATATGTTTGAAAAGATTGACCTGATGCCGGGGCAGCGTATCCCGTTCCCACTCCCAGGCACTTACGGACCGTCGCTAAACCCATTTAAATAACGTTAAAGTAATTTTTGCACGTCTCGAGCATGGCACATGCCTGGCCCATGCCTGGCACAAGTAGGTGAGAAATAGGCCGTTAAAGGTGGCGGGATCTTCTTAAGGACACAATCTGGAAGAGAATGAACATCTAAAGAAAATACACAAAAACAAGAATCTATATAGCAGCCAATTAAACCTAGATTAACATACACGACGGAGACAAGACCTGACAGATCGAAAACCGAGACGACTACTAGAAATAACAGAGATGAAAATACTCCGACTAATAATAGGCAAAAAGTCCTGTTTGGATAGGGGAGGAAGCGAAAAACATGAGAAGAGCATGCAATGTAGAGAGACATTAAATGGATGGGATGACAAAACGAAAACAGGAGCGGAACAAACACATGAGTAGAAGAGCAGAGGATAGAAGAGTACGAATAGCACGAGAGATAAAGCCACCAAAATGGACGAAGAAATAATCGGCAGACCAAGGAAAAAGATGGTGCGATCAGTTTAAACAATTTAGGGGCTAATATTAAAAATAGAAATAGGCTTAAAAGAAGAAAGAGGAAGAAAACAGAACTTTTTTTTTGGATATTTCAGTTCCCTGGTATTATTTATATGTAAAGCTGAATTACCGACCATATACGTCACTACAAAACCAACTCCTGTATGTATCAATGCTATCGAGAAGATAATACTACAGCTTATTGCCTATATTGCTCATCTTTCATTTTTACGAAACTGTGGTCATATAGGGTAATTTTAAGCGCAAGCTCTTTCGTTCCCAGGTGTACACTCCAGATATCTGTGGAATTAAAAAGGTTTTAAGGCAGTCATAAAAAACATAAAGTGGAGGCTTACTTGCAAACGACCAAAGGGGTATTGTTCTGTAGTTGCTACAGTATGGGTTAACATGGGTGTTCTTTTGATGTGGTGGACGTAAGTTGCTATAATTTTGGCCAGTTGGCCTATCTTGCTAAAGTCATAAACACATCGTTTAACAAATTGTGTCGATACCTATTTCTTATCTTATATGCTTTATTGATGGTATGTACTACAGCTCACCCTATTCTTGTCCCACTGTACCGCATAAAGAAATTAAAGGTACCATGTGTCTAACTATAAAAAATTTGATTGTAATTCACCGGTTCTAATCAGTACCAAGCTAAAGTTCTTCGTATTATTAATCCTTCAGCATTCTCGCTAAGGTATGTGAATTGTTTCGTTGTTATTTATTATAGAATGTGTTCATGCTTTAAATTCACATAGAACAAAACACTGTATTTAATAAAGTGTTAGGCGTGGTCCTATTACTTAAAGTTTCCTTAGCATACGTGTTTAATATGGCCATGTTGGTTCTTACTTTACAACGCCCATATGTATAATCGTTTCTCTAGGATTTTCCTACTTTTTGAAATACTGTTTTTTGTGAAAAATTTAATATCTACGAAAGTATAGTAGGTAAATTTTTCCGATTATAAACAGTATTTTCCTGTTTGATTGTTATTGATTAAAATAATTTTCACTTACACTGAGATAAAATCTAGGTTTTAAATAATTTCATCAGGTTCAGCTTTAAATTATTTACGATAAGTAGCAGCTTAATAGATTTCTGTAGAATAACTGTTTTTAATACATGTTTCCACATCAAGCATGGTAAAGAGACATTGTAAAATTAAATGCCTCATATGCAACACCAAAAAACATAATATAATAAAAATATAGATATACACAAATTGATATCCGATATCCTAAATTATCTGTTTTGAATTTAACTGTTTGCTCCTGAACAATAAAATATAAGACCGCATTATTGGACATTCGCAATTTTTATTTTCTTTAAATATAAGTTTACCATTTTCTCCGTTGATTCACAGCATCTTAAATTGGATCAATGATACTAACCCACTTTAACCCACTAAATTATTCTTTTAATCTATACCGTAAACGTAACCAGTGAATTTTGCCTTGTAATATTCTTATTGAGATGTATGACTTTTTCAGAATAAGATTACTGCATTACTTGGAAATATAAATTAGAGAAAGTCATTACTCTTAAATCTAAATTGTTGCTGGAGAGGGTAAAAAAAATAGAAAGCACAAAAACTGATTGCTAGAATTGGATATTCAAAGATAAACAAAATTTTTTTACAACTGACTTGCCTTTTTACTCCCGACATTAAAGAATACCAATAATGAAAGTTATAATTAAAAAATTTAAAAAACTGTCCTACTTCCATTAGACAAAATTTTAAAGTAAAAATAAAAAAGTAATCATCGACTTTATTTTATAGGTTTGGCCTATAGATTCCCCCTTTAAAATTAAATATTTTAATAGACTGGTAATTGTCAAAAATCAGGAAATGCAATCAACCAAAGGCAGCAGAAGTTGAAAGCCGGAAAATAAACTCGAGGGCGATAAACCAGAACACCAAACCGTGGTTTTATCAAGAGGTAAAAGAATTCTCTGAATTAAAACGCATTATGCTACCTGAAGATAAAAAGCACATAAATTCGGAAGAAGCTCTCGCAGAAATATGTCCAAGTAAAAGGACTGAAGTAAAACGCCTAGATAAAATCAAACAAAAAAAAACACATTGGGCTAAATTCACCAGCGACATAGGAGTATAGAACACCCCCTTACATAGAAAAATGCTTTACGAACAGGAACAACTCAGTTAACGAGTTCGTGTAAACCAAGGAGTACCTATAAGAGACATGGCAACAGCATTTTAAAGAGCTATGATGCTGAAGAAACGCTGAATTATAAACGAATACAAAGCAAATATAAGTGCTCAACAATCAAAGACAAAGAGGTAGGGATAGAAGCAAAGAATCAGGAAGCTCAAAAACAAAAACTTCGCCTGGAACAGATGGATGTACCCCAATGAACTCATAAAATATGGAGGCACCTGAACGAGCAAGTAAACTTAGTCACAACAATTGAACAAAATCTTAAACGACTACAAAACACACCAGAGGAAAAGGCATAAGAGCACGCACAATCCCCATATTTAAAAAAGGACAAAAAACTTGCTCACAAAACTACAGAGAAATAACCCACTTAAATACGATTGAAAACTTTTCACGTTCGACATGCGCCAGCGATAATTTGACTTCATTGAACTGACGAAGAGCGTTTGACAGGGTATGCCTAAGAGACATTCTAAATAATTAATAGAAAAAAAAACCGAACAACATAACAAAGATAGTCCATAACCTAAATAACAACAATGTAAACAAAGTAAGAGCAGGAGAACCAATTCACTGAAAATATTCACACCGAGAGGAATTATGACAAGACGACAGTTAAGCCCCTTCTTGTTTAAACCTACTCATGGCAAAAATATAAACAAAAATAAACAAAATAACAAAATAACATCTCTCAATCTCGGATACAGAATGGGCAACAAAAGAATTGGTATGTATGTTATGCAGATAATGCAGCAATTATTGCCGACTCAGAAGATGATCTCAGAGACAGCTCTTTCAGTTCTTTTAAATAAGCCGCCAAATAAACATACACATTCTACCAACAAAACTAAATGTATGACAATAGCAAAAGATCGGTCATATGTAACTTAGTGGTTGAGAACAACCCCATAGAACAGGTGATGCAATTCAGATATCTGGGCATAGATATATCAACCACACTACCCAATAAAGGAACTAAGGAGTCAGATCAACAAAGCACCCGCATTGTCAGGATGTCTGCGGGAGATAATCGGCTAAAATCCGTATATGCGCGCAGATAGTAAAATTAGAATCTACAAGACTTGCATAACCCGATCATGACATATGCATAGAATACGCGAATATACCAACAAAACGAAACAGATGTTAAGTGTTGCCGAAAAAAAACCCTTAAGAACAATATGGGGCCGAAACAGAAGATACAGGTGAGAAACACAAACGTTAGAGAGCAGTGCAAAATTCAGATATTGAAGATGGGGAAGGCAGCGTAAAGAGGATGTGGTACAATCATGTAAGACGTAAAGGATGAGAAAGACTCCCAAACAATTGCCCTAGAAAAACAACCCGCCCGTTCAAGACCTCCCGGAAGACCACCTAAAAAATGGAGGGATAGTTGGCAATCTGACCCTCCCAGGAATTAAACAGATCGAAAGATTTCCAAGAAGTAGAAGAAAAAAAGATAAAGATAACTGTAAATTTGATAAAAGGAAATTTAGACTGGATTGCCACAAGGCCCAATAAAATTGAAGCAAAAATAACGTTTATAAGTTGAAAATATTAAAGATTCTAGACTTGGTAACGCAAAATCTTGGGTTTGAGAAAAAACTATTTGGGAACATATAATAAACCCGAAAACCAGCCATAGCTGCTCAAAACGATTATAAAAAATACAAAATATAAATAGACGCAAAGAAAAAATTTATCATGGCTACGAAGAGTAAAATATGGCTAAGCAAAAACAGACTTATAATATAGAGAGTGGAACATTCAAATTAAATAATACATAAATGGGAGCTATGTTTCGATAAAACGCTTGGGAAACATGATACGATAATCAGATTTTAATTGCGCAATTTTTTACAATAAAAGCAATCCCCCGGTAACAGCAAATTCCCCGCACTTTACTGACCAACAGCTACTGGGTGGAAGAGTCGGTAAGTGGAAGGGCACCTTCTTAATCCAAGAAATGGAAAAGCATTTCTAAAGGCAAACGAACCAGACATGGGCGAAACACAGCGTGGAGATGCATAAGGCAACGGGAAACCAATGCAATAAAAAGCTCATAGATCATCTCTAGTTTAATCAATCATACTAACAATACAAACCAAACCACACTACTGAGACATGAAACTCGGAAAACAAGATCCGGCAGAGGAGGAAACTCATCAAGATTGCAAGACCTCGGCCGCGGTCGTCAACAAGTGAAAACCGTTGCAAAGTAGCGGACTTGGAAATGTTAAGCAGTCTACATCAAGCTGGTAAAAGTACATAATGCTGTTAAAAAAATTGAAAGGCCGAAATATCAATATATTTAGGAATCAGCGATATCCAATGGAGCTCGACTCAGGAAAGGAATAAAAATGCAACAATAACACAATATATTACATCCGGAAGTAAGGACGGTTCCACATAGATATGGTGTCCAGGATAATCAATTAAACAAAAACATGGATAAAGCTGTAAAAAATGTTCAACTCCAACACTCCAACAGAAATTATACTCTTACGATTAAACCAGAATCAAACCCACAATAAACACCATCCTACAAGGATTATGCACCAACTGTCATGAAAAACCAGAGAGAATATAGTAAAACTAAAACCTATTGAAAAAGACCTAGACAATCATTTAAAATCCATTAAAACGCAAGAGTATAATAAATAAAATGAGAGACTTTAAACGCAAAAGATTGGGGAAGAAAAAGTAGAAAAGAATGCATGGATAAGAATGTTGATGTGCAGGTTTGTTACGTAGATTTTTGAAAAAGCAATTGACAAAGTAAGACCAGAAAAAAAATTAGTCTAAATTCCTAAAGTAAAAAAAAACATCGACCATAGGGACTTACGAATAATAAACAAACCTCTACAGGTAACAAATATGCAACAAATCGCAATAGATAACGAACCCAGGTCCAGAAATTGAAATCAGGAGAAAGTTAGGCATGGATGTTATTATGTCCCCATTTATATTTTAATGTATAATAGTGAAAGCCATTTTTGAAGAAGCCATTACTAATCTCAAAGTAAAGGAATAATAATAGTTTTGGAATAATCTATAAACAACATAAGAAGATGCAGATGACACCCGTGATAATGGGCAAGCGTTGCCGAACAACTCCAATTACTGCTAAACAAAACAAACAGTTTTCTGAACTAACCAAATAACAAAAGAGAAACAACCGTACATTTGGGAAAGGGGAAAAGTTACTCAATAGAAAGGGTTGATAACTACAAATCCCTAGGAAACCAGGAATTTCAGACGAGCAAATAATTGATCAAACAACCGAAATAAGATGCTAGGATAGAAGTAAGCCAAGAACTGCCGTTTGTAAACATGACAACAAATATCTGTAACAAAGATCCTTATAGATAAGAACTGAGAATAAGAGCTTTGAGATGCTACGTGTATTTCGATACTGCAATATGGACTATGAAAGCTGGACATTGAAGCAAGGAACCCATAAATACGTTGCAGCCCTTTTGAAATGTGGTGTTACAGAATGGATGCGTAGAAATCAAGCAATGGACCGAGACGGAAAACTAACACGGAATATTGCGAGAAATAAGCAAAGAATGCAAAAAAATAAACAACAGCATAAAAATAAGAAAGTTACAATAATCATGGACCACAACAGTGGGGACAAGCGATATTGAACCGCTAAGCTGAAAAACAGGGAAAGATCAAGAGAGGAAGGAGTATACGAAAAAGAGAGTATCAAGGTCGGAGTATAAGGACCGGTTTTAAATACAGTTCTATAGAACTCTTCAGAGCAGCAGAAAATAAAGTACTGATAGTGATGATCAATCCACCCCGATTGGGAGACGGCATTTAAAGAAGAATAATTTTTTACAATAAAAACTTATCATATCAGAGTATGAGTCACCGTAACAGTGTCTAACAGCCATCTTAATAAAAAATAACAACAACACCATATACAATATTTAATTATTGGAATTCTCAGAACATTCTAGAGATAACGTATGTACAATACCTATAGTTATTTTTTAAACGGTATTTCAGAAATATATCAAAATAATGCTTCTTAATAAGTCAACTAATTCTTCTAGATTGAGTATATAAAAAAACATTAATGTAGAATATACTAATATTTTTCAAAATGTTTCACCGCCAACGAAATTAGCCAACATCCTAAACTTAAAAAAATACTACAAAGGATACAAAAAAAAATAAAAAACACTTAAACTTTGGCCTATAATAGCTTCTGTAAACTTTTGATATTCCATATGCCTACATAACATACTTAAATAAATAGAAATATGAAATAAAACAAGCTTTTAAAAGTAGGTAAGTTAAAAGTACAGATCTACTCAGCGATGAAAAGGGTTTACTAACCCTTGCGGAAAAGTAGACCTCAAGGTTATAAGATTCAAACGTGATCCTGTTTCAACTTTAACCGAATCGGGCGCGTATTACAAAAATTTGTCAAACAAGTGTTCAGAATAATGGTTTCTATGTGGCATCGTTATCGTTGCCCGCCTTATTTAATACGTTCGAAAATAAACTAAGTGTAACATAATAAACCAGGATTAAGCAAAAGTAAAACGGGAAGAAGTAATTCTGAATCGTAAACATATTTGTATACTTAAAGTAGTCCTTATTGCTCGACAAATGAAATAAATACGATGGTTATCGTGATTTCTGACATCGCTAGTTTTACCTCAGGATGTCCGCCAAAAATGTGCAGCTATTATATTGAATATTAGAGTAGAATAGAAGGTGAGAAATGAAATGCTGCAAAATATAAAAATATTAATCATAACAAATAGAGTAAGACAAAAAACAATACAAATAAAAACAGAGCACGATTGAGAATTCAATCTACCAAAACAACTCTACTACAATTTCATAACAAATAAACTAATTGACTAGAAGCATTCCTCATTAGTTTTGACTATGAATACAATTTTTTTTTTTTTATAATACTATTTCGAATATAGGTTTGGCAAAAATTTGTAAAATTATAAAGAATCTGCTATATTTGAACTATTCTCAAATGAGCTTGTAGATCATCATCATCAATCAGCCAATCTCGCCACTGCTGGACATAGGCCCCCCTCAGTTCTGTTCCGAGTGTTCTCTAACATTGGGTCAGCTTGTAGCCAGTATTCTCACTACAAAGCTAACATCATAGCTATTCGGACTTTTGAGACCGCTGTTCTGAAAAATTTCAATTGAGTTCATCCGTACCATTCTCTCACTTGCGCACTATGACATTCTAACGCCTCCCTAATGCATCTTTTTCTTGGATCCCTTTCCTGCATAATCAGTTGAACAAGGTGTATTAATCTCCACGTGTATTATGTCAAAATATTTCAATTTTCTGTCTTAATTGTAATTTAAATTCTATTTCTTTATTTATCCTTCTCCGAACTCTTCATTGTTATGTGACAATGTCTGTCCACGATATTTTCCAGAATTCCTTCTAGTAACGACCTCACAGCTCGAATTGATTTCCAGTGTCTTTCAGTGATGTCGGCATTCAGAGTCCAAGATTCCAGTATCCATAAACACATGAAAGTCCGATAAAAACCATAGCACGATCGCGAAGCCTAACCCTTAGTTCTCTAATTTTAAATCCCATTGTACAATAGCACTCCTTCTTAATTTTGTTGAAATTTCCTCTACGCTTTTTTTCTATTCTGTAATTTTTGATCTCCTAAATGCAATCATTTGTTGAGTTAATCCTTGTTCCCAGATATGCATAATTTCTAAATTGTTGCGACGTGGTTTCTGTTTATTAAAGATTCCTCGTTATTTCTTTGAGTTTTCGTTATTCTCATAAATTTCATCTTCTTGACGTTCATTGTTAGACTGTACTCGAGTAAGTACTAAGAGCTAACCACCAAGATCCAAGCACCCAGCACAATTTTTCAACTCACAACACAATTTTAAGTTTCAAATCCGTTAATTTTAAATTACTACAGCGAAAAGGGGAGATGAAGAAGCGAAAGCCTAAAAGAGGTCGTCATAACCATTCTATATATCTAAGAGATGTATATTTCAACGAGATAGCGTGTGTGTAATGCTAAATTTAAAGACCAAATCATTTTTTTGGGCAATTTATGAACGAAAATGGTCCAATTTTAGGCCCTACACCTGTGGCATTAAACCGAGAATGGAAAACAACTGCATTTAAATGCACATAAGCTGGGGATGACGCAGAGCACTGCATCTTGTAGATGTAGGCGAATTTTGAGCAACCCGAGACAAGCAATAATAACAAGACTAGAGATGTAAAAGCCAGATAAGTAAATTTAAGTAGCTAGGCAAAAATATTAAAAATATTAATTTTGTAGTGACCTAATTACGAAAAATTAAACAACAATAAACGCTAGAGAGATCAAATATTTTTAATAGGTTTACTCCATTTAGTAAATTTTGATCTGTGGTTAACCAATAATAAATTAAATATACTTACAAATCTTTAAAAACTGCACCGGTTTGCCATTACACCAAGATATTATCATAAAATTGTTTATTCATAATAACTTAGTATCCTTTTACTTCAAATGCTGAACTTTTGCACCAGTTTTCTCCCCCCTTTGTGACAGTTCAATATCATGGGCACATTTTGTCCTTGAATTGGGAAATCGGCCCTTGAATGATGGATAAACCAAAATCTTGGAAAATGTCACTATGGATATTCCTAGTACAAACACATGGTTTTAGTAACCAACAAGAGCATTACTGATAATGACCCTCGGAAGCCAAGATCCGATAGAAAACGAAAAAAACAAGGACAACTCGATTAATTTCATTTCAAGAAACAAAGCAAAGAATAAGACTGTCCATACTAAAAATAATAGAACTAGTAATTTCCCAGCAAGTTTCCAGCCTGGTAAGATTTCCAATAGTAGTCATAAATGAACAGGTTGTAAATCACTATACTGGGTATCAGTGAATTCCAAATGCTCAAAACAGGTTGTTTTCTCAACAGAAAAGCCACAATATATTACTACCGATGAAAAGTGTAACCAACACAAAGACATTATGGTAGTGATATTAATAATAAAATTAATACAGCAGTGAAGCCTTTTTTTAAATCTCAAAACGAGTATGAATTAAAGTAGTGGTATATCACCGCAAAATTGAAGTTAATATAAGGTTATGCTCCTATGGCGAATTTCTATGAAAAAGAAGTGGAAATAAAAAGAATACAAATTAGAAGATTGGTAGGAAACTTTAAGAAAACTCCAACAAATAGAGAAATTAAAAAGAAGCAGACCTTAATTTATTAAAACACTTTTTCAAGCTACCAAGTAGTCATATTAAAAGTATAACATAGCGATTGCCCTGTGAGATCATCGGAGAAAGTAAGTTAGAGCCAAATAGACATTACGATAAATGAAAGATACCTTAATGCAGCTAAAGCTTTTGAAACCATAACCAAAGTGAACGTTAGCCTCTGAACACAACCTTTGTCACTTAAAGACAATGCAATTGACGAGGGTTGGTATGAAGACTAAAACATGCCTACTGGAACCTTGTAAAAAATACCAAATAATATGTTTTATATATTGACTACATTAAATAAAGTACCATATGAACAACAATCGAATGATTAGTCATAAAATCCAAAAAATATAGACTAGGATCATATCGAATTTTAATACTTAGACCAGAAAGTAGCCAAAAAAGTACGTGTTACATAAAACAGCTATTAAGAAAAACTGAAATTTAGACAAGGGTGAAATAGAATTACGTATTGTCGCCGAGTTCTTTCCCAATGCATACTCGCTATAATTTATCGTCTGAAGATGATAGAGAAATCTAAACAAAATAGAACGAAATCTTAATAAGAGTACACTTTTTGGCTTTTTTTATAAAATTCAGCTGCTAACATCAAATAAACCACGTTTTTGGACACACACACACACACACACACATATATATATATATATATATATATATATATATATATTATAGAAAGAAAAATAAATAGAGTAAGAAAT